>CAXARK010000354.1:0-19722 GCA_963971205.1 Aethes cnicana
CGCACTTGACCGGTTTTTTCTATCGACTGTTCCATTTCGCATACCACAAGAATACTTGTTGTCCTAGGAAATAAGACATTTCCGGAAAGTGATCGTATGGTTATGCGTTATTTTCTTGCTTATGGGTATGCGTTATTTTCTTGCCTAAACCAAGAAAGGCTAATAAAGTATCCAACACACAAGCACTACAAAATTCACAGGCACGTTTGTGTTTTACGAGCCTCTTCGGGTTGTCGAAAGTTGCATACGGGGATACGTGGCTGTGCCATTGCGTATTGCGTGCATGTACTTTGTACTTACGTTTGGCGAAGGTATATCTGTGGGTCGAGGGCGGCGGGGGCGGGCAGGATGCGCCGGGCGCCCCGGCCTGCGTCAGTGCCGCCTGCCGCCCGCCGCCGAGCGCTCGGCTGGCCGCGGACACTACCCCCTACATCTAACTACTTCGCGCACAAAACAACCAAAATTCGTCTCTAACTTACCTACCGACGTTACATTTTAAAAACTTAAATTTTGTTTGCATTGTTAAACCATTGTTATGTATCAAAAATTGTTACTGTTAATGTTCTAATTATGTTCAAAAGTTGCTGCGCGCGACCTAATAAAAAAATGCCTAAAAGCAAATCTAGTTCGGATAAAGTAAACACGATGGCCGATTTTGATGCTATAGAACAAAAGTTAGTGAAGGATGTAACTAAGTTACAAAACGAGGCTGTGCAGCAAACCCCGAATATTGAATCTGCAAAGGAAATGCAACCCTCTGATATTACTGTAAAGAACAAGGTACCTGTTCCTGAAGGTACAAATACTGCAGATGAAATAATAATTAAAAAAGACACTTGTACAAATGCTGTTGAAGATTCTGGCGAAGCAGATGTTATGGAAGAAGACATGTTAAATCAGGTGTACAAAAGGGAATTAATGAAAAAAAGGTATTCTGTGGATTATAAGAAAAGCGGAATGGATTTCAAAAGGTTCTCGGTGGATTACCGTCGGGACACCGCTACTTTGGAAGAATTGGCGCGTCTGGAGCAAAAATTAGCGCAGACTAATTTTGATATGCGGCCGGGGGTGCGTCGGAAATCTACTGGGATACTTAAGACGAGTGTCAGTAATATGGTCAGCGATAGTAAATCTTGTAGAGAAGAGGAGGGCTCTGATGATGACGATGAAGTGTTTGAAAAGGGAGTGCCACTATCGAGCGAGTCGGAGAAGCCGACTGATCCGCCGGCCACGCCGGTGGGCCGGGACGAGCTGGCTCTGCGACGGCACCGGTTCTTCTCCGACCTGGTGTGCGCCGCACGCGCCGCGGTGGAGCATCGCGTGCGCTTTGACCCCCTCGGACCTGTGGTTGCTGAACCTGGTAAGTAGGTAAACCCAGGTCTAGTCAGTATCTATTTACTCGACCAGCAAAGTCGCAAGATTCAAGATACCTACATTTAAAATTATCCTGAATATTATGCAAATATCTAATCTAAACCTACATAAAAGGCATAGAAGCTGATTGATCTATCAACAGCTCAAACTACTGACTGGATGGATCGGACTAGCCCTAATATTTATTATGACGTAGACATCCGCTAAGAAAGTATTTTGGGAAATTCCGCCCCTATAAAGAGGTAAAAAGGGGGTACAAAATTGGTATCAAATTTCGGCTAAACCTCTGAATCGATTTTAATGAAATTTGGTACAATTTTTGTTATGATTACGGTTAGAAATAAGATAGGTACTAATGTTAAGTTGTTATAAAGTCTGTCTGTGTGCTAATTGCTTAATTCTAATCCCGGGAAACGCACAGTTCCCGCGTAAACGCTTTAACCGAATTCCACGCGAACGAAGTCGCGGGCATAAGCTAGTAGGGTAGTAGTAGTAGGTAATCCTATAAAAGCATTTAATCTATTTTATTGCGTAAAATTTTCGTCTCGGTCTCGAGAAATGGTTTGTTTTTCCCGAGCAAGCTGCGTAACGTCTTAACTTCAGATAAGGGAGGAAAATCAATGGTCTTGGCCGGTACCCAACAATGTGCCTCTCTCTATTCAAGTTCCCCGACTCGCAATTTCACAACCTTTGATCGTGAAGGATGGTTATACATACATACGGTAATCTCTGCTTAGAATTATCCGTCCTAGAATCTGTTCTAGAATGATTGCAGTGGCGGATCCAGAATTTTTGTTTGGGGGGCGGGGGGGGGCTTTGTCAATTAAGTATAAACCAGACTTCTGTCCTTTTGCTTCAATAGATTCTTACTCTGAGGCTATCTTAGGTAATCAAGGGAACTGAGAGTTCTTTGTGTGCAAAAAGATTTTAACAATAACACATATTTATAACTAGTTGGGTAACTACTACGGTTACGGTAGTAGTTAGGTACTTTTACTCATTCTGTGGTATTGATAAATATTTTTATCCATTTATTGAGTTACAATTTAGGTAAATGGAATAAATCTCCGTCCCAAATGCCAGGTTTTAAACTTTTACTGGCGTTTTTCAGTATATTCAACTAAAAACACGTAGCTGTTCCATGTGAAATTTACTGCGGCAGTAAACTTTTTATAACATTCATACCTACATATTTAAAATTTCAACGCCAAGCGCGGGTTTATAATGAGCCTAAGCTTGACCTAAGCGTAAAATCTCATAAAATATGCAATAGATGCCGTATGCCGACGAATATGCTTGATGGATTTTAGCATGCGAGGTTCATGCGAGATTCGTCTTAATTGTTAGAGTGACTTTGGGTATATCAAAATTGCAAAAAACAAAATGGCTGACTTTTGGAGGCATTTTAAACGTTTCAAAAAAAAAATTGTCACTGCCTAGTGCCTATCGTGTGGGGTATCAAAATAAAGGGTTTAATGAACGGATTACAATAATATATAATGTGACAACAAAGTTTGTTTACAGTCGGGTACCGGGATAGTATTTTTTCAAAAATTATAGTACGAGGGGCGTTCAAAATATTCTCGGTATTGATATCTTATAACCTCTTTTTGAATTTGTTTTGTTACTGGCTGGTAAGGTTCATTCTTTGACATTAAAAAAAAGTATAATTCAAACCGAGATGTTCTTTTGTTTTTCTGCAATTTCTGAACAAACACGAACACAATGAGTGAATTAACAATGTTAACGAAATTAGAACATCGTTCCGTAATAAAATTCTTGACGAAACAGGGTAAAAACCAAAAAACCATAAAAGAGGAAATGGATTGTGTTTACCGTGAGTCTGCTCCTTCTTTATCTACAATTCAAAAGTGGTCAAGCGAATTCAAACGTGGCAGGGAGAGTATTGAAGATGACCCTAGACCTGGCCGGCCTGTAGTACTACTTCACAAGAAAATATTGATCAGGTGGAAAACCTTATATTGGAAGATGGTCGAGTGAAGATAAAATCAATAGCTCAAGTAACCAATCTTTCTATTGGTACCGTACATGACATTATCCATGACCATCTTAATATGTCAAAGGTCAGTGCAAGATGGGTTCCGCGAATGCTGACTCGACTTCAAAAAGATGTGCGTGCAGCTTGCTGTTCCGATTTTATTGACCTGTGTGGTGAAAATCCTGATGAGGTGCTGCAAAAGATAGTTACTGGAGATGAAACCTGGGTTCATCATTATGACCCAGAGAGTAAACAGGAGTCCATGCAGTGGCACATTAAGGGTTCAGCTCATCCCAAGAAGTTCAAGGTCGTCCCTTCCGCTGGCAAGGTCATGGCAACAATATTTTGGGATTGTGAAGGAGTATTGTTGATCGATTATAAAGAAAAAGGTGTAAATATCACGGGACAGTACTCGGCGAATATTCTACATCAATTAAGGGACGCAATAAAAGAAAAAAGGCGAGGAAAGTTGTCTAAAGGTATTCTGCTTCTGCATGACAACGCCCCTGTCCATACTGCTCATATTGCCAAGGCAGCTATTGCTGAATGTGGGTTCGGAACTATAACTCATCCACCGTATAGTCCGGACTTAGCCCCCAGCGACTTCTTTTTGTTCCCCAATCTCAAAAAGGATCTGCGTGGAAATCGATTTTTTGACGATGAGGCGTTGAAGGCGGCAGTAGAGGAGCACTTTTATACCAAGGATAAAAAATATTTTTATGAGGGATTAAAAAAAATAATTGATCGATCTTTTAAGTGTATTAACATAGGGGGGGAGTATATTGAAAAATAAAAAATATCAAACTGTTCATACTTGTTTGTTTTCATTCCAATACCGAGAATATTTTGAACGCCCCTCGTATATGTAGTGATATTTATCCTTTATCTCATCTAACTTGTGAATAAATAATCCAAACAGAAATAGCACCAAATCAGTCCATATTGTATTCAGTGTAGCTACGGCGTAGGTATCTACCTGAAATGAATAATTAAACAGAATTGAAATACTCTGCCTTGTCGTAGGTTAAAGGTGAACAAGATCGACCCAAACATCCTAATATATAAACTATTCGGAGTAGCTAGATGAATAGGTGCTACCTACCTCTGACGACGTTTTGAACATTTTAAATTCTAAACTGTTTACTGAAAAAAAAAAACATTTAATACAACAAAAAAATAGTAATGCTCACTACTACTACTACTACTACTACAGCCTATTTGCGTCCCACTGCTGGGCACAGGCCTCCTCTCATCACGAGAGGGTTTGGGCTATAGTCCCCACGCGGGCCCAGTGCGGATTGGGGACTTCACACACATCTTTGAATTATTTCGCAGTTGCGTGCAGGTTTCCTCACGATGTTTTCCTTCACCGAAAAGCAGTGGTTAATTCAAATTGAATTTCGCACATAAGTAAACTTAGAGGTGCGAGCCGGAATCGAACCCCCGACCCTCTGCATGAGAGGCGGTAGGTCGAACCACTAGGCCACCACGGCTTCACGGGTAATGCTCACTAAAATTTTGTAAATCCCGCAAGACACTGTTTGTAGGAATAACAACTCGACTTTAGTTATTGTACAGATGGTTGGTAGGAATTAAAAAATAATATTACCAAAGTGATGTAAAACGGAAGCTTCCACCACTAATAGTAGCGAAACTTTGGATTAATGGATAAAAATTTGTTACTACGCCGTTAACAAAACGAGATTTTCATTTTAAGCAAAGTTTTTTTTCAGTGTTGCCTGTCTGGAGTAACAAAGTGATTTTGCAATAGATTTTGTGATTAAAACCTCGTGTATACGTGGGATGAGCCTTTGACTTTGAACCGTACAAGGCACAAAAACTGGTAATTGGACAATATGCGGTTGAATGAAACGCCGATATTACTAAATTAAGGGCGCCTCTTATGGTTTTTTTTGCAAGGATTTTGTCATTTGTAGTCGTCTTGTCTATTTACATGTGAAAATAAGTAATAAACTACCTACCTATATTTTTCGAATACGAGTAGAGGTTATTCTTAGGTGAATGCGAAAATGAGATATGGAGTTTAGTAATTTGTCAGAAAACCGGTCAACCTAGCATGATTTATTGAGAACGCTCTGGAAGTGACAAATATTGCAAATATGTTATCATTTTATAACAGGGAGTTCATAAAAACAATAAGGCTTCACTTGAATATAGTGTAGCCATAAAATGAGTTTTCATTTTTATTATAAATCTCTCAAAAGCGACATATGTACCAATGTTTTAAATACTATAGTAGAACTTATTTTTTTTTTACTTAAATATTAATTTATGCTATGAATGTGTTACTTACAATGTCATACCACGGTCACCAAAGTAATCCCAACTCCTTAACCTCTATACTATGTTATTCTGCCCTCAGGGACAGGGGAACGGTAAAGTTCACATAAAATGGCTTTTACGCTAATAATACTCAGAATGTTACGACTTACTACTTTTACTTTCCGAAATTTATATTCCAGCGTCATCACAACATTACTGTCGAAAATTTTGTTACAAAAGCTTTAATCGGGAGGTCTAGATAAAATCAGACATCTGAAATGGAACAATATTCATTTCAATTCCATCGCCGAGCTGAGTCCTTAAAAATACCAGTCGATTTACACGTTCAAATTAATTTTATGTTGTCGGTTTTGGGAACTTTCGCGCCAGATATTAAATGCTTGTCATTTACAATTACAAGTATTACGTGACGAGCGGGCCAAAGTGAGGGCAAAGTAAGAACTTTGTTAATAACTTATCTTAATTTAACATAAATTACTTATAAGTATGAATTATTATGAATTAGCCTTGTAAATGCGGGAATCTAATACCAGTTTCAAGGAAAGTATTAACAAGTAAGTACACAAATATTCATAATAATCTAATTGATATAAAAGCAGAGTTAATGTTACTGTCACAATTTAATAGTTGTGTCTTGTCAATGTAATATGGAATTCAATCTTTACTAGCTTCTGCACGCGACTACGCCCTCGGCGAATTCGTTTATCGCGTTTCAGCGGGAACTATACGTTTTTCCGGGATAAAATGTAACCTATATGCCTTTTCCTGGGCTCTCCATACCAAATTTAATCACAATTGATCCAGCGGTTTAAGAGAGAACAGGTAACAGACAAGACAGACAGAGTTACTTTGACATTCATAATATTAGTTTGGACTATGGATTTTTTATTATTTACAACCATGGTATAATAGTACATTACAGACCTAGGGTGGTGAATTCGTAAATGTCAAAGATCGCAGGTCTCTGTGGCCCGAAACGAAGGTGAGGGCCATAAATATGCGATCTGGGGCTTTACGAATTACCGCCCGTGGTTTGTCAAAAGTTTTATGTCTTGCCTTGGCCAAGAAGTGAGATTTTCTCTCCGCGTAGCGGGCAGAAAATGCCACTTTATGGCCAAGGGTGATGTAAAGGTCTTAAAAACTCTACACAGAGTACGTCGACCCTGGTTTTATAGGGTGTAAGCATTTAACTCTCGGTGTTGATTTGAGCTTCGAATGGGCGGTGTTTTGAATGGGCGGAAAGCAAGTAGTTTAAGTAACTAATTATTGTTATCATTCGATTCATTCGTCAAATCTAAATCATTGTAGGTATTATGATTTAATTCCACCATCCCCATTTCGTCACTACCGGACTAGGTGTGGAAAAATATCACCTACGACCACATCGTCACTTACCACAGGAGAGATCGTGGTCAAATGCGTGATTATAATAAAATAACTAAATGAAAAAAAAAAAACACAACAAAACTTCATATGACCTGTTAAGGATATAAGCCATAAAACAATGCTTTTTTCCCCACGTCAGCCTGTTATAGTTTTGAAATTGGTCCACAAGTCTGGCTGACCGTTGCTGGCATCGTACCTTATTAAATATTTATACAACGGTTCATTTGCCTTATCGATCATTCGCCAATGTCATTATTGCAGTATCGGCTCATACGGATTATTACGTGCTAGTCGTCATCGGCGTGAGTCATTGCCGTTTCGAGCGCGGTCGGTGATACAACATAGAGTTCGGAGTGACGAGTGCCGGCAGCCGGCTACGTACGTATCACGGCCGCATCCGCTAGCGACCTCACTCCAGTCAGTGGTCGGCGGCGCACGCGCATACTAGCCATTATATCACATCAAATAACTGCAGTGATCATACAAAACAGTGTTGTGACTGTGTCCTTGTTTTCGGATTTGCACTAAGTGGTAAGGCTTAGGATACTTTTAATTAACACTTATGATACTTTTCGTGATAGCTTTGGTGATAAAGAAACTCGATACAAACTCGTTTTCTGCACATATACATAAGTCATAACGGTCCGGAGTGAAATATATACGGTTCGAAAATTTCTTGTCGCTGAAGGTTTTCCTGTTTTTTGTTATAATGATCCTTCCCCCTGAAACTGGGATTTAACGGTACTCGTTTATGATTTGGTTGTAGATTTAAGATGTATTCATCAGCAGATAGGGCGGTATTTATGACTATGCTAAAGGATTTTGGCACTGTTTACGCTCTACCTTGGTGTTTTTATAGGGTGTGGTAAATTTCCAGTGTCAGTATTTCAGACTGGATTGAACAGTTGCTGGGTGTAGTGTAATGCCTCTATTGTCTTCAAAAAAGGGAGAAACAAGTATTCAATAAATTTACGGAATGATAATTTATTGTGTTATTCCTACAAGGAAAATAGAGTAAATCTATCCCATTTGATGGTAAATTACACTGTAAATATAACAATTGAAAAGCATAACAAGTTAGAGATAATCTATTATAGGCAGTCCCGCACCTCCACAATTCAAAACGCCTCAAAATATTTAAAAACTCAACGCATGTGTGCGTGCTGAGACAGCCATCAACTATGCGTTGAGAGTGTTGGTGTACTTTTTAAATAATAATAAATACATTGAAGCGTTTTGAAATGTGGAGGCGCGGGACTTCCTATAATAGATTATCTCTAGATATATGTAAAAAAATAGAACCGAAAATAAATAGATACTGACATGCGTCAGACTCTAACCTGCTTACGTTTTTGCCCATAATTTCATAGCAATATTTATGTTTAGGTTGACTTCGCATAACGCTATGAAATGAAAGTCCACATATGGCGCGTCTCCGTCCTCATCTGGTGTATTCATAAGTTCAACGGCAATCTTTAAGAGAAAACACTTTTTGGCGAAACCTCAACTCGAGGAATGCTGAATTGCTGTTTTCACTGAGGGGAGCCCGCTGGAGGCTATAGGGCGGGTCTCCCATTTTGTACATTTCTCTCGTACTTCACGTTTTATCTTTAAAAACGCAATAATAAAATAGAATATCCGAATTGTATTTTTTATTAGATGTATTCCAACCAGACTGTACTGTATTCTTAATTTGTATTATTAGTCGCGAATACATCATTTTCATCACGAAAGCTGGCGAGACCACAATTAATCTTATCGCTGACTAATGCTAATCTAAATAAATGTAATGAGTGGGCTAATTGAATGAATTTTTGACAATTAGACTGTTGATGTCTCTGCGAGTGCCAGGTCATTTAAAAATGAATGAAGATGATGTCCGATGAATCAATATTGTGATTGGAGCCAAAATATTATGCCTTAATGTAATATACACTTTTTCACCTATTACATATTAATGAACTCGACTGTAGATATGTGCCAATCTCATCTCATTCTCGTAATATGTACCTAAGTGCCAGTAGGTAGATAGTTTTCTGTGCTGTTCATTTCCACTTCGGTGTTCGTATCGCACCGGATTCGGTTGGACGGCCATGCTCTTTAGAATGAGTTCCATTCTATTCGGCATCGTATAGCTGTCTCTACTGATGTGTGAACCTTTGATACAGTGAGTGCCCATATGTCGTATTATTTTGACAAAGTTTATTTATTTCGTGTTACCTGATAAAATGTCACAAAGGTTCCTAGGCAATATAGTCTATGCAAGATTTATAGGCAAAGTTAACAAAGTTCCAGTTATTACTTATAACTGATTTAGTTTTAGACATTCATTTGTGGGCCGACTTCACAACACTTACTGTGACCTGGCACGACTCCCATCCCATGCGTAAATATAACCGTGAATACAGAAAAGCAATATTCTCTAACGTTGATCTCGTATAAAATGCTTATTTTAACACGTTATTTTTCTCACGATATATCGGCTCAATGAATGGGTATCGAATCACATTTTGCTTCGATAATCTTCAAAATAATAAATCTTTAGAAAAATATTATTCGGCATTCCTACTTTCAACTGCAGTAAAATAAAAATCCAACCGTAGTAGAGTCACGTCATGTTGGTACAATTCGTTTTAGATAGGTACCTTGAAGTAGGAAGTCAGTACAACTTTACATACCGCTTTAAAAAGCGTCCCTTGTATTTTAATGTATATATATGGAGCAGGCTAAGAGGCGCTTCTGATTTGCGTGGGCTTGCCTACCCTTGCCTAACCACGGACGAGTCCTCAACGAGCTACAGCTTGTTAGCTGGCGTTTTTCAAATTGCCTGTCCTGAGCCGTAGGTATACCTACCTACTCTTTGTGAAGTGCACTTCCCGCATGTGCCAATTTTTCCTCACGCCAAAAGAAGGTAAGGCTGTATGAGAGGCTTAAGGTTCGGTGAGAGTTATCCTAATGGCGAGAGTGACTTATGATATTGATACCAAGTTCATAGCTAGAGCTATTAAGTATACCTACGTAATGATATGTTTATGTGGCATATAGAAGGTGTATACGTTGTTATAAATATGATTATTATTTATGACGTAGGAGATCAACAGGAAAAAGTATAAGGAAGAGCGTTCCCGCGGGAACTACCTTATTAGCATTTTTCCGGCTGAGTGTTATAAACTATCCCCATACCAAATTTTGTTGCAATCCGTCCATAGTTTTCGCATTAAATCCGGACATACATCCATACAGACTATTTTTCTAAAACGCGTTTTTTGTTTTTGTTTTCAGTATCGTTTATATACTCCCCTCGACTTGATCGTTTCTTTTAATTTTCAAGTTACAGACGCGACTTCAACAGACTTAGGTATTATTAGTAGGTGTAGATAACGCATAAGTGTGTTCTGTACACGTTTGAACCCAAAGTTACCATATAAGGCGATCCAGCAGGAGGGCAGCACATGGCGGCGTGACGACCGAAAGTATTAGCGCAACAGATGGTCTATGCGAGCTCCAAAACTCAATTACTACTGAATAAGATTAGAAATTACAGAGCTATTATGAAATAATTATCCCGACCCAAGACCTGTGAGCTATATTATCTTTTAATTAGCTTTACAAAAAGAGTGAGAGTAAATTGGGTTTCAAGTTGGACGCCGTAAGAATATTCAAACAATTCTCCCCTTAAATTTATTCGCTCGTTTTATAAAATAAGAGGTTGTTAGGAGCGTAGTTATACGAGCCGCGGTTGACCGACCTGCTACGGTTACTATTTAGCGCTCCGTGGTCGCCAGGCTAGCAAAATTATTCAACCCACTGAGTGTCATTTATTGATGCATCAGGGTGGCTGTGCCTTGCTGAGCACCAATTAATAATTCCGCGAGTTAACGAGATTGTTCTGGCTATTCTAATTGAGCAATCTAGCACAATTGCTCATTTGCTATAATGTACTTTTAGTGTCTATTTGAAACGTCGTCGCTAAATAAATTAATACGATTGTCAATATAGCACGTCTGGTTTTGGATTCGTAATTTCCCTCTTTTATTTCAATAATAAGATAAAACAGGATGCAAATGGCCTCATGAATATATACGTGACGTAAATTTCCATGGTGATCCCATCGCACCGAACATTGAGATGCTGAGCCAACCCGCATGGATTAACAGCGCGGATCCTCGGATTTTTCTCAATTCACCGATAAGAATGTTTCATTTCCTCCTGTGGTTTTCCAACGACTTTCATTTGCGAGTATCTAAATAGAATTTGCGTATGTAAAATAAAAATATTATAGAGTAATGTACGCCGCTGTGTATTGTTGGGATAATCTATTGGAACATGCTGGAATCTATATTTAGGCGTAGAAATATGCGTCAGCTGAAAGTTGTTATATAACGAGAAGTGTAAGGAATGTGTGGCATTTCGAAGTTTATCAGTGGCATCGTTTAATTACAACTTAATATACGTTCATTTCATGATTGAATCAATGTCACCCGAGAAAAACACATTTGTTACCTTCAGTTTTATTGCTGAACTTGCTGAGCGTCTCCACAGTTATGTTGTTGCTAAATTGTGAAAACGCATCTACAATGTTTTCTAGTCTCTCACTCCCGAAGTACAATATCTACATATTTTACATAGAAAATATTTAGTTGTCTGGTCTATCTTTGCTAGTTCCAAGTTGACCGCTGTGTGAGTATAGTATCGCGTTTCAGTATTAACCATACATAGCATACACCTACTCTGGTACGCTTTCTACGGTGCGTGAGCTCGGACACCGAGCGACCTCAATTACCTATCTCTTTAATGTCCGCGTCTACTCTTAAACGACTCATAAGTAAGTGTTCACTTTACTTTCGAGTTTAGGCATCATTGATATTAATCCCACATATAAATCAGACTATTATAATTTTTTTTGGCTATAATTTCCAAACATGTGTACGATGGGACGTAAGTCTCACTGTAGTCTTTGAAATTGATGCCGAACTCATACACATGCTAACAAATTTCGAGGAGTTCCCTCATTTTTTCATGGATCAGAACTAAACCAAATTAAAATGAGACCAATTTGGAGGTACCACGTTTCGATTAAAAAAAGAATCATTGAAATCGATTTATAATTGACGAAATTATGCGTGGTCATATATAAAAAATATATATAATATATAGGCGTCGACTTGAGAATGAGATGCTCCTTTATTTTCGTCGGTTGAAAAGGAGGTGTCAAAAATATGACTACGTCTAACGTAGATTATTCTACTGTAGCGTACATATGAAACGCTTGTTAATTTTCCGTTATTGCCTCATTAGCATTGAAATACTCAGAGCTGCTCTACAAACTCAGCGTAGTGAACCATTTAATCTCATAAGTCTGAACAATTCAATAAAATTCACAATTGAATAAATCCATTCGGTGCGTTGTAGTAGAAAGGCTGCTTCAATTGAACTTGGAAATCTATAAAGTACTATTGAAATCTATAACGTATTATTGTTGTAGTCTATATTATCCAGATACGATTTACTATAAATCGATAGTGTTAGTGGCAGGTTGTTATCGTAAGTAGTCGAAAAGGATCTAGATGTTAAGACACAAATTCTGTTTTCGGAACTGAATAGAATTTTAACCTGTGGACCGTCGCGTCTCTGTAATCTCTTATGTAAATGAACTTGCTAATTTTGAAAATCTGGCTCAACTAGCAAGATCATGCTTTTGTTTGTAAAATTAAATGTAAATCTATTCAGAACGGCGCTTTCTCTGCGAATCTCATCATAAGCGATTTTGATTTGTTGTTTGCTGTTTTATATCAAAAACACGTCTATTTCAGATTAACTAAATTGTTTTTTTTTTTTTTTCAATTCTATTGTCCGTTCGTTTGTTTTTTGAATTTGTTCTTTCAGGGCGTTATCGTAGGTAGCAGATACAGATAATCGCTGATAAGTATACAGAATATTTTTTATCACGCGGCTATCTTTTACAACGCACCGATAAATAACGACAAACTACCAATGGCTTTTCAAAGTTACTTTACCTGATGACTAGTTGGTAGTTGCACACACCTTAGAATAGAACCAGTGATTTAATGCAATTGCTTTCAGTTCAAGACAGTTATTGTTAGTTAACGGCCATGGAGGAAGACAATAGTGCTAGCGTACAAACAAATATGAGACATTTAATACAAATTTTTGAAGCGAGAGCTAATCACATTGGTGCCGAGGAGGATACTGTGACAGTTTATGGGGAAGCAATCCCAGATACGGGTATGAGATTCACTGAATACTCGGTGCTACAATTTCTGCTCCGGTATGCGTTTAATTTCACACACCTTATTAAACAAAATTTTAATAAATCAATTAAGCTATGTCCAATCTGTTAAATCTACATTAGCTGACCTAAACCTCCTGTTTATCAAGAGCTCATCAGTGTAAAGGCCGGACCACCCAAACATCTATGTAAATTACGTAACCGTCTTTCTCTTGACCTACAACAAATATTTTCCTATCATTTAGGCATATACTACTACAGCCTATTTGCGTCCCACTGCTGGGCACAGGCCTTCTCTAATCACGAGAGTGTTTGGGCTATAGTCCCCACGCGGGACCAGTGCGGATTGGGGACTTCACACACATCTTTGAATTACTTCGCAGATGCGTGCAGGTTCCCTCACGATGTTTTCTTTCATCGAAAAGCTCAGTGGTAAATTCAAATTGAATTACGCACATAAGTAAACTTAGAGGTGCGAGCCGGAATCGAACCCCCGACCCTCAGGCTTATACTCGGTATGTTAATTCGAGATCAAAAATCTACGTCAGATTAGTTGGGTTTTTGTATGTTTGTAAAAAGTGTAATCAATTTGTTTATTTAAAACGTCACAGCCTGTTATTTTTAAAATAGAAATATTCCTACGTAAAATAAATTCATTTTAGGCCACATCTCGATTTTCATCTCGAATTATCATGGGTTTATTGGTTTTCATTTAACGCATTCACTGCCACCGACGCATATATGCGTTTTGCTGACTTTCCCGCAGTGCTTTGAACGCACATGTGCGTTTCAATGTTCCCTTAATGACAGATGTGGCACCTGGCGAAAGTTCGTAAAAAGAAGTGGCAGTGAATGCCTTAAACAATTTTTTTAGAGGTTGGTCCCAATTTAAAGATAATGATCCCATTCAAAGAGCCTCATTCTTTGAGCAAATGCTCATGATAGTCATAAATATGATATTGATACGAACTCAGCCGCAGAAAATATAATACTTACTGCCATTCTACGCTTTGACGTTAGGGAAAAATATTGGATACGTCGGTTACTTAAAGTAGCGTCTGTATACAAAGTAACTTACTTTGTATATATACAGACGCTAATATAATTAATCACATATGTAGGGACGTACCTACGTATAGATATATATGTATGTATCTTGATCATACTAGAAATACATTAAAAGTTCAATACGCTTCGTGGTCATTGTCTTGAATAATTTTCGGATGAATATCCAGGGAGGTATTAACAATGGTGCAGATGCTCTACAAAGGAAGCTGGTTATCCTACAGTTAATTTATCTCTAAAACCGTTGTTAGGACTGGGATTATACGGGAGGATTAACGTTCTTCATTAGCTATCTATTTACTTGTAAGACACTTACATTATAGCGCAGGGCCGATCAGTACGGCCATGTGAGCTATCGTTAAGGAAATATTTGTGATCGTGAGTCACCACACGTACGATCATAGGATTGACTCATGAATAGATTAGGATGCTACTTAGGTACTTTGTAATAGGTCATGATAGACATTCATTCATAAATGTATTTTTAGTGCACCATAGCATCTGAATCACCTGACATCACCAATTTAACTATGAATGGTACTATTCAATTCGTTAAAGATTATGTTATTCAAATTAGTGGAACTTATCTATATTTAAAACTAGTTGGCCCGGTGAACTTCGTGTCACAACCGATTTTCATTTCATTTTGCAAGTTTTTTTTTCTTTCTAAACCTTCCCTGAATCACGGGGAAAAAGCAAAAAAAGAATCAGCCAAATTGGTCCAGCGGTTGTCGAGCCTTAGCCAGACTACCACACGGCAATTCATTTTTAAATGTAAGAAGAAGATTATATTTGGTTCTGTTTTGTTGCATAATAGAAACTGTAACAGTTGTCACAGTTTGAATATTTCGTAGAATGTACAATACAATTAGAAATAGGAAGATTCTGCATTTAAAGCAAGGAAATAATGTAAAATGTGACTTTGTGAAAAGAATCTTATATTAAAACAATTTCATGAAAAAAATAACCCGTGGTGGCATAGTGGTTCGACCTTCCGCCTCTTATGCAGAGGGTCGGCGGTTCGATCACGGTTCGCACCTCTAAGTTTACTTATGTGCGAAATTCTATTTGAATTTACCACTGAGCTTTTCTGCGAAGGAAAAATATCGTGAGGAAACCTGTACGCATCTGCGACGTACTTAGGTACGTCGCAGACTTGTGGACTTCACACACATCTTTGAATTAGTTCAAAGATGTGTGTGAAGTCCACAAGGGACGCAAAAGTGGGAGGCTGTAGCTGTGGAACTTTCAGATTTCTTTAGAAAGGCGTTCATGATAAACATAATTAAGCGTGGATCATTGTCAACAGGTGGCGTAACCGAGCTAGCAGCTGCGTTCAGTCCAGCAGCCGAGCTCGAGGCCCTGATCGAGCGGCTGGAGCGAGTGACCTCGCGGCTGGAGCGACTTCCGCTGCGCGCGCGCTCCCCGACCCCGCCCCGCTCGCCGCAGCCCTCCCCGGCGTCGCCCCTCACCCCCGCCCCCGACGACTACCCCGAGCCCGTGCTCTCCGACGACATGAGTGTCAACGGTTACCAGGATATTGTGCAGGTAAGATCTGTCCTTAGAAATGCCAAGCTCCTACAGTCTAGCCACTAAGATTCAGCCCCTGGCTCTGCGATCTGATCCTGGATCTGGGCTGGAGCGCCTGCCACAATCCCCGCAATAGGAGCGATGAACTAGTGAAGATCACGCAAACCAAGCTCAGAGGTTAAGATCTGTGTGTCTTACGAAGATTAGGTCTTAAAAGTTAAGATGTCTGAAATGGCTCCAGCTCACTCATTACAGTATTGGCTGTTTACAGGTTGATTTCATACTCACTATGATGATAGGAGTATGAAATCAACCTCCAACCAATGAATCTCTGAAATCATGTCATATCATTAACTCCCAGCCCAAGTTAATTTACATACCTGCACAACGTATTTTTTACAAATATGAGTGAATCATGCCTTTATATTATGACTAAAGTATTAATACTCTTGAAATACCACACACACATTACCATCACACCACGCCCCGCGAATGGCACATCGACAACTACAGTTTCTAACTTCATGTTGATTAGTCGGCACGTTCCCAGTTCTTAACAATAATTATAATTAACATGGCAATAATGAAAAAATAATCAATGTTCCTACGCTTATTTATTTATTAGAAATTAGAAATCATCCTTATAGAGGAAGAAAAAAATATAAGAAGAATATTAATTTTTCTGAGATTTTTTTGTCGTTTCGTTGACTTGAGGTTCATTGCAGTGGAAATTTTGCTTCATCACCTTTGGCGATCGAGCGGGACAACGGAGATTGAGTGGGCTTATTAATCTGTTCTAACGAGACGTCGAGAGGGAAGTAGACTGTCGATAATCACTCGCCACCCTTGCCAAGAGATTATACGTGATTAAGAACTCGTAAGCAGAATTGCTAATAGCTTTTCCCTTTCTTTTTACCTCTTGTTTTTATAAGCTTTTCCCTAAATACCTTAAGAAATGTTAATCTTTTACCTGTAATATGAGATGTTTTAAGATCTTTATAAGGTGTAAGTAAATTAACGACTCCGAATATAACGTCTATGGATCCAAAACCCTTCACGATAGGTATGCTTTCTTGGCAATAGTAGATGTAAGTACCTTCGGGGTCACGAAAATGTATTCGTTTTGGATATGCAACAACAGTTGCACCTACGTTTAGGAATTTCTAGCCGAACTATGTTGTTGAAGTCGAACCCTCTTTACTTCTGGGCTAAAAATTCCAAACTCTTACAAAGAAAGGCAACAATTCGTTTCTTTTGAGTAAAGATGTATTCCACTTCAATGTAACCCTTTTAATTAAATGTACTTATACAAATTTTGTTTCAAAGAAAGTGTAACCGTGGTTATGCGGCAAATATCAGTTTTCCTTTGTCCCGTCCCATCTTCTTGTAAACGTTTGAACACTTTAATTTAAAACGGTCATTCGATGAAGGTTTGGAGCCATTAAGTTCTGCTAACTTATCAATATTAATTGTTTTCAAAGATTCCAGTCGTGTTATCATTAATTACAAGTCGCCGTCCCCTACTAACGAACAGGCCATTAAGTGAAATGACGTGTGAAATACCCGCGCAGCGCAGCTGAGGCCTAGTGGAGTTTTCTCAAATAACACCCACAATTAATTACCATTGTTTTCCTTGTCATTTATAACACTCCCATTGTTTTTCATTAATTCATCCCCTTTAGTTATAACTTTCCGACACGTTTCATATACTACGACAGTAATGAAATGGAACTTTTGCTTTTGCGACGAAAGTTTACGGAGTTTTGCGAATATTGCGTTTATGTGTCAAATGTACGGAGAATGTTTTTTTTTCTCAGGGTCCTCTGCGGACTTACCTGGAGCTGTCGCGGCAGATCGGTGGCGATGTGGCCACCCACGCTGAGCTAGTCGCCGCCGCATTCCAGTAAGATATTCCATTAATCCACCCTTTTCATTTAACTTGGAAAATTTCACTTTCAAGTTTAGCATAAATTTCAGTTCAAATTTGAAATATCCGTGGATAAAGTTTGCCTCTGTGATTATTAAGAATTTTCGTACCAGGTGAAATTTCATCCAGGAATTGTCATTAAGTACCATATTGTTTCCAGGGCTCAAATGCGTTACATTCAGCTGGCAAGCTCGCGAAGCAAACCATCGCAAAACGAGGAGGTGCAATTGCTGGCGCCCACCAGCGAACAGATCTCAGCGATCCAGCAGTACCGCGAGAAAAACCGCGCGTCGAAGCTGTTCAACCACCTCTCTGCCATATCCGAGAGCATTCCCGCCTTGGGATGGGTGGCGGTTTCCCCCACCCCGGCGCCGTATGTGAAGGAAATGAATGACGCTGGCCAGTTCTACACGAACCGCGTGCTTAAGGAGTGGAAGGAGAAAAACCAGAAGCATGTGGAATGGTGCCGCGCATGGGTGCAGCTACTATCCGACCTGCAGGCCTACGTCAAACAATACCACACCACGGGACTCGTATGGTCTGGTAAGTACATACCTACATGTTGATCGAGCTCGCATGACATTTCGTTTTGCATAATTGATTTTGTAGGCAACGCCGCAACGTGGCCGCTACACAACCGTAAATTTATTATTCAGTGGACAATCACCGTCGGTTTTGTATTTTGAGTGGCTGCTCAATTTGCTGTGTCGATCGGCATACAAAAGAATTGCTATCGATTTCGCTAAATGTACGATTACCTACGCTAAGCCGTGTCAGCAATGTCGATAAATGTAGGAACCGTAATGGGAATTTAATGGCGAATAATTCAAAATCATTCTCTTTTGTTTTGCAATTCGAGGTACCTTAATTGAATTTGTAAATCCCTGACGGTGACTGTTTACCTACTTAAGTCTCTTTTGATAAGTCGTCTTCTACCGCAATTCCGAGAAAATGAAACGCTGCTGTTTATGCGTAGTTAGTACTCATATTAAATACCTACTGGTAGCGTATCAAGTTTATTGTGGTTTTAGCGTGTTAACACTGTTACAGAGTAAAGTTGAACTCTGATTCGATGAGAGTTTATTAATGAAACGTTTCGGTTCGCCTCCAGGACCCACTTGGAACTAAGTACGGTTGAATAATGAAGCAGCTATTATACTGCGTATGTATCAGGCATACACTACACGGTACACGTGCCGTTACTACGGTTTGGGAGATTATGTCATAATTAATTGGGTAAATATTTGCATTAAAAAAAAACAATAAAGTACGTCAGTTTTGAGTGGCAAAATTTTTAATGAAATTGACTTTACTAACTCAATCAATCGGATATGTTTATTTTACCAATTCGAAAATAAAACTGAAAAACATGCTCAGAATCGATAGCTGATATTCTGTGGGTGAAATAAGTATCATCACAACCACACGGCGGACACGGCTTATAAAAGCACGATTTCGAACACAATTCGAATGAAGTGTCAATGTTTGCGTGCGAGGACGTCCGTACATTTGTAAATGTGTGTGTACCCGTACGAGGGCCAATGATCCACTCTCCATCTCCGGATGAAACAAATGACGGTAAAGGCGAGTTGGGCGCGAGTTGCGCGCCGGCTAGATTCACGCTCGTGATGCCGTGGCCGTGTATGTAGTACTATTAAATATTCTGTGTCACAACGTTTTGCTTGACCCAATATATCGTTGTCTAGCACCCACTATAGCACGACACAACTTACAAGGCGCGCGGATTAAGCAATAATTTACTACATCAACGGTTTAAGTGCTTCGTCGCGCGTCTTCTAAGTAGTGTAGTACTGTACAATCTTCTTAGTTTGGGGCTGTGTCAACTTATGTGAAATGCCCAAAGATATTTATTTATTTATGATGTGA
>CAXARK010000355.1:0-19721 GCA_963971205.1 Aethes cnicana
GTAAACACTCTACTTTTCGTTTCGAATTATGAGGAAAGTAAAGAAATAATGTGCGCTACTTACCTACTAAGAAAATACATATTCTAAATCTGCGGTATCACATTTTCCATAGCTGTACAGTTCATTTCATTTCTCGAACATTATAAATAGTCACATTTGCTCTAATATATGTAACTATATTTAGTTCACAACACACATTAGACTAATCACATTGTTCGGAACCGAATACTGAGCGCGATTCGGAACGCAGCCCTTGATAGATACTAGCGAAGCTGTGGCTTTTTGAGGTACTATTTTGACAGACGTCATATTGTCTTTGTAAAAACTTGTACGAATAACCTTTTTGAGACGCTGCGTGGTTTATTGAGATATTTGAGATATAAATTGTAATCTACAACGCGTACGAGCGTTTTGAGTGTAGAAAGCTTGAATTGTGATTAGTTACTTGACATTTTGTGTAATCCTTTGGGAGCGCGGTTGTTTGCGTGCGAAAACTCTTGGCGGCCCGGCGGAACGAGCAGGCCGGTGAAGGGAATTCAGACCTACACTTTACACACTACAGATACACACCCTTCACGGCCCTTGGGCGCTTGCCAACAGAGGCCTGTATTGCTGTCACGGCTGTAAGTACTGAATTATCATTGTTACCAAATAAATTTTAGACCCCTTCGCAGACACCAATTCTTGTAGGCGTTGCTGTGTGACTGCAGTTTATCGCCACCTATACCCTCGGCTACAGCAGTCTTAGTAAACGGGCCCAGCTATTGAGACGTCTGTTTTGGAAGCCGTAGGTGTAGGCATCATAATTTTGGTAGCACAGCGTGGGTTTTTGAGATCCACACGAGTCGTAGAACAGGGCATTTAGTTAGTAATTTTTGGTTTTGCCTGTTACACGGCGGTGTCTAGAAGTCTTGTTTAGAGTCAAGTCCACTGTGTTTGATGGGTATAAACCCAAACAGTTGGAATCAGTTCATTAAATTTACCTTTTGTTGGATAAATCTATTTTTTGATGTTCGGGTTGCTACGGGCAAAGATAGAAAATTGGTAAATCATTGTTGAAAATTGATTGATATTTCTATGTTAAGTAACTAGTTTGCACTAAAGATTGTTGAGGAGATATAATCTCACCTATTTTTGTGAATTTTAATGTAAATTGATAAAAGTCAAATTTGGTAGGTAGTTGATACATATGAAAAAACAGGGTAGTTTCGTGCATATGGAAGTGGTTGCTCTAGTTGATTGAATTGGTTTGGCCTTTGCTATTAATAGACACCTTTGTATTGTAAATATATTTTAGTTGTTGAATTTGGGGATTCCTAGTTAATTTTATATTAAAATAGGGTTCTGTACTGATTAATATAATTTGAATTATAGTTTAAATCAATTATAGTTTTGAACTAATATTGTTAATTGTTGTAGATTCTCACTGTAATAGCAATTGATTTAGGGATCTGCAGGCAACTTTGCAGGGTTCCGTTGCTGACAAAATAATTTAAATTTAATTCTTTTTTTGTGGTTAAGATTGTTGAACAATAGAATTTAAATTTAATTATATACCTTTTGCTTTGTTTGTTGTTTTGGACAAGTATGTCAAAATTAGTTGCCCGAATCAAAGCGGAGTTGAGATGGGCGGCTTCAGCTGCTGCGTTGATAGATCGACCAGATCGTTTTGATGCTTTGCTCCGAAGATCGGCAGAGTTGACGGAGCGGAGCAAAATTGTACAAAGTTGCTATACGGAGCTTTTGGACACCGAGGATCCAAAGCTGGATGACTGTGTGGAGGCCGACATCACACAGTTTTATGATTTGACGGACAGTATTGCCCAAGCCGCCAGCAGGGTAGAGCGGGGTGCATTGACTGAGGAAACCAGAACACCTCCACCCATGGCTCTTTTGGGGCGTTTACCTACTCTTGACTTGCCACATTTTGATGGGGATTTGAAAGGTTGGACCGCCTACCATGACTTATTCACCAGTCTGGTAGATGCTAGGACGGACTTGGCACCGAGTCAGAAGTTGGCCTACTTGTTCTCCACATTAAAGGGAGAGGCCCTCGGTCTTGTTTCACATTTGGCGGTCACCGACCAAAACTACCCCACTGCCAAGGAACTATTGGTGAAGCGGTATGCCAACATTAGGCGGTTGGCAGATACCCATGTTGCACAGCTGTTGTCGTTGCCCTACGTCCATAGGGTTGCCACTTTGAGAGTGGACTTGGTCAACCCCATGGTGGTGGCATTGAATGCTTTGCGGCGGCTCGGTCTGCCTATCGATGAATGCTCCTTTATGTTGTTGCACATTGTTTTGTCGCGTTTGCCTACGGACTTGAAAGTCCGTTTTGAGCAAAAACATGGTGGTGACAGTGCCACGCAGTTGCCGCCATTTGCAGATTTGTTGGCGTTTTTGGAAGAGGAGTGCC
The DNA here is from genome assembly GCA_963971205.1 of Aethes cnicana. Taxonomy (NCBI): domain Eukaryota; kingdom Metazoa; phylum Arthropoda; class Insecta; order Lepidoptera; family Tortricidae; genus Aethes; species Aethes cnicana. The sequence continues at coordinate 2,420 of CAXARK010000355.1, forward strand.
GCTTGTTGGACAACGCTGGCGTTGAAGGCCCGTCCCCGGCCCCAGCGCGGCCTCCTCCAGAACAGCGTCGTGTTGTCGCTCGCCCCCCCCCTCGAGGGGTGGTTGAGCCACGCCGCCCAACCCTCAGATACGCAACGGCCCAGGGCCCTCGTTGCGTATATTGTAATGCTGACGGCCATTTTGTTTCTGCGTGTCCTCAATTCCTCAATAGGAAGGTGAAAGATCGACGAGGCATTGCGAATGATCGCCGGTGGTGCTACTCCTGCTTGGGGCAGCATCTGCAGCGGGACTGTTCACGGCCAGAGCCGTGCCCGAACTGCCAGGGGAAGCACCACCCGGTTTTGTGTGCCAATAGGAATGGTGGTGTTCGGGTTGATGATGCGGGGTGGAATTCCCCCACGGGCGGGGGCCCGCATCCCCACCATCCCCAAAGGGAGTCTCGTCGGGGCTTGCCGCCCACGGGCGGGGGAACCCCTCCCCCCTCTCCTCAACAGCAGGAGAGGTTTGCAGCGGTTCAGCGCCGCACCACGCCTCCGCGGTTCTCCCCACCGCTGTGCGAGAGACCGCGTTTGGAACGCCGCCCGCCCCAGTTCGGTCGCAGTAGCGCCTACTACGCGCCGAGCCGAGGATTGCCGAGCAGACGCCATGAGGTACCAGTGGATCACTACCTCCACTCGTATCGGACATCGCCATCACGCGATGCCCCCCAATAGGTAGTTGCCGCCCTCTCTCCCACCACCGCTGCCCAACCTGAGACAGTTCTTCTGCCGACTGTTTGTGTCAGGGTCTGGGGCCCGGAGGGCGACTCCCTGTTTGTACGTGCCCTTTTGGATTCGGGTGCCCAGGGTTGTCTTGCGTCCTCTTATTTGGTGGAGAGATTGGGCCTCCCATGTAGACCTCACCCTGTAGTGATCCACGGCATTGGTGGCCTTCAGGTGGAAGGACCAAAGGGTGAAGTCAAGGTTTGTTTTTCGCCTGTAAATTGTGGGCCGTCCATTGTGGCCAAGGCGGTCATTCTGAATGATATTTTGGGCAGAAACCCGCAGGTGACTATCTCCCCTGCTGTGGTAAATTTGACGTCGGATTTGACTCCCGCTGACCCTCAGTGGTTTGTACCTGGACCCGTAGACCTACTCCTGGGAGTAGACGTGTTGGGTTTGATTTTGTCCGGGGAAAAGCGGGTTTTGCAACCGTACGGGTTAATTGCGTTACGCACTATTTTTGGATATAGTTTTTGTGGTCCCGTGTTGAGGGGTACTGTCCCACGGGTTGAAGACCAAACTGTTGCAATAGGGCTCTCACTCTCTGACGCAGTCCAGCGTTTCTGGGAGGTCGAAGAGCCCCCCAAGGCTCCCAGAGTCGACCCAGCGGAAGAAGAGTGTGAATTGTCGTACCAGAATAATACTGGTCGCCGCGCTGATGGTCGTTTTGTCACTCGGTTGCCTTTCAGGGCTGCACGCCCCCCTCTCGGTCAGTCTCATGCCTTGGCAGAAAAAAGGTTGTTGTCTATGGAACGCCGAATGAAGAGGGATCCGGACTTTCGTACTAAGTACATTGACTTTATGCGCGAGTATGAGGATTTGGGACATATGTCCCCTTCCGACATTGATTGGCGCTCGCTCGAGCACTACTTCTTGCCTCACCACGCGGTTTTGAAGACTCCCGGTGGGAAGATAAGAGTAGTTTTTGACGGCTCGGCCCCTACTTCGAATGGGGTTTCTTTGAACCAGTGTTTGCATTCCGGTCCCAAACTGCATAGGGACATCTCGGATATTCTCACCAACTTCCGCCGTCATCAAATTGTCTTTGTGGCTGACATCCGAATGATGTTCAGACAATCGGTGGTGCACCGAGATGACCGGCGGTACCAATTGATCTTGTGGCGTGAGCGATCTTGTGATCCGATGCAAGTGTACGAGTTGAACACTACCACGTACGGACTTAAGTCTAGTCCCTACATTGCTATTCGAACGTTGTTGGAATTGGCTCATCGTGAGCGATTGAACAATCCCCGGGCGGCGGCCATCTTGGGAGATTCGGTGTACGTCGATGACGTCTGCACTGGGGCCTCTACCGTCGCGGAGGCGTTGATTTTGCGGGACGAGTTGATTGCAATCCTAAAGTCGGGAGGTTACGAATTGCGTAAGTGGTTGTCAAATTGCCCCGACTTATTGTGTGATCTTCCAGTGGAACATCAACAGGACCCTCTCCTGTTTGAAGATGCTGACAACCCTAACTTGATTGCGGTCCTTGGTATACAGTACCAGCCCGTCCAGGATGTCTTCACTTATCAGGTGGAGTTGGACTTCCCGAAGAACTGGACGAAACGCTCGGTCTTGTCGACTACTGCTCGGACCTTCGATCCCAATGGATGGATCACACCAGTAATTTTTCTGGCTAAGTGCTTTTTGCAGAAGCTTTGGATTGCGGAAGTGCCTTGGGACGAACCTCTCCAGGGAGAGTTGTTGAGAGAATGGTGTTCGTTTGTGTCCTCACTTCCGGACGTGAACCGGATTCTCTTGCCTAGATTATTTTTGCCGGCTGGCAAGTGTCGAGTCAGTCTCCACGGTTTCTGTGACGCATCCGAACGAGGATATGCGGCCGTGGTATTTTTGCGGACTGTGAGTTCATCCGGTCACGTGGGAGTTCATTTGGTGATGGCCAAAAGTAAGGTGGCCCCTATTCGGACTAGGTTGACGATTCCTAAGTTGGAACTGTCGGGAGCAGCCCTCCTTACTAGGCTTCTCAATCATGTTTGTGGTACTTTGGGTTGTACCGTTGAGATCTCGGAAGTATTTGCGTGGACTGATAGTGAGATCGTTCTTTGTTGGCTTCGCACCTCGCTACATAACTTGGAGGTTTTTGTTGCGAATCGAGTCTCACAGATCCAGAGCTCTGAGACCCCGCTGATCTGGAGACATGTGCCAGGAGAATTGAATCCCGCGGACTGCGCTTCGCGAGGCTGCGAGGCTCCTGCGCTTGTGAACCATTCTCTTTGGTGGGGACCAGATTGGTTGACGCACCCTGAGGCGTCCTGGCCCCAGAATCGGTTCTCCTCTCCAGAGGAATTACCAGGCTTGCGTGTTGGCGTTGTGGAGACGCAACCTGCGTACAATTTGAATCTGTTGTTGGACAGATATAGCTCTCTGTCAAAATGGATTGGGGTTACCGGTTGGATCCGGCGTTTCATACGCAACGGACGGAACCCACTGAATAAGGACTTGACGTCAGTTTTGTCGCCCTTGGAACGCCAAGAGGCCTTGATGTTCTGGGTTCGTGTAGTGCAAACAGAGCACTTTGAACCGACTATTGAATCCCTGAAAAGAGGAACGCCTGTGAAGGGTCCCCTTGCTCGTTTGAATCCATTCCTGGACGAGTCGGGTCTGCTTCGAGTCGGTGGACGACTTCGAAACTCGAATTTGCCGTATGGGGCTCGCCACCCCTTGTTGCTCCCTAAAGGAGGAGCCTTTGTGAATTTGTTGGTGTCAGATCGACACATTGCTAACGCTCACGCAGGCTGCCATACCCTTCTAGCCATTTTGCAGCGTGAATTTTGGATCTTGTCGGCCAGACGCACTATTCGTGGCGTAATTTTTAAGTGCATGCCGTGCTATCGGTTGAAGGCCGCACCCACACAGCCGATGATGGGTGATTTGCCGTCCGACAGAGTCTCGGAGAGTCGGCCATTTGCGTGCGTGGGTACCGATTTTGCTGGCCCCTTTTTGGTGAAGACCTCTCAGCTTCGCAACGCTCGGTCTGTCAAGGCATATTTGTGTGTGTTTGTCTGCCTGGCCACCAAAGCAGTTCACTTGGAACTGGTAAGTGCCCTCAGCACGGAAGCATTTCTTGCGACGCTAGGTAGATTTGTATCTCGCCGGGGACTACCGTCCTTGATCCGCTCTGATAACGGCACTAATTATAAGGGCACTGATCGTTATTTGAACGAAGTTTGTAACTATTTGAATAGTCATAAGGATATTTTGAGGATTGCAATGTCCCGAATGGGCATTAGGTGGCAATTTGACCCCCCAGCTTGCCCCCATTGGGGTGGAATTTTTGAGGCCGTTGTAAAGGTTACAAAGACGCATCTCCGACGAGTTATTGGCGAAACGATATTAACGTTCGAGGAACTTGCAACGGTATTTTGCAAAATTGAGGCCGTCCTCAACTCGCGACCTCTCTGCCCAATCTCGTCAGACCCAAATGACCTGGAAGCATTGACTCCTGGTCACTTTTTGATTGGTCGGCCCCTTAACGCCCTGCCTGAATATCCCATCAGGGAAGTAAAATCATCACGTTTGAGCCGTTTTGAATTGCTCCAGCAGATGACTCAGAGTTTCTGGCATCGTTGGTCGCTGGAATATTTGCATATTCTGCAGCAGCGCGTTAAGTGGACCGACAAAACTGATCCTCCCCAAGTTGGAGATCTTGTTCTGGTTAAGGAATCAAATTTGTTGCCCTTGTATTGGCGTCGTGGACGCATTGTAGAGTTGTTCTGTGGGCCTGACGGGATTCCCAGAGTTGCTGAGGTCATGGTCGGAGATTCGGTTTTGAAACGAGCGGTGGCGAGCCTAGCCCGCCTCCCCATTTATTAGCAGTCAGAATGGATCTGACTGGAGCGGGGGATTGTTCGGAACCGAATACTGAGCGCGATTCGGAACGCAGCCCTTGATAGATACTAGCGAAGCTGTGGCTTTTTGAGGTACTATTTTGACAGACGTCATATTGTCTTTGTAAAAACTTGTACGAATAACCTTTTTGAGACGCTGCGTGGTTTATTGAGATATTTGAGATATAAATTGTAATCTACAACGCGTACGAGCGTTTTGAGTGTAGAAAGCTTGAATTGTGATTAGTTACTTGACATTTTGTGTAATCCTTTGGGAGCGCGGTTGTTTGCGTGCGAAAACTCTTGGCGGCCCGGCGGAACGAGCAGGCCGGTGAAGGGAATTCAGACCTACACTTTACACACTACAGATACACACCCTTCACGGCCCTTGGGCGCTTGCCAACAGAGGCCTGTATTGCTGTCACGGCTGTAAGTACTGAATTATCATTGTTACCAAATAAATTTTAGACCCCTTCGCAGACACCAATTCTTGTAGGCGTTGCTGTGTGACTGCAGTTTATCGCCACCTATACCCTCGGCTACAGCAGTCTTAGTAAACGGGCCCAGCTATTGAGACGTCTGTTTTGGAAGCCGTAGGTGTAGGCATCACACATATTGTGAAGTAAGTTTAGTTTGCCGCCATTTTTTTCATTTGACAAAATCCGTCTGCGCATGTCAAGTCGGAGCGCCCGGGTATTAAGGCAGTGCAGTGTTCCGAATCGCGCTCAGTGCGCGCACTGCACCTTGCATTATGCAATTTCATCATTGACAAGATCGATAAGATAAATAGATGGATATATAAAACATTTATTTATAACAAATAGAAAAACACATTTGAATATAAATTATTTGTGAAATTAAGTAAGTTTTCATATTAAATATAACCATTTTCGTTATAAGAAATGAAAATAATATAGTAAGTACATAATGATTTCTTGGCTGTATTCGTTGTTCCATTACCGAATTTTTTTGCCAGCAAAAAAAAACTATTTCCCCAAGATTGTCTGTTTGAAACTGAGCGAGAGACAATATAATATGAATAAACCGACTTGATATTGATATGTAGGCATTTAGAATAGTCATAAAATATGAATTATTTGTCAAGTTAAGTAAGTTCTCATTTTATATACCTATTTTTTTTTATTAGAAATGAAAAATAATATTATACTTAATGATTTCTTGGCTGTATTCGTTGTTCCTTTGCCCGTTTTTTTGCCAACTATATTGCCAAAAAAAATCTCAATTCCCCAAGATTGTCTGATTTGAAACTGAGCGAGAGACATGTATTCGTCCTGTTTTGACATATGACTTTGTATATGAGTTTAAAAGAGACGGAGATATGAATGTCAAATCCTCCAATTACTTTACGACCCTAGGGTCGCCATGCATCACTTTCAACCCGCTACGCAGATGAACAATGATAAACTTTCAGAGTATGAGAAATGAAAATTCTTTTTACATTACCCTTGGCCATAAAGTGGAATTTTCTGCCCGCTACGCGGAGAGAAAATCTCACTTCTTAGCCAAGGCAAGACGTAAAACTTTTGACAAACCACGGGCGGTAATTCGTAAAGCCCCAGATCGCATATTTATCGCACAGAAACCGATTGGACAGAAAAGGATTGGAGACTTCACACACATCTATGAATTACATCGCAGATGCGTGCAGGTTTCCTCACGATGTAATTAGTACGTACCGATATGTATATTTTATACATGTAATGCAAATGTAAATTTTGTAACTATGTGGATTTTTTTATAAAAGGCCTTCTGCTTGAGTTTGTTGCGGCGCTTCTTCTCAAGCAATGGGTCTAGGAAGCGCTGGTAAATTCTTTTTCTGACGTGTAAAAGTGCCGCTATGTGGCCAATTTGCTGAATAAATTATTGAATTCAATTTAATTGTAATTTTGACGACAGGTTTGGCTCAGTTGGTAGTGACCCTGTCCACTGTTCCGACTGTCGCGGGTTCGAGTCCCGCTCGGGGCAAACTTTGTGTGATGAGCACGAATGTTTGTACCCGAGTCATGGATGGTTAGTATTTATATATTTATGTATTTCTCTATATAAGTATTTATATCGTTGTCTAGCACCCATAGTACAAGCTTTGCTTAGTTTGGGGCTAGGTCAATATGTGTAAAATGTTCTAAGATATTTATTTATTTAATTACACAAAAGGTATGCATAAAAGTAGAGTTAAAGTAGTGTGTCAAGGTAAGGCACTGCGATGCAAGCGCGAAAAGTCCGACATTTCATCACGAGTCCCTAGTTAACTTATGTTGGCGCGAACGAAAGCGAGGCGCGAGTAAAAAAAACAATGATCTGGTGAAAACGTCATTACGCCAACGTCTATAAATAGTACATTATTGCCGTGGCCGGGAAAGTAGGTCTTTGCAGGCTGAGTACTGGTTTAAAGGGCCGAGGCTTCGCCGAGGCCCTTTAATATGTACGAAGCCTGCAAAGCCTTTCACGTGCCGAGGCTTATATAGTGCTTTTCTCAAAAATGAAAAAAAACCTTGATATTAGGTATTCATAATACAGCATTGACACGCACGCAAATGTAGCCAAGTACTTACAACAAGTCCAATGGAACGCCAGTCTTATTTCGTATTCACCGATATTTGACTTTAACAGACACACTAACACGGCAAGTTAAAAACTCGCATGTAGATTTCTCGTTTTTTATAAAAATTAAGACCTTTTATTAATTTTTAAACCAAACTAGTAAAATATTTTCATGAAATTTAGCTAAATAAATCTGATACAAGACAAGAACTCCCGCTCTTTATGGATCGTTCTTTTTTTAAATTCCGTTCTGAAATACATTGCGCTGTTTCAGACACGGATAAAAACGTTTGGTTTCGCGTCAATTGACAGATACAGAACATGCAGACTTGGCTGTTTGGGAATTCCTTCGCGTATTTATCAGTTTAAAAAAAAAGTACCTGTACGATAATGAAATTTAATACGACATTCCCTGCGCTTATACATGCCGCGGAAGTAAATTCATACAAATTTCCGGGGCATGCAGTTGAGTTTTTTTTTTAAAATTTTTGACTGATCGTCAATGACGCACTTCGCCGTCTGATAGAAAGCAGACAATGACGAGTTTCCGGGCCATTTTTGAGAAAACGCTATTTTTGAAATTTTGCGAAAAAAATATTACAAAAACAATAAAACGAATAGGATCACGCTCAAAAAGTAATGCGCAAAAAACTTTTACGCGCGCCCAGAAAGTGTAAATAAAACACCCGTTCGGAAACTACACACTTTTCGCCCGCTAAATAAGTTTACTTTTTTTTTAATTTTATTAAAACTAAAGTTATTTTGCCGAAGCAAGTAGCACAGCAAAGATCGGATCCGCAATGAGGTGATCAGGCAGAGAACGAAAGTTGTCGACATAGCCCAAAGAATAAGCTCTTTGAAGTGGCAGTGGGCCGGTCACATCGCGAGAACTGCGGATAGTCGTTGGAGTAAACGCGTTCTCGAGTGGAGACCACGACAAGGCGAGCGAAGTGTAGGGCGCCCTGTTGCCAGGTGGAGTGACGATCTGCGCAAGGTGGCCGGTGTAGATTGGATGCGGCACGCCTTGGACAGAGCTCATTGGCGTGCATTGGGTGAGGCCACGTCCAGCAGTGGACTACTATGGGCTGTTGATGATGATGATGATGATGATGATGAAGTAGCACAGGACCGGTCTGAGTGGCGCGCCTTGGAGGAGGCCTATGTCCTGGTTATGATGATGATGATGATGAAAGTTATTTTAATCACATGTTTACTTAAACTTCATTGAACAAACAAAAAGTAAGCAATTATCGGACTTAATGCCCTAAGGCATTCTCTACCAGCCGACCATAAGGCCAAACGGTAAGGAATATGAGTAGGTGACTTACCAAACACTATTGTTGTAGTCCACAAATATGGGCGGGTAGGCGGCCGGTATGTTGTTAGCTACTGCCGCCCCTCGTCTCTGCTCGGCCCGCAAAGCCGCGGCTTGCCTTTGACGCAACGGCCGTAGTCCAGGGGGTAAGCCAGAAGGGGGGGAGGGATCTGCAAATAAAGATAAGATATGAACGCCGCAATGGGGACTATCGTTTCTTTGCTCACCAGTTGGCGCCACTGTTGACTAAGGTTCAGAGGTATAGCTGTCAAAGGCGACTTTATAAGATCGGCGCCGAAACAAAGTTTTAAATCTTGAATCGCATTAAGTTCATTAATTATAAATAACTATCATCATATCGAGTAGCTATGCCGCAATGTTGTGCAGTTCCGTTTTGTTTGGAAAAAAGAAAGCTTTTTTCAAAGAGTTTACATTCATAGCCAAATAATCCATATTTGCGATAATTTCACGAAGATCACTTTTCAACAGGTAAATTAAAGAAATTATGATTTATATCACGAAGGCCGCCAAAACCAGTGAAAAGTGAATGTTATTGGACCTCACGCGACACTAGCGCATCTAGTGGCAAATTCACACGCGATAGCCCCCATTGTAATCCGTTAAGATAAAATATGAGTGTTGTATACGCCTGTAATAGGTTCATATACAGAGTGGAAAGATCGATTGCCACATGGATGGCAACTACCTTAAATATTGTAAATAGCACATTTTGTGTAAGGGAGACTTTCCTTTGTTTTTAAAAACAATAAACACTGCATTTAAGGATTTATGAAAAATCGCTTGCCTCAGTCGGGACTCGAACCGGTCAAATGTGACAAAAAATAATGTGCTGTATTTTATGATGCAGATTGAAAGGGTTACTAATAAGGTTCATTTTTCTCTAAATAACCAATACAATCAGAATAACGGAAGGCCATGAAAATTGTAAACGAAAAATTAAAACACACAAAATAAAACAATATTCATTTAATAACCTTACTAAAACCTTGCTAACTAAAGTAGTTGTTCAAAATGAGCCCCGTGTGTTTTAATTTTTCGTTTACAATTTTCATGGCCTTCCGTTATTCTGGTTGTATTAGTTATTTAGAGAAAAATGAACCTTATCAGTAACCCTTTCAATCTGCATCATAAAATACAGCACATTATTTTTTGTCACATTTGACCGGTTCGAGTCCCGACTGAGGCAAGCGATTTTTCATAAATCCTTAAATGCAGTATTTATTGTTTTTAAAAACAAAGGAAAGTCTCCCTTACACAAAATGTGCTATTTACAATATTTAAGGTAGTTGCCATCCATGTGGCATTCGATCTTTCCACCCTGTATAAGAACGATGTTCCAACAAATGTTTACAACAAATTCTATCAATGTTTTATATGCATGTTGGTGTGTCTATTTCAATAAAATAAAAAATAAATTAAAAATTACATGGAAATATGCCGCAAAGTCAGTCTATGTAATTTCCTTACTACTACTACTACAGCCTATTTGCGTCCCACTGCTGGGCACAGGCCTCCTCTCATCACGAGAGGGTTTGGGCTTCCCCACGCGGGCCCAGTGCGGATTGGGGACTTTACACACATCTTTGAGTTACTTCGCAGATGTGTACAGGTTTCCTCGCGATGTTTTCCTTCACCGAAAAGCACAGTGGTTAATTCAAATTGAATTTCGCACATAAGTAAACTTAGAGGTGTGAGCGGGAATCGATCCCACCGACCCTCTGCATGAGAGGCGGTAGGTCGAACCACTAGGCCACCACGGCTTAAAGTATACCCAGTATAGTGAATTATCCAAATCTCACAACCAGTAGAAAACTCAGAAATGTTCCGCGCTACGCCAATGCTCTCGAAAGCTATTCGCCACAAGATGGCGCTGTTGCGAGTCTTTATAGTATGGAGTGTGGAATGTGTCTTGGAGCGCAATCTTATATGGCGAAACAGTTGAGAACGTGTCCAGCGGATTTGTTGAGCAACAAAACAAAACACACTCGTCTCACAACCGTTTCGCTGCGTTTTCGCCTCAGCAGCGCCATCTGAAGGCGCTACTGCAGACTATCCGCCTAGGTGGCTTGACTGGAGTGGCGACCGCAGCGCCCCCAATCTACCCGATTTGGTGTCCACTTTTGGAACTATAAAGATTGCGCTCCTTTACTTCAACCCTCCATACTTTATAGTTTGGCACGTGACTTAACAGCGCGTACAGCCCATGGTCTAAGAAAACAAGGTCTGCCGCTCCGGGTCACGTGACACCCGTACGTCAAAGTCGAGTTGCCACTTTATTACAATAAAACAAAAAAGAAGGAAATATTTTCTGCCGTTATAATGCAAAATAAATTAATTGCGCATTAGAATTGTCATTTACTTGTTTAAGCACAAAACAAATAAACGTAATAATTTAATGAAACACAGGATACATGGGGGTCGGGGATTATTTTAATACACCACTTGCAACACACAGCAGTGCGAATGACGTTCGGGTGTCACCCACACTACTACAGAATACCGGAGTGGCATACCTGGCGAAGTATATTATTCTATCATGGTATAGCGCGCGTCAATGGACAAGAAATATGCATAATTTGGCCACTAGGGGCGCTGCGATCGCTTGACCCAAACCATCTGTCAATTACATAGATAAATATTAGTTGTTATTGGTTTTACTTAAATTATTAAAAAATGCCGCACTGTGCACTTCCAGAATGCAATGAGAACGGACGACACGTATTTCCGAAAGACTTGTTATGTATCTGGGGCAGGTATAATTGCACTGGGATGTCTTCATTTTCATCAAAAATAACTGAACCAAAATTAAAATTGCGGTCAATATTTAACAATTTTAAACAAATCTACTTAAAATTGTCAACAAAAAAACCCGTACAAATTTGACAGCTGCAGTGTTTGGGTTTTGGTTTGCGTCAAGCGTTTGCAGCGCCATCTGAGTCGAGCTTTGCGTATTCTTGTCCATAGATGGCGCTGGGCGTAGCAGTATAGTTACCGTTGCTGAGCGAGCTGCTCCGACGGCGCGCGCCGTCGACCCGGCCCGCGGGCCGCGAGCGACGCACCACTTTCACCGGCGCCGTGGCACTTCTGTACAAAAAATCAGCCTCAATCAATAAGTAGGGGCAAGTGCGCCAGGATAGGGTGAGATATCCATACTAAAGGCACAGAATATTTAATAGTACTCATACATAATGGTTCCGAGACGTGGGCGCTCACGATGGGTCTCATAAGAAGGCTCAAAGTCACTCAGAGGGCAATGGAGAGGGCTATGCTCGGGGTTTCTCTGCGTGATAGAATCAGAAATGAGGATATCCGCAGTAGAACTAGGGTCACCGACATAGCCCGAAGAATTGCGAGCCTTAAGTGGCAGTGGGCGAGGCACATTGCTCGCAGGACTGATGGCCGATGGGGCCGGAAAGTTCTCGAGTGGCGTCCGCGAACCGGGAGACGAGCTGTCGGTAGGCCTCCAACAAGATGGAGCGACGACCTCGTGAAGGTTGCGGGAAACCGGTGGAAGCAAGTAGCACAGGACCGGTCTGAGTGGCGAGCCTTGGGGGAGGCCTATGTCCAGCAGTGGACGTCTTTCGGCTGAAATGATGATGATGATGATGATACATAATGGTCACGGAATCAACCGCTTCAAATCGGTTCAGTAGTTTCGGAGATTAACTCTAACAAAGAGACAGACCGACAGACAGAAAAGATTTCTAAAAATCGCTGTTTTGTGGTCTACCATACATGTTTAGACCCCCCGTTCCTTTTTCTTTCTATGTACAGACACGCCGGGTTCTGCTCTTTTATTATAGTAATATAGATAGATAGATAGAAGATTAGCTATAATACACAAACATAACAGAATATACCAAACAAGTATTAAAACTACTTAAAAATAACTAAAATACTTAAAAGTAATACTTATAAATACATAAAAATTAAACAAATTCTAAAAACGGCCCCCGCGGCATGGTACCGAAGATGCTGGCAGCATTCCCCCGTTGTATGGCGATGCTCAAGCGTTGAGCGAGGAGTCTGCCAGCTCTTCGGTCCCTGGTGACGTCGACTAATCTTTTTGAAATTTCTTATGTCTTTGAAAGCTAGTATTCTATAAAGTGACATTACCTGTCTTCGTCACTTCTTGGGGGGCTTTCGTGCCTCCGTGCCTGCCCGAAGCCCCTCAACCGGCTCAATAGAGACAGCTCCGTGAGCCCCCGCTTCCAAATAGGCTTGTTCTCTGGCTTGTCTGTGGACAAAGAGTATAACTAACATACCTATTCTAGTCATTAGGAACTACTACTACAGCCTATTTGCGTCCCACTGCTGGGCACAGGCCTCCTCTCATCACGAGAGGGTTTGGGCTATAGTCCCCACGCGGGCCCAAAGCGGATTGGGGAATTCACACACAGTCCAGCGGATTTCATAAGCAACAAAACAAAACACACTCTCCTCACAATCGTTTTCGTTGCGTTTTCGCCTCAGCAGCGCCATCTGAAGGCGCTACTGCAAACTATCCGCCTAGGTGGCTTGACACTTTTGGCGACCGCAGCGCCCCCAGCCTACCCCATTTGGTGTCCACTTTTGGAATTATAAAGATTGCGCTCCTTTACTTCAACCCTCCATAGTTGTAATGTTTAAGAAAAGCGTAAAAATTCCAACTCACCTGTTTTCTCTCTTTTCGGACTTCGCACTCTAATTTCTCTATCACAAGAATTCTGACTGCTCGTCCGTTCAACGGACCTTAGAGGTCTGACGTTAGAGTCCACATTCACAACCGTCACTTCTCTACGCGCTTCGCTAGTACTATTCACTCTTATCTGATTAGAATTAACATTATTAACACTATTCACATTATTATTCGAATTAGAATGTCCAGGGTATAAATACTCGTAGGTTTCTTCAAACTCCATATTCGGCAGCGATGATTTTCTTACTTTCTCCAAAGCCTTTACCCTCTTAACGGGTAAAGGTGATCTTTCCGTTGATGTAGAAGCTTGACAAAGCCTTTCATATACTTTCTCTCCGGTTAAACTGACCGTAGTAGTCAAGCTTATATGTCCATAGTCAGATTCTTTATAAACGGTACCGTAGCCATTTTGATTTGTTTCCGTATTGACTATGTTTATGAAGTTTTGTTTAGGTTCTGTGAGGTTTTGCAAGTCGAAGTTGAAGATGTCTGTTTCGGGGCCTAGGACTGGAATGGCAGTGTGCGGTGGTTCCTTGTTCGATACTTGGATGACAGTTATGTTGGTGCCTTGGTAGTTGCTGTAAAGAAAACATAGATTTGAAGGGTTTGTCATGGCAGCTCCATCTAGGGTGGAATGTCGACACCTCCACGACTCCACGTGAGCGCCATCTAATGACGATAGTTGATAGAAAAGCTTAGAACAGTGTAGAAACATCCAGATGGTGTTAGTTAGAAAATACAAGTCATGATAACTATATATAATAACTATAATATTCCCGGAATTTTTATTTTTAACCCGCTCGTTTCCCAAATTTTTACATTGCAGAAATGCGCCACCCGCGCAATTGCCACACAGCAAAAAAAAACTAAATATTTAAAGTGTAAAAAGGAAATAAATAAAAATGTTTGGATTAGTGACTCAACGTAATACAAGTTCAAATTAGAAATGATAGACCAAACTAACACGATTCAGAAAAATAAATAGCGTTTGTTTTTTCCAATATTTCGTTTTGTAACACCAAAAACCGTTGCAAAAATTATGTAAAAAAGGCTGCCTACCTCTGATTGGAGTGCTATGTTTAGTTATTTAATATACCCACAAAATATACGAGTACATCACACTGACAAACTCTAAACAGTTTCACACAAACAATGTAAATAAAATAGTATTTAGTTGTACCTTTCACTTCCCTCCGCAGTAGCTTCAACCAACACCCTCTGTTTATACTCCTCGACATCCTTCACCTCTTCCACCTTCACGTCGTCACCCTCAATTTTCACCCCCTCCACCTCTTCGCTGATTCTGTCAATCTCAGCAAAAAAGTCTTCATCGCTGTCCGTTGCGTTCCTTCTCAAAACTGAATCATCCAAGCATATGTTCTGACCGCATATCTTCGTGGTCTTTGGGATTTCTTGACTAGTACTTGGTTGGGATGTGAACGGTTCGTCCCAGTTTGATATGTCTACGGGTTCCGGCTGTGGTTCAACGGGGAACGTTGGAACTGTGGGATTTGTGGGGGCTTCCGGTGGTTCTATTGCCCTGGATGGTGTGGTTAGCTCTATGCCCGGTACCCTGGAACAGAATAGTACATTTTGATGCGAGTGCGAAAAGTTTGTCATTTTATCACGAGTCCCTAGTTATATTGGCGCGAGCGAAAGCGAGCGTTGACACTAGGGACGAGTGAAAATGACAATTTGAAAAAAATGAAAAAAAAAGGAATAAAGAAATAAACGAACAGGATGAAGCTCAAAAAAATTTAAGCACTAGTTCGTAAAAAACAACTTTAGGCACGCTCACTAGCTGCCAAAAAACAAAAAACGCTCGTTCGGAAATGACAAACTTTTGGCACGTTAAACCGGTATCGAAATGTTTACTTTTTGAGTACTTGCATAAAAAAAAAGTTTTTTTTTGTTTTTAAATTGCTAATAGACAAGAAATCTGCATAATTTGGCCACTAGGAGCGCTGCAATCGCTTGACCCAAACCATCTGTCAAATACATAGAGAAACATTTGTTGTTATTGGTATTACTTAAATTATTAAAAATTGCCGCGCTGTGCAGTTCCAGGGTGCAATGAGAACGGACGCATTTCCGAAAGACTTGGTATGTATCTGGGGCGGGTATAATTGCATTGGGATGTCTTCATTTTCATCACAAATAACTGAACCAAAATTAAAATTGCGGTCAATATTTAACAATTTTAAACAAATCTACTTAAAATTTTCAACAAAAAAACCCGTAATTTTTTTACAGCTGCAGTGTTTGGGTTTTGGTATGGTCAAGCGTTTGCAGCGCCATCTAAGTCAAGCTTTGCGTATTCTTGTCCATTGTGAACAAATAGGCAAATGGTCTATGATGGAAAGTGGACAGACGCCTAGACATCAGTGACAGTAGAGGCGTCAAGGCGTCGTTGGTCGATACTGGAGCCCGGTCGCCTCGCAACACGTCACACTGCAAGGTTGCGCCAAGCTCAAAACTGGGGATAGTAGTCATCCGGACTGCTAAATTCGCTGGTAAATTCTTTTTTTGACGTGTAAAAGTGCCCCTATGCGGCCAATTTGCTGAATAAATGATTGAATTTGAATTGAGACGGGCGCGTGTGTGCTTTTTAGCCTGGGTTGCATCAAGAAAGTTAATGTCCGTTACACGCATCGGTACGGAACTTGAAAGGTGACCATCGATGCGCAGAATAGGGATTGCAACCGGATCCGACGGATCCGGTAATCCGGCCGGATCCGGTAGTTTTCGGCAGCTACCGGATCCGGTAGAGCAGAACAAAGTGCAAAAATACGAAGCACGAGAGTACATGAATTTAAAGTAACGACGTCCAACGTCGCTAGACTCATGCGATCGGTGCGACGTTGCCGTTTTTACGCTCTCTCCGCCTATATTTTATTTGATGTTTGACTAGCATTACAAGAACGTAACTAAGTTAATTTTTGGTTAACTAATAAAGAAGTTGATATTTTGATACTTTAAAATGATCTTTTCTTTCATTTATGTCCTTCATTCAGCATATTACCTTGAAAAACTTGAGAAAACAATAAAAATAATAATCTTAAAACCGCAATTCAAATCCGGCCGGATTGAAAATCAATCCGTTTTGCAATCCCTAGCGCAGAAGTCAAAATAAGGGTCTCATGGGTAGAGGGGCGCGGGACGCAGGGGGCGCTTTGTCATGCGCGCACGCTTATTGGCCCTTCAGTCGTAAACATGCCCCGAAACCCCTCTACTTTTGCTCACCGCTCAAGTTACGTGCCGCGTCCTGTAACATATTACTGCTGAAATTTCACTTTTTTTTTAACGTAGTTAGCAAGGTCCACTGTGGAGAAAATGGCGTTTCTGTATATGGAATTATGGAAAGACGACTCGGCTCCAATTTCAAATCCAGTGAAACTGAAGAAGTTATCAATAAAACTAAATAAAACTCAAACGATAAATCAAAGAATGTGTCAAATAAAAACAACTAAGGAAGCAATCAGTACACACACACACACAAACATTTTATAAATATCTTTAAATCCATATTGTTTAAAATAAATAAATATAAATATCTTGGGACATTTCACACATATTGACCTAGCCCCAAACTAAGCAAAGCTTGTACTATGGGTGCTAGACAACGATATAAATACTTATATAGAGAAATACATATATATATATATATAAATACTAAACATCCATGACTCGAGTACAAACATTCGTGTTCATCACACAAAGTTTGCCCCGAGCGGGACTCGAACCCGCGACCTTCGGAACAGAAGGCAGGGTCACTACCAACTGGACCAATCTGGCCTTCAAATACAATAAAATAACGTTTAATTACATATTTTAAATCCCAGTGTAACTATTATACTATATTCCTCTTGTTAACCGCGCTCGCAGATGGCCAAGATACAAACTCAGCCTTGTTTGATCACTGATAGATAGTCTCGTGTTTTTGAAAACCCGTTTTGTAATAAATAAATAAAAAAAATAAAAAAAACGGACGTTCACTTAGTTGATGCAACAAGTACATACTGTCGAATCTGACGTCCATTAGTTTTAGCGTAGTGTCATTTTGGGTAATTAGCGTGTGATTTTTTGATAACCGACTTCAAAAAAGGAGGAGGTTCTC
>CAXARK010000356.1:0-15905 GCA_963971205.1 Aethes cnicana
GAATTTATAACAAGCTGCCGAATAACATTAAAGACAGCACCGATGTAAATCAATATAAAAGAGGTTTGAGAGAATTTCTAAACAAGAAGTGCTACTATTCTGTTAACGATGATGAATGAATATAGGTACTAAAATAATTAAGAATAACAATGTAATGTGTAGATATTAAGTTAAGCTGTATTGAATTCTTATCGAGGTGAATAACATTTAGTATTAAGAATAGAATAATTTTTGTATGCCTCAGGGCAGAACATGGCTGACCCACTATTATATTTAAACCAACTATTTCATGTACCCATGTTCAACAAATAAGAATTTCAATTTCTATTAACTATGCCACTCACTTTTCATATTAAGTACCTACCAAGTATCCACTCGACATGGAATCTGTGATATCACTAGTTCTTAGACACTATGATATTTTAGGACCGCTTCCTTCTTTCTTCTTCTAATTTTTTTGTATTCCCAGTTATACATATGTTGGTAAATGTTTTTTATTGCTGTTGAGTGTATGAAAAAGTGACCAGTTTACGTCTTAGTACCTAGTGAGTAATTTCATTACCAATGATGTATTCAAAAACATGTTTCTTATTGCCAGGAACACGCACCTTTGATTCTATCGAGCTACCATCTGTCGAAATAAAACCTGGCATTCAATACGCTAAAATTGATATAGCAAATGTAAGTAGTTAAAACTGTTTTCATCGAAGTGTAACTTTTTTGACAAGTTATAACATGTAACTTAACATTCTTTGAACAGAACTGCGCCTTTCAAATAAAACGACTAGTCGGCGTCGACGTGACAGTATGCGACGACAAAGATCTGTACGTTGATGTGCCGCCGACGTTTTCGCCCGTTTACGTTGAACGCAAGGGCGACGCTAACGGCATAGCTACCGTCTACGTCATCCAATACTGCGAGCCAGCGCTGCCGTATAAGCATCAGGCTAATGCTTAGAAATGTCACATTGTGGCACATACATATTTAGTTTCATCCCCAATCCTAGTCGGTGGTGTATTTTGTGCTATAATAAACGATTTATACATCTTTCTTTTATTCAACTGCAAGATAATACCTCCACTCCTCCTCCTTCCTCCTCCCCAAGGCTCGCCACTCAGACCGGTCCTGTGCTACTTGCTTCCACCGGTTTCCCACGACGTTCACGAGGTCGTCGCTCCATCTTGTTGGAGGCCTACCGACAGCTCGTCTCCCGGTTCGTAGACGCATTCTGTACGTAGTACTATTCAATATTCTATGCTAATACTACCTGAGTAGTACATTTTATTTATAAGTAAGTAGCTATTCGTGCAATTAATTGAAAGTTATTAGGTATTATTCCATAGTATGAAGATCGAAAAGTACTTACACTGACTATTTCGACTCTAATTACTTAGAGATCTTCTACTATCTAAAGTCCCGCGCCTTCACGTTTCAAAACGCTTCATTTTTTTCATCATTATTTAAAAAGCACCACCAACACTCTCAACGCATAGTTGATGGCTGTCTCAGCACGCACACATATGTTAAGAGCGTTGGTGGTGCTTTTTAAATACATTGAAGCGTTTTGAAATGTGAAGGCGCGGGACTTTAGATAGTAGAAGATCTCTACCGTGATAAAAAGTATTATAGAAATAAAAGTACCTTAAGAAAATAATCTAGACTGCCGTGTTTATCGCATTATACCCAACATAAAACATAAAATAATGCATGACCGTTGAAATCGTGTGGAATTGCCGCTTTTGTCACAATGTATTCAAAATTTTATATTTAAGTAAGTCATAGAGTAGCCAGCAGTAGATAAACTGTTAAAACAATGATGAATGACTGATCTAGCAACCCACAGCTCAAACTACCGAACGGATCGTACTGAAATTTGTCACACCAATAGTTACTGTGACGCAGACATCTGCTAAGAAATCATTTTTGGAAATTCCACCCATAAAAAGAGGATTGAAAATTTTTATGACGTGTATTTAAGTCCCTCCTCCTTAGTCGTTCACTCTTGACAGAGTGGTCGTGGTTTCATGACGATGCATCTGCTGATGAAGCTCTCCCTGCGATGCGTCTCCATTTGTTGCGGTCTTCGGCATTACGGAAACATTGGACTATTGATGCTTGCGTCGCAGCTTTTATCAGATCTGTCCAACGCGTGGGTGACCGGCCGCGAGACCGCTTGCCCTGTACTTGTCCCTGGACAACGAGTCGTTCCATGGATTGCTGATTCCGAGCGATGTGTCCAAAATATTTGAGAATTCGTACTTGCACAGTCGACGATAATCTCTCCTTAATTTTAAGCTCTTTCAAGATCGAGACATTAGTCCGAAACGCTGTCCACGGGATTTGCAGCAGTCGTCGCCAGCACCACATTTCAAGTGCATCAATCTTGCGTCGATCTTTGAGGCGAACCGTCCACGTTTCAGCGCCATATAGAAATATAGGGAAGATCAAACTCCTCATCAGGCGGACCTTCGTGGCCTTAGTGATGTTACGGTTACACCAAACTTTTTTCATCTTATCGACGGCAGATCTTGTGATAGCACATCTCCTTCGAATCTCGTCCTCACATCCTCCAGAATTTGAGATCGTGGAACCGAGGTACACGTAACTTGGGACAACCTCACAGTTGCCAATCATGGGAATATCTGGTTGGTTTAGTTCAGCTCGGTCCACAATCATCATCTTGGTTTTATCTCTGTTAATTGCGAGTCCAAAGGAGAGGCTTGTTGTCTCTAGACGTGTCAGCAGCTGTTCCATATCTTCTTTAGTTTGAGTGAGAAGAGTTGTGTCGTCGGCATATCTCAAATTAGATGTTTTCCGTCCTCCTATTGAGACCCCTCCGTCCCATTCCTCCAGAACAATTCTCATAATACACTCCGTATAGATATTAAATAGGAGTGGAGACAGTATGCATCCTTGCCTTACACCAGCATGTGTCTGGAAACCCTTCGAATCGATGTCATCTATTCGAACAGTCGCAGTTCCGTCCTCATAAAGTCGGCGTATCAGGCGTACTAGGTGGTCGGGTACACCCATCCCAATGAGAACGCCCCACAACCTATCCCATTTCACGGTGTCGAAAGCCTTGCGGAAGTCGACGAAGCATATATAGAGGGGTATGTTGAACTCCCTGGATTTTTCTATTATTTGTCGAAGGTTTAAAATTTGCTCCCTTGTTCCTCGACCCTTTACAAATCCTGCTTGCTCCAAGGCTATCTCTGGATTCAGAAAAGCTTGCAGTCTGGTGTTGATGATATGAAGGAGTACCTTGCTGGAGTGTGAAATTAAGGCTATGAGTCTGTAATTGCCACATTTCTTAGTTGATCCCTTCTTGTGCAGTGGTATGAACACTGAATGGGCCATTTAAGTAGTTTGCAGCTAAACCAATGAACGCTACGAGTACCTATATAAACCCACAATATTTTTAAGACCTATTCAACGATATGCCGCACCAAAAAAAAATTTTCAAAATTTTATTACCGTAACTAATATGTATATTCATGCCAAATTACAGCTTTCTACAACTAAGCATCTCCGAGCAATAGTGCGGACAGACGGACAGACGGACGGACGGACGGACATAGCGAAACTATAAGGGTTCCTTGTGGACTTCGGAACCCTAAAAAACCCTTAATTGTTTCTTGATAAATAACAAAGTTTAATAACTCGTTTGTTGTCAGTGTAATTGAGATATTCAGCAATTGGCTGCGCGGGAGTGGCGCTCCGTAAAAGGGCCACTCACGCGCCGCCCGCCATGTCGCTGCTCGGGGCCCTGCTCGAGCTCGTCCGCGCCGCGCCGCTGCAGGCCGCCAGCAACTACGTCCAGTGCACATCTGTAATGAAAGGTAATCTAAAGGTACTCTCGTCCTCGTGACGCGATACGCGTGGCGTTGGGTGGTGCGTCGAGAAATCGATGAAGGATTACTTGCACCAAAGCAACGCCGCCAAACTCGGTGTCTTTGCCGCCAAACTTCGCTTCAACCAAGCACTGTATCAAGGGAATGCTGTACGAATAAAATTAGTTTGAGTAGCGAGATATACGAGTAATAGTTATTTGTTATGCAAGGCTGCAAAGTTGTTGTTTGCTGTGAGTGCGTGATTGAGACCCGAGTGAACGAAGGATTCTAGGGTTGAACCACGAGCGAAGCGAGTGGTTCAAATATAGAATCCTGAGTGTAACGAGGGTTTCAAGGCACGAGACAGCAAACGACTTTGCTGCTGAGCGCAACACAAAATTTTTCACCTCACGCGCGATTTTTCGGGAAGAAGACTTAATTCGGCGTCACGTACAGTTTGTGGTAACTCTGGAGGAGTTAAATTCGTATCTTCATCGCTAGAATCGCTCATATTTTCTTTATTACTTCGTATAGGTATTCAAAATTACAAAACCAGCAATCTAAAACTTTTTTTTTATTTTTATTTTTTAATGTTTTTTTTCCGGAGGTTGTGCTCCAAATCACTCCTACTCGTACTTCAAGATTCAATTATTCATTGAATACAGTTAAAATATACACATATATTTAAGTATTTTTGTGATAAAACATAGTGAAATAATGAAATACATCTGAAACGGTGTATTATTAATATAATTTTATTAATGATAATATTAAGTAAATTGAACCTTTATTTTAATAAAACTCTCACGACGAATTGCGTTTCAGAACGTATCGTTGTTTTTTTTATTGTGACAGTGGCGCCATGCGTCGTTCGAATTTCAAAAACACTTTCCACGCTAGCGGATAAAAACAACTTTTGCGCTCAGATATCAAGCTGCAAAACGACCACTTTCGAGCCAGTGAGGTGAAAAAAATAATGATGTTCTTTATTTGAAGAAATCAATTTGTTTACTTCAATACTGTTTTGATCTTACCTTACATTTTACCAAGTGCAGGGGCCCTAGTTAAACTTGTTGGTTCCGTATCTAATAGATAATAAGACTGTCAATTTCCTTACATTACGGCGTGCATCGAACTTAGCCAGGGCGCTTCAAATTTTCATACTTCGTCTGTACAGCGCCATCTAGATGTTAAATAAAATAAAATTTATTCAGTAACTTAAACTATTATAACAATATCAGTGGCTGGTGCCTCTTTTTAAGTATTCTAAGATACTTGTGCTAAGAGACACCGCTCTTCCACAAGTGGTTACTGTAAGTTGTAAAAGTACAATTATTATCAACTATGTTATTAATGGTAGCTCTATAACTCTATACTGAAATGAGGTGGTACAATGCAAATAAAGAAAGAATACATAGGTAAGTAAAGCAAGTGATATATATAAGGTGTGTGTGTGTGTGTGTATGTGTGTGAATTTGTGTGTGTGTGTGTGCTTGTTCGTTGTTGCTCATGAATTTCAAATTAGTATGCAGGCTACCTAGGCAGCGACATCAATTATCGCATTTAACACTTATTTCGGGCGTACGCTGATATATTCAAACATACAGCTTGTCATTCTAAGTTTACCTTACTTCTTCTATGATAATAGGTATTTTTGTCGACAGGATTGAAAATGGACGACATGGTCACTCTCCCAACAGTGTCGATACCATCTGGCATTCAAAATGCTGTAATCGAAATAAACAATGTATGTTTCAATTTCATATCGTATCGTACTTCATGTCGCACGACCAGGAAACCATATACCGTTTATGACGATTTTTTTTTGTTATGCCAATGGTATAGGCAAACGGGCGCACAGCCCACCTGATAGTAAGTGGTCACTGCGGCCCATGGACATCGAAATCCTATGATCCCCCATTAAGAAACCATAAGATCTCGAATGCGTTGCCTACCCTGAGGCCTATGATGGAATGCCTCTGTGCCAGAAATTTCACCAGCTGCCTTAACCCCCTATAGTCATACTTATTACGGTCAAAATACCGCACTTTTGGAAAAAAGCAAGCCGCTTTGCACAGTGATAGTAGGGACCAAAATAAGCGATTTGATTCGAGGCAACCTCTGATTCGACCCTTAGGAACAGAGATGGCGCCACTTGTTCAAAATTTTATTTAAAAATTTCTAAAACCTGAACGGGTTGTCCGATTTTGACGATAAAGATGTCAATCGAAAGGAAATGAATTGTTCTATCATAAAAAAAATAATGAAGTGGTAAAAAAATATGATAAATAGCAGAAAAACCTTCATTATTGAAAAAAATAATTTAGATTTTTAGTTTTTTTGTAATTTTATGAAAAAAATGTATGAAACTTGTACATTTTTATATATCTATTATATTGCGCAATTCATTGAGCACTTATTACAAAAAACCGCACATCAATATCTTATATAGTTCCGAAGTTATTAAACAATACACTACACGGTGTCAGTGCGGTGCTGCCGCCATACGTGCAATTTCGATACCTTACCTTGCCTGCCCGAAGTGCTCAAGGCCCTTTTTGTTCAAAATTTGCTATATGGGATAATGGTACGTTGTATTTGTCAAACAATTAATTTAATATTTTTATTAGGTATCTTATTTAAGTTGCGGTGGCCTAGTAGTTCGACCTCCGCCTCGCATGTAGAGGGTCGGAATTTCGAATCCGGCTCGCACCTTTAAGTTTACTTATGTGCGAAATTAAATTTGAATGTACCACTGGGCTTTTCTGTGAAGGAAAACATCCTGAGAAAACCTGTACGCATCTGCGAAGGATGTATGTGAAGTCCCCAATCCCCACTGGGCCCGCGTGGGGACTGGACTATGGCCCACCCAAACCCTCTCATGATGAGAGGAGGCCTGTGTCCAGCAGTGGGCCGTTAATAGGCTGTTGTGGTGGTGGTAGTGGCATTATCTTATTCATTCTTCCTCTTCAACGCTGGTCTTCCTGAAAATGAAATCGCTATGAAATATAGCATATGTTATGTCTGAAACGCTGCAGGAATTACAACAGATATTGGACGACCTAGCTCATTCATCCCAGCGCATTGATCTCCGGATGAACTTGGTTAAAACCAAGGTCATGTTCAACGAGCACTTTGATCCGGGACCGGTCTCCGTAGAGGGATCTCTCTTGAGGTTGTTTCGGAATATGCTTACCTAGGACAAATCAACTTCAAGAAAGAAATCAAGACAAGAATTCGAATGGGCTAGGCAGCATTTGGGAAACTTCGGTGAGTCTTCTCAGCGTCAATACCACAAAACTTGAAGACTAAAGTCTTCAATCAGTGCGTCCTACCGGTAATGAAATACGGAGCCGAAACGTGGACACTCACGGTGCGCCTGGTCCACCATCAACTAAAGGTTGCTCAGCGAGCTATGGAAAGGGCGATGCTTGGTTTATCTCTAAGGGATCGAATCTGGAACGAAGTAATTCGGTAGAGAACCAAAATTACAGACATAGCCCAAAGAATTAGCAAGCTAAAGTTGTATGGTCCGGTCACCCTTGCCGAAGTACCGACGAACGCTGGAGCAGACGAGTTCTCGAGTGGAGACCACGAATCGGCAAAAGAAGCATAGGACGCCCTGTGGCTACTGACTAGATGGAGAGATAACTTTCGCAGGGTTGGTGGCAGAAACTGGAAGCTAATAACTGAAGACAGAGCTAAGTGGCAATCAATGGAAGAGGCCTATGCCCAGCAGCGGACTGATGCATGCTGATGATGATGAAATAAAGCATTACTATGATCATTAGGATTTCTGAATCTGTATTTTACTTTCGCATTTGGCCTTTGGCGAAATATAGTAATGCTATATTTCATCATCATCAGCGTGCATCAGTCCACTGCTGGGCATAGGCCTCTCCCATTGATTGCCACTTAGCTCTGTATTCAGCTATTAGCTTCCAGTTTTTGCCACCAACCCTGCGAAAGTTATCTCTCCATCTAGCCAGTAGCCACAGGGCGTCCTACGCTTCTTTTGCCGATTCGTGGTCTCCACTCGAGAACTCGTCTGCTCCAGCGTTCGTCGGTCCTTTGGCAAAAGTGACCGGACCATGCCACTTTAGCTTGCTAATTTTTTGGGCTATGTCTGTTCACTTTGGTGCTCTGCCGAATTATTTCGTTCTAGATTCGATCCCTTAGAGATAAACCAAGCATAGCCCTTTCCATAGCTTGCTGAGCAACCTTTAGTTGATGGTGGACCAGACGGATCGTGAGTGTCCACGTTACGGCTCCGTATGTCAATACCAGTAGGACGCACTGATTGAAGACTTTAATCTTCAAGTTTTGTGGTATTGACGCTGAGAAGACTCGCCGAAGTTTCCCAAATGCTGCCCAGCCCATTCGAATTCTTGTCTTGATTTCTTTCTTGAAGTTGATTTGTCCTAGGTAAGCATATTCCGAAACAACCTCAAGAGAGATCCCATCTACGGTGACCGGTCCCGGATCAACGTGCTCGTTGAACATGACCTTGGTTTTAACCAAGTTCATCCGGAGAACAATGAGCTGGGATAAATGAGCTAGGTCGTCCAATATCTGTTGTAATTCCTGCAGCGTTTCAGACATAACATATGCTATATTTCATAGCGATTTCATTTTCAGGAAGGCCAGCGTTGAAGAGGAAGAATGAATAAGATAATGCCACTACCACCACCACAACAGCCTATTAACGGCCCACTGCTGGGCACAGGCCTCCTCACATCATGAGAGGGTTTGGGCCATAGTTCAGTCCCCACGCGGGCCCAGTGGGGATTGGAGACTTCACATACATCCTTTCGCAGATGCGTACAGGTTTTCTCAGGATGTTTTCCTTCACAGAAAAGCCCAGTGGTACATTCAAATTTAATTTCGCACATAAGTAAACTTAAAGGTGCGAGCCGGATTCGAAATTCCGACCCTCTACATGCGAGGCGGAGGTCGAACTACTAGGCCACCGCAGCTTAAATAAGATACCTAATAAAAATATTAAATTAATTGTTTGACAAATACAACGTACCATTATCCCATATAGCAAATTTTGAACAAAAAGGGCCTTGAGCACTTCGGGCAGGCAAAATAAGGTATCGAAATTGCACGTATGGCGGCAGCACCGCACTGACAACGTGTAGTGTATTGTTTAATAACTTCGGAACTATATAAGATATTGATGTGCGGTTTTTTGTAATAAGTGCTCAATGAATTGCGCAATATAATAGATATATAAAAATGTACAAGTTTGATACATTTTTTTCATAAAATTACAAAAAAACGAAAAAACTAAATAATTTTTTTCAATAATGAAGGTTTTT
This sequence comes from Aethes cnicana, assembly GCA_963971205.1. Classification (NCBI taxonomy): domain Eukaryota; kingdom Metazoa; phylum Arthropoda; class Insecta; order Lepidoptera; family Tortricidae; genus Aethes; species Aethes cnicana. Next base: position 9,159 of record CAXARK010000356.1, read on the forward strand.
CTGCTATTTATCATATTTTTTTACCACTTCATTATTTTTTTTATGATAGAACAATTCATTTCCTTTCGATTGACATCTTAATCGTCAAAATCAGACAACCCGTTCAGGTTTTAGAAATTTTTAAATAAAATTTTGAACAAGTGGCGCCATCTCTATTCCTAAGGGTCGAATCAGAGGGTGCCTCGGATCAAATCGCTTATTTTGGTCCCTACTATCACTGTGCAAAGCGGCTTGCTTTTTTCCAAAAGTGCGGTATTTTGTCAAAAATGGACCGTAATAAGTATGACTACTACCGGAACACAACAGTGCGAGAACTTCTATTTGGCGGCAGGTTAGCGGGGTAAGACCGTGGTACCACTCTGGACGGACCCAGCACCAGGTCCTACTACTAACAGTGTTGTGCCAACAGGCCTGCGAACAGCGGTATCTCGCCGGCCACCGTGTGACAGTGTGCGACCACTCTCCGCCGGTCTTGATCGTCGCAGATGAATTCCTCGCCTTCCCACTTCAAGTATATCGCAATAGCCACGACTCCCCGACATGAGCCTCGCGGTTTACGTCTTCCAATACTGTCAATGATCAGCATATTTAATATAGTTTTCATGTAAAGTGTCGGCGGTTCGATTCCGGCTCGCACCTCTAAGTTTACTTAGGATGTGCGAAATTCAATTTGAATTTACCACTGAGCTTTTCGGTGAAGGAAAACATCGTGAGGAAATCTGCACGCATCTGCGAAGTGTGAAGTCCCCAATCTGCTCTGGGCCCGCGTGGGGACCATAGCTCAAACCCTCTCGTGATGAGAGGAGGGATGTGCCCAGCAGTGGGACGCAAATAGGCTGTAGTAGTAGTAGTTATGTCAACCTGTTATCTATACTGATGGTTATGTGTACTTTGAAACGTGCCATGGAATATTGACGGAGTGAGTACGTCTTCTAGGTAGGACAGAAAAGAAATAAGTAGCACTTTTAATAATGTTAATTCTCCAAGTGAAACCCAGGAGCAGGAGTTATCTCGTGGGTATATGGGTTTCCTATAAAGGAATCCTTCATGTAGTATCCGTTTCGTGTGTTAGATTTATATACATGTATATAAATCTAACACCTGGTAAGTATACCTATAATAGTTTATTATTGTGTCTTTGCCTAGTAAGACAGTTTATGTACATTTATATGTGACCGTCAAGATAGCGTCGTACACCGTAACGATATCCAGGATCTGATTATGCAAATAAATAGTAAGTACCTAATAGTAAGCTGAGATAATCAACCACTTCAGTTTTTACGAACTTGAGTGAATACTGTGCGAGTTTCCGTGGTAACGCTGCCAAATTTCGTACACCGTTAAATGTTGTCATATCTCGGCTTCTATTGTAGATAGAGTGGTGAAATTAGACGGTCGCAGGGTACTTACTATTAGGGTACTATTTTTTATGCTATGCTATAAATCATTCCCGAGAACCAAGCCGTTCCAGAGATCCACGCTGTGTACGCCAGCTTAACGCTACACGGTAGCGTACACCGTGAACAGGCCTTATACTTCGAAAAGTTTAATTGTACAATTTTTTTTAACCTATATATTCCGTAGATACTATTTGGGTACTATTTATTTCCATAATCAGATCCTAGATTTATATGTTTATTAGTCAATATGTTCATTGTTCTTTCAGTTAAATGCACCTACTCATGTACCTCCCCGTTTGGCCTCGTGGTTGACTGGTAGAGAATGCCTTTAGACATTAAGTCCGCCGTTTGTACTTTTTTTCTGTGCAATATGGTTTAATTAAATAAATAAACCCATTTTGTCCACGATTGAACCTATTTACTCTGACTATAAAAAAGAGGGTGTCATTTGCATCGATTCACTTTGAAACCGACTTGCGTCTCCATTACCTACCTTGTCTTGGTGGGGGCAATACCGGTGATATCAGATATCTGTAGTACATTACAATTACAATAACAAAAATGAAACAATAGTCACACGCTAAAGGACAACTTTATTAGCTGGCGTAATATTTTTTACCATGCCTAATGCATCACGTCGCAGTATTCTATAATTTTTGCTTGAATCGGATAGTTCGGGTTGCAGTTGCGGTGGACGTAGACGGGCGAGAACGGGTACAGCGGAGGCGCCTGCACTTCGGGCTTACAGAGGTCGCATACTTCGACAGACACCCCGACAAGCATCTTGCCTACTAGTCTGCAGTCCTGGTTATCAAAAACAATTAGTTTAAATACCGTTTTACAAGCCACCGTTAGTGAAAATTGAGATAATGTCAAATAATGTGCACCTAAATTAGTCTAGTCGAAAGTTAGTAAGGTAGATTAGTCGAAAGTCTTCGACCAGTGTGTGTTGCCAGTGATGACTTATGGTTCCGAGACGTGGACGCTGACGATAGGTCTCATAAGAAGGCTCAAAGTCACTCAGAGGGCAATGGAGAGGGCTATGCTCGGGGTTTCTCTGCGTGATAGAATCAGAAATGAGGATATCCGCAGTAGAACTAGAGTCAACGACATATCCCGAAGAACTGCGAACCTTAAGTGGCAGTGGGCGGGGCACATTGCTCGCAGGACTGATGGCCGATGGGACCGTAAAGTTCACGAGTGGCGTTCGAGAACCGGGAGACGAGCTGTCGGTAGGCGTCCAACAAGATGGAGCGACGACCTCGTGAAGGTCGCGGGAAACCGGTGGAAGCAAGTAGCACAGGACCGGTCTGAGTGGTGAGCTTTGGGGGAGGCCTATGTCCAGCAGTGGACGTCTTTCGGCTGAAATGATGATGATGATGACGATGATGAAATTAGTCTAGGTTAGTTTCCTCAATGACATCTGGAAGAGAATCGGGAGCATAGATTTGAAGGTCAGCATAATGGTCCCATTTAAAGATTGGCAACGCACTGGTGTCATGGGACCTGCCTGTATTTGTGTGCGGCGCTTGTTGCTTAACTTCGACAAAGCACCTGCTCAGTGACCTCTATGCTTAATTTTACGTGGCGATGCCGTGATAGAAAATAAATAGAGATTAGAGATATAACTCAATTTCAATTTACCACTGAGCTTTTTGGTGAAGGAAAACATCGTGAGCACACCTGCAAGCATCTGCGAATTTATAGTCGAGGATCTGTGTGAATTTCCCAATCCACTGGGCCCGCGTGGGGACTATAGCCTAAACCCTCTCGTGACGAGAGGAGGCCTGTGCTGTTCCAATCAGTGGGATGCAAATAACGCAATCGTGGTGGCCGTGATAGAACATACTACTGCTACTGCTACTCCAGCCTATTTACGTCCCACTGCTGGCCACAGGTCTCCACTCATCACGAGAGGGTTGAGCTATAGCCCCCACGCGGGCCCAGTGCGGATTGGGGACTTCACACACATCTTGGAATTACTTCGCAAATGACTCCAGGTTTCCTCACGATGTTTTCCTTCACCGAAAAGCTCAGTGGTAAATTACATAAGTAAACTTAGAGTTGCGAGCCGGAATCGAACCTCCGACCATCTGCATGAGAGGCGGTAGGTCGAACCACTAGGCCACCACGGCTTAAGAACACGAACACGTCGTAATAGAACATAGTCATGACTTAATGATGACGATATTAATGTATTTGTCTGTTTTTATAACGAGTTAGAAAATTTTACGTACGTCTGGGATGTCAATCTTAACATCGGGATAGCCAGCTGGAAGAGGTAGAAGTGGCAGTATGATCTCCTGCGCGGTGACACGTCCTGTCAATCAAGAACAAAAATAACATTATCTGAATAAAGAATTATGCACAATTAATCCGCCTAAAAAAGGTCGGTATAGCACACACAACTTAGAAGGCGCGTAGATTAAGCAATAATCGACTCTGCGTCAATGACTTAAGCGCTTCACCACGCGCCTTATAAGTTGTGTCGTGTTATACTCTGAAATTATGAGATTTGAACAAATACTAGTTGATCACCAAGTAATTTTCCCTTTTTTAGCTGATCCTTTCGACCTTTTCCGTTTTTTTTTCTTTTTGAACCTTTCCAGAATCCCAGGAAATAAAACGAAAAAGGAATCATCCAAATCGACCCAGCAGTTTTCGAGCCTTAGCCAGACTAATATACACGGCGTTTCATTTTTATTATATGTATGAAAGATAGATGAGTTCTTATAAATATAAAATAAAAAGAGCGTAATAATAATCTTCTTACTAGCGCCTGAAGGTTAATAAATATAGCTGTCTAGGCTCGAGCTATGAGTTTGTGGCCTTCGGGGTGGAGACTCTGGGGTCATGGAGCAAAGGGGCGCTGGGGCTCCACAGGGAGCTATAGGGAAGCGCTTGAGGGAGGCAACGGGAGACCCTCGCGCCGGCAGCTTTCTCGCACAAAGACTGGCCATACAGCGAGGGAATGCTGCCTGCGTGATGGGAACCCTTCCGAAAGGCCCTAATTTAGATAATTTTTAGATAGGTAGTTTTTAGGTAATTTTTTAGCTTTCATTTTTCTTATTTCTGTAAATTTAAATGCTATTTGTAGTTTATTTTTAATTTTTTAACTTGTTCTTTTCTAAATAAACTCTTAAATTACATAGTTACATACAGGTCGATCTTCTTACATTATACTTCATAAATTTAATATTTTATGAGTCTGAAACATTGTTTACTCGCCTTTTCTATACATCATGTATGTTAAGTAAGGTGGGTGGACCAAGGAAGGCCATGCTCCTTCGAAGGCCAATCATTAAAATTTCGTAGTTATTGCCATGCGATGACAAATTCCTTCTATTAACACAAACACCCATCGAACTGGAAACCACAGACGCGGCGGCGAATCGCTCGCGCTAATATTTTGGCAGTACAGTCCCTCGCTTTATTGATATCAGGAATCGACGACGTTAAAATAAGGTGGGTGTACCATGGAAGGCCACTCTAACAAATAAACAGTTATTATTTGTTTATTTACTGGATAAATGAAACAAACAAATATTTAAGTAAGACTTTGTTTTTTTATGTAACATATAAACTACTTTTTTTATTGTACATTTAAGCGCTATTTATTAGCTCTTAGTGTTAAATGACTGATTTATTATAATGGCCTTCTAAGGAGCCCTGTTTCTAGCAAGGCCATTTGGACGAGTTCAATGAAACTGAAGTTTAATCAATATTGATTAAATCTGCAATTCAAAAAAGTGGTTTATATGTTACGTAATAAAACAAAGTATTACTTAAATATTTGTTAGTTTCATTTATCCAGGAAATAAACGAATGATAACTGTTTATTTGTTAGAGTGGCCTTCCATGGTACACCTACCTTATGTATGTTTGGAGGGATTGCAACAATATTTGGTATGGGGGTAGTTTACAACACTGGTCAACATAATATTTAGGCTACTTTTTATCACGGAAAATTGCATAGATCCCGCCGAACGCTATTTCCGAATTCCACGCAGACGAAGTCGCAGGCAGAAGCTAGTAGTAATATAAATAGGAGCTAACTACACAGACAAGCATACGCCTTGGTGACGACATGACGAGATGCAAATAAAAAATATTGTCAATTTTTATCGTTTCTTTGCTTAAAAAAAAACTTTTCTTTAAAACGACGCAACGAATTTTGATGCGGTTTTTTTTTAATACATAGAGTGGTTTTTGAGGAAGGGTTGTAATTTGTTATAGTGTAACGCTCAATTTCCGCGGGAATGCTATAACCGAATTCCACGCCGACGAAGTCGCGGGCAGAAGCTAGTTGATGATAAAATTAAGTCCCGCCGGACCTACGCCAGTAAAATTAAAACCAAAGTGTTCAGAGATAAAATGGGCAGTGCATAGAAAGTTCCTCGAATGAACTAAATTAGTCGAAAATCCGGTCACTGATGGAACCGGGTTCCAAAGTTATCACAATTTTACGTTTTAACGGCCTCTACATACTTTTTCAACTACATTAAATCCAGAAATGTGTCAAAATCGACACAGGTCAGAAAAATAATTTACCGGCGCTTCCTAGACCCATTGCTTGAGAAGAAGCGCCGCAACAAACTCAAGCAGAAGGCCTTTTTTCAAAATTTACAAATTTTACATTACATGTATAAAATATAAATATAGGTACGTACTAAAATAACATTGAAGGGATGTATAGTCCCTAACTTAAACTTAAATCTAAGATCTTAGAGATATATAATATAGTCTCCAAGGGTATAAGTCTAGTTATGTCAGTAGTTTTAATTTAGCACTTACTACTACTACTACTACTACTGCAGCCTATTTGCGTCCCACTGCTGGGCACAGGCCTCCTCTCATCACGAGAGGGTTAGCACTTATGATAACTGAATAAATTGTAGTTAGGAAAAAACACGATGTTCACTTGCGGGTTGTAAGGTATGTAAGAGATAAAGTAGATCGGTTACTCAATAGGGATGACGACAGGGTGAAGAAATCGAAATTCTAATTAGTCCATCAGTCAGGTAATAAAAAAATATTAGGCACGTATTTTTTGTTTTAACAAATTAACAAAGAATGACTAAGTTAAAACACATTAAAGTTGGAGATTGGGGACTAACTACGTCACCGTTAGGTATAAATCGTACCTAACCGTGACGTCACGCGACATTTCAACTCAATATATCTCCGTATAAGTTTGTACTAGTACTACAGCCTATTTGCGTCCCACTGCTGGGCACAGGCCTCCTCTCATCACGAGAGGGTTTGGGCTATAGTCCCCACGCGGGCCCAGTGCGGATTGGGGACTTCACACACATCTTTGAATTACTTCCCAGATGCGTGCAGGTTT
>CAXARK010000357.1:0-17534 GCA_963971205.1 Aethes cnicana
AAAGGAACTGGCACGGAACAAAACATTATAGGTACTACCATCGAAAAAGTAAAGGAAAACCTTCATACAAATCAGCGTACGCCCGAAATAAGGAGGTAATAGATGTCGCTGCCTATCTCACCTAAACTCATAGCGCCGAAATTTTGAAAACATGTCATTTTGGAACCTATTCAGAAAAGTTCACGAGAATCGCTTGAGAAATGCGACCGCCGGAAGTTAGCTGGACATCCGGACATCCGGCTATACGGAAGCATTTTTGCCAAAGATGAAAAGGAGACGGTTCACTCGCTCGGTCAATAAATGCGCAAGTATCTTGGACAGATAGAGTTACATATTTCCTCTTTAACTTCGGTGAGTTTCATCATCATTAAGATATTAAGTATACCTTAACCTTACCTTTTTTATACATTAAGTGTTCGATGCGCGCTGCGACGTAGACGCATTGATGACTAATTGATTAATTTATTAATTGCGGAATTAGCGCGGCTCGGCCGCTGCTAATAGTTTTTTGTAACGATGGGTGAAACCGTCGTGAATAAGCTCCTCACCTTTCTGCTGCGGTTACTGCGGGAAGATGAGCTGGACGCGGAGCAGGTCTGCTTGGCGAGCTTCAGTGCCGCCGACATCTGCGAAGCGAAGAAAGTGCTGTTCCAGTCCCTTGGGATTGTACTTCACCCGGCACAGTTGTACTTCACCGGAGAGGAGACGAAACCGGGATAAAGTCCCTTAAGGATATCATTGATGTTCTGAGGGAGCGTGAGGGCGACTTGCCGGAGTTCGTGCCGACGGAGGTCTCCAGATTGCCGTCCTGCACTCCAGAACATGTCGACGTGAGTGGCCTGCTGAAGGAAATCGTGGCCCTTAAGGCAGGCATGGCAGAAATTTTGAAGAAGTTTGATGATTCGCAGGCCACTATTGCCGAGTTACGCAACGAAGTTATCAGTTTGCGTAATAGTGCCCCGCTAACTCGGTCACCTGCAGCGTCAAATTTCAAGACTAATGACCGGGCGCCAAGTGTCGACGCGGTCAGTTCGCATGTTGCTGACACTGCGCATGCCGTTGCGCGGCCCGTGTGCCCCCTCCGCGCCGGGCCGCCGCCCCCTGCATCCTCTAAATCACGTCATCGCTATGCAGATGCCGTAGCTGGTCGGTCTGTCGCAGCCAACCGGAGTGTCGCGCCCTCAATAGCGCGTGAAGTTCGGGTTCCTCCAAAGGAGCCCCCTAACACCAATGTGGACAAGGAGGGTTTCACTACGGTGTCGAGGAAGCGCAAGCCGCGCAAGAGCCAAGGTGGTACTGCAGAACCGGTTGGTTCTGGTCTGCACGTTGCCACACCGAGCAAGGCGCTATATGTTTCGCGCCTGCATTACTCCGCCACGGCTGATGATTTGGCGGAGTATGTTCGCCAGAAGACCGGCTTCTCCCTGAGGGTGTTCCCGCTGCGTTCGCGCCACTACGTGCACTTCAGCTCTTTTGTGGTGCGCGTGCCGCGGCCGCTGCTGGAGAACATCGAGAGTGCTGACTTCTGGCCGAAGGGTGTCGTGTTTCGACGGTTCCGGGGCAACCTACCGAATCCTACACCGAAGATGACGACGCAGCGGAGCCACGCCGTTTCGTCGCCTAAATAGTTTTTATTTGGTTACATGACGCATTGGCGTTAGCTGTAAGGTCATGTTAACTTTTATAAATAAATAAATAAATAAATAAATACCTAATTATAGGGTCAAGCAAAACATTGTGACGATATTTTACCAGAATCAGCTATCGATTGAGCATGTTTTATAGGTGTTTAGTTAATTAGTACATTAAATGTATCAACTATAAATTTCATGAGATTCAGGTATCGCTCACACCATCAATCCTATACTAAAAAACCTAAAAAACATGCTTGGAATCGATAGCTGATTCTGTGGGTTAATTATCGTGACAACGTCTTGCTTGACCCCGTAAGCCCCGTATACAACCGAAACTTGTTCCGTCATACCCCTACTTCCTGAAACATATCGACCGTACTTTACCTCGGATAAATTTACCGATAGATCCTTTTCCAATAACTCATGACACGACCCTCATTTGCCCAATAACTCGGCCACTCTCAACTATTGATGAACTATTACCGTATATCATCCATCATACTCAAATTGATAAATGCGAAGCTACCTTAATTCTCTTCTTGTCAATCTATGATTCAGGTGAAATTACGAGTATGGGAATGAATTGGGACACTGAAAAAGATGAAGCAAAGTTTTTATCACGGAAATAGCCGCTTAAAAAGGAAATGAAATTTTAGTATGACTTTCATTTAAGGAATTGGTATTGCAGTTAGTTTAGTATACACTTAATTATTATGGTAGTTTTAAAACAAAACCAACAGTGTCAATGAACGTTATTCCTAGCGAAGCTGCGCAATCGAGTGACGATAATTTTAATAAACATTTTCATTTTCCTGAATAAATCTAAACTTCAACAATGGCTCGGAATGACAACTGAGGCTTTCGGTGGAACATTGAAATTTCTTTGAAGTGCCTGTCCAATTTTAACGGCGGTATTATTAATATTTTAATTTATAAAAGTTTTTTGATTTTATGCTTCTTGTGAGAAAAAGGACCTGAGGAAATTCATTGAATCTAATATACAAGACATGGCGTGACATCTGTAATATGACTGCGCGTGTGCGTCGAAACAAGCACTCCAATTTTGTTCCAAATGTTGCATTCCTGTTGTCATCTTCTTCCTTACACTTATATTATACAAATCTAACACTGTTTATCCAAACTTACAGCATTAGAAATTTTGATAACTTCAGGGCCAATTTACGACTGTCTAGAAGTTCTTGAATGAGTATTACTCAAGTATTGTTTAATGTTGAAACTTCAAGGAGCAATGTCATAATTTTACTAAGACGTAAGTACTCTGTGTTAACTTGACATCGAGTTGAGAGAACATTTCCTAAAGTTTGTTGTAAATATAACAATGCGCGAGTCAATTAGGAAAAACAGTCTTCAGAAAAAAGGAAATGATGCGGAAACTGTTTCAGAAATACTTAACACTCTCTTAAGACTACATATGATACCTTATTGACTCGCATAGCTTTGTGAAAATAACGCTATCCTATCCAATCTTTTTTAAAATTTTACATCCAAGTTAAACCAAATCACGCATACTCTTCTTATTGAACTTGGGTCGCATTTTTAGATTCATGTCTACAAGTACTCTACCTATGAACATTTTGGACATTCAATGGGCCTAAAAATAACACCTTTTTTAATTTTTGTATTGTTTTTCAATAGCTTTACAAAAGAAAAACCCTCAAAGAAACAAAAATACTTGGGATTAATACGGAAAGTAGCCGGGCGGGTCAGAAGTCAGCTTGCAATAGTGACTTCCGTTACGGGTTACGGATAAAATGCATACTTCAGTAGCGAGTAGCGAGAGACGCGGTGTTTGTAAAGGCCTCCAACAAGATAAACAGCCGACTGGTGAAGATTATGAGAACTTTTAGTTGCAAACTTGTATTTAACAGGTACTACTGATGATTGTGATTATAACGATTGATGATTGAGTTTAGGATGATCCCATGCCCAAAACTAAAACATCAGATCGGATGATAAACGCGATAATGGCGATTTCCCAGTTTATCGTGATTGCGTGATTGTCACGACTCGGCTTTAACGGCTCAACTTTAACTGAAGCGCGGTTACGTGACAATAATGACGGAGATTAGGGAGGTTTATGACAAGTCTTTACTATTCAGTTTAGCTCTTCCCACGGTCTTTAAGATTTTCCTACATTATACATAGGTATTTTTACAATTCAATTAAAATAAATGTTAAACTTTTGGCTAGCGAAAATGTTTGTCGAAAGTGAATGAGGAAACGGGAACGGAAAAAAAACGGGATTTTACATAATATAATGTTTATACGCAAAGGAAGACGCGGACGAAGGCTATATTCTTAAATTACCATTTTTATAACCTGATATTATTTTAAGGTTGTCAAATGCTTGAAAAGGCTTATCTTCTTTTTCTAAAAAAATAACCTGAATTCGCGTCGGGAACCAAATTGTGAATTTTCACACTTGAACACAAAAGAGCGTGCCTGTACGCATTACAAACTACAAGCACAGTATATCTAATAGGTGGTACTACGTACCAGTAGCGACACGTACCCCCCCGCACCAACGCCAGGTTACCTCACCCCGCCCGCGGCGAACGTGCGCCGGGAACGTGCACTCAGTCATGGTCGTCGCTCGCAGCGCGTAGCAAGGTGCTTACAGGTTACACAACTTAGAAAGCGCGTGGATTAAGCAAAAATAGAGTCTGCGTCAACAGCATAAGTGCTTCACCGCGCGCCTTCTAAGTTGTGTCGTGCTGTACATAACTTTACAATACGAGGAGGTAGCTCGCGCGTGCTCGTTCCGTCCGCCAACCCTAAACAGGTTCACACAGACACGCGTACGTATTTGTATACAATCTTATTTAGTGTGCAGATTCGGTTCAATTTGTACAAGTATGGCTCACCCACACTCGTTAGAGAAAACAACCTGAAAGCATTTTAAACTGTACGTTATTGAAATCTGTTTGGAGTTTTCCAATAGTTAAGAAATGGCTTATTTTTCCGCCATTCTACTTCGCAAGATATTAAACAGGGCGAGCTTCATAAAGGATTGAATAAGCTTGGAAGCAGGAGGAACTTTTTAACGACTTTTACTGGAAACCTTAGAAAGTTGTTAACTGTTTTATGTGGTTTTAATGTTTGGGGAAAATATTTCGTTTGCATGCAGCTATGCCAGTGAATATACACTATCTTAAAACTTTGTCATTTGATTTTAGGTAATTTTACTCAATCAAAACTTCTAGTAACTCGTAAAGAAAGTTTTTATGCGCCTGGGATGTCCGAGCGGCATTCCGTATTATGGATTCTATGCGCAACTACTACTACTACAGCCTATTTGCGTCCCACTGCTGGGCACAGGCCTCCCCTCATCATGAGAGGGTTTGGGCTATAGTCCCCACGCGGGCCCAGTGCGGATTGGGGACTTCACACACATCTTTGAATTACTTCGCAGATGCGTGCAGGTTTCCTCACGATGTTTTCCTTCACCGAAAAGCGCAGTGGTCAATTCAAATTGAATTTCGCACATAAGTAAACTTAGAGGTGCGAGCCGGAATCGAACCCCCGACCCTCCGCATGAGAGGCGGTAGGCCGAACCACTAGGCTACCACGGCTTCCTATGCGCAAGTCTTAAGATATTTATTTGGATAACGCCTCGATGCAGAACTTGCCTTTGTTTCGATTATTACTACGATTTTAATTGAGTAATTAATTACAGGAATCAATATCAGTGTCTTCGTGAACTCGTCGACCAATGAAATCAAAATCCCACCGTTATATTCTGTGACCGTTAATTTTTATCCTTTAGAAACTTGTCTCTAAGCAACTTATTGCTTTAAATAAGTGACGCAAGGTATCAATTTCCACAAACGAATCCAGTTGAGCCATACAACTCAACCCTTCGGGCAATCACGATGAAAATAATTTTCGATCCGCGCCACACTTACCCTCGCTTCATTAGAGACCGAAATAAAACCAACAGAATTCCCGTTTCTGGTATTCAGTTTCTGGGAACAAGATTAAAATAAAGACGCAGATAACAATTCGGAAAAGACACATTAGAGGTTACAGAGACATAGAATAAAAGAAAAATTTGGAATCACAATTGAGCCTGTCTTTATTCCTCAGCATCAATTGGTTGGTTCACCGAGAACCAACCAATTGATGCTGAGGTGTAAAACAACTGAAGCGCTGATATTCAGCCAGCAACCAACCATTGTGTGACCCACGGAGCATTATTGCATTACGCATCCTTCGCTACAAGTTTGTAATATTGATGACTTAGTTGCGCTTTTGTGGCATCTAAGTGTAACCAGAGATTAATATATTATTTTCTTATTAGCGTTTATCAGAAAAGACTGGCAAGGTTTTTCAAGGTATTTACCGTACATTCAAAGTCATCATCATCATCATCATTTCAGCCGAAAGACGTCCACTGCTGGACATAGGCCTGCCCCAAGGCTCGCCACTCAGACCGGTCCTGTGCTACTTGCTTCCACCGGTTTCCCGCGACCTTCACGAGGTCGTCGCTCCATCTTGTTGGAGACCTACCGACAGCTTGTCTCCCGGTTCGCGGACGCCACTCGAGAACTTTTCGGCCCCATCGGTCATCAGTCCTGCGAGCAATGTGCCCCGCCCACACATTCATAGTATTCTACAAGAATCTAGAAATACCTGTTTTGTTCACACACCTCCTTCTTATACCTAATGAACTGTACCTGTACTTACTGTGCCAATTACTGGAACGTTCATAGTGGCAGCGGTTAGCGACGGTGGCATAGTTCGAGCCATATCGTGGCCCCACGCGATTTTCGTTTATTAGTTCTTCGTTTATTGCACTATTGTAAATGAACTTATATATCCTTTTTTATTCAGTTTAAGAGATGCTTCTGGATGTCTTTACTTTGTCAGTAGGTAGTATTGGAGTGGCTGTTCGCAATCGGATTGTGCTCCCAAGCCGGGTAGATTTATAAAAATTCTCGCCCGGTCGAGTCCGATACATGGAGCAGTGGGGACGGTGGTGTTTGTATTAATACCAGTTAAAAACGAGATACAACTTTTATACTTATTTATTTATTTTTACATTTATTATTATTAAAATTATTTTATTTTAACAGAATTATCTCCAAAACGACACTGGCGAATTGGACGAAATAAGCAACGTAGATTAGAGATTTACGGGGTGTACAAATTAATCTGGCTAGATTTAATATCCGGGAAAGCTCATTTTAGCTATATTCACCCAAATTAAGCTCGGCCACAAAGGAGATATTCGTTAAAAGGGCACAAAGTAACGTACTTCACGGCTCAAATTAAATTTTGCCCTAAGACGTAGGTATGCATTTTTCTGATGTAACACAAACATTTGCTTTAATATGTATCTACATTATCATAACCAAAATCCATTTAACGTGCATATTTTAATTAATACTGTCGTGTTAATATCGTATCTTATCTTTATCTCATGCCGTTCTTTTCTCACACGGCTCATCTTTTCCCACTACAAAGCGATCCCTTTCCCCGACCCAATTTATGCAAATAAATTGTCAATTATGAGCACTAACTGGGGAATATAATTTTAGTATCTTCGAGCAAGGTCTTAAGTGGTTTAAGCTTAAGACACTAAAACCAGTCCTATTACCGTTTTTATAGGCCTAGTTTTAATGTTCCTTTTATGATTTAATTGGGAGACTTGCTGAATTTTTGAGTAAACAGCTAATATTAATTTATCGCAATCTACGCAAGTTTATGAAACTAGCTACTTATCAAGCAACGTTTTAATTTGTGGCACTGGAACGGCGTGTGATTATAAGTTTAAGTCAAGTTCAATTTTGATGGTTATAACTTGGTATTTAGCTGCAATCACCTACCGTTTTATCATCATTTTGACCATCAAATCCATCCTAGTTTTAGTAGTTTGTTCGTTTGTCCTTCCATCTACTGAAAACGGCTGCCTGTATGGATATACATAGTTCGTGACTCTGGAAATAACAGTAACAAGGATAGGTACCTACCTACTTGTTATCCCGTTATTTTCACGAAATCGGGTTTTGCAAGCGTAAAGAGATTTCTTCGAATTCTTTCATAACATGAAACATGAAGTGTCATCTATTTATGTATCATCATTCATCGGCACGCAAATTCTAAGTCTACGCGAACGAAGTCGCGTGTAAGTTTTTTTATTATAATCGTGATTTATTAGTCTCTTAGGATGAAAGCATGCGTACGTGGCAGGGTGATACGCCAGCGTGATATTCATTGCGTAAGAAAGGTACCAACATTTTAAGGACAATTCCTTAGAGGGTTAAGTTCGCACTTCGCCTTTCTACGTTAGTAGTACATTATTGCTGTTTGTGAATTTTATGACTGTATTAATGTTCTCTTGTATAATAAAGTAACGTTACTTACTTACTCAACAAGCAAAATTATCCTGGAACGCTTACTTTATAAGGCTATTTGGACTTATAAAAGCTCCGATGATTACCTATATCTCTGTTAGGAAGTCCTAAGAACCGGCTTTCTTGAATAATTGGTCATAAAAAATCGGAACAGTAATACATTTAATTTCACTCGTTAAGTATCGTAAGATTCTGTCGTAAAAATGAAACCAATCTCAAATGATCGATCATTTGAAATGAAATCCGTTCGTTCGTTTCAGATAATTAAATCGGCCTATCTATTGTATAAATTAAGATTGTCACTTGGATATGAAGTTCGTAAATAGTGAATAAGAGTGTGATTTGTTTATTGCTTATTTTATTTCTGTCCCAATTCCGTGCAAAGGCCCTCTCTCGTTTGTTACATGATAAATTAGTATGGGCGACCGAGCTTTGCTCGGGTAAAATTAGCTAAGATCGAGTTTTCTTATATATGAGACCTAGCTAGTTCGATTTGTCGTCCCCAAAATCTCCTATATTCCAAATTTCGTCCAAATCATTAGAGCCGTTTCTGATATCACATGGATAAAAAAAATACCTATATATAGGGTCAAGCAAAACGTTGCCAAAAATACTTATTTCAAATAACAAAATGAATCAGTGGTTTTTTAGGTTTAATTTTTTTTTCGAGTTAGTGAAAAAAAAAACTAAGTATGTGATTCAGGTATCGCTCACACCGTCAATCCCATAATGGGACACACAAAAATTAATTTTGTTAGTGATACCACCTTCAACTCTAAATAAACTCGGTATTAGTCCTAATATGAGTAGATACTCGAGTAATAATGGAGAAAGTTTCGATGAATAATGTTCGGAAATGATCGTCGGAACTCGGTCTCGTTACTTTCCTGAATTTGTCCCCAGACGGCGCTCTATAGAATGAAGTGGAGTCCCATTGTTTACTGAAAACGGGACGCTAATCTGACTGAAAGCCAACGCGTGCCCATAGTGCGCCTCCTTGCAAATTGAAATTTATTAATTCTTTTCTTGCTAAATAAAATGGTATAGGTAATATATACCTACATTGTGAATGTTAATGCGTGGCGTTCAATTCTCAAAGTAATTAAATGTTTTCCTCTCACCTCAAACATATCTAGTAGGAACATAAAGCAGAGCTGCTTCACTGCACTCGCATTTTGTCCCGCTATCTGCAAACTTCCAGGCAGTAGTTATTGTAAGAAACTGCGATGGAAAGCCAGTTATTTCCTATAGCGCACGCGCTCCTATAGTCCCCCGGAGTGAGGTGAAAGAGGAGTCACTAAATTGTGATTTATTTTCATTTCATATTGCATTTAACAGACTCTGTGGCTGGAAGGAATCCTTATTAAAAGTACACGAACAAAAAGCTCACGTTTGACCAAAATATGATTATTTCTTAATTTTTACTTAAAGGATTGTCATAATGTACCTAAACCTGTATATTTGAGAAATACTTTGTACATTTGTGAATGCGTGCTGATCTAATAATATAATGAAAAATAGTAATGATAATGATCTTTTGCAATTGAATCGAATGAAATACAGAACAAGGATTTGAGTTCGGAAAGGTTAGGAAACGGTTCTCTACGTAGCCTCTTCAAACTCCTAGCTTGGCCTTTATGACGGACAAAATAAAAAATCATTTACTACATTCGCATTTCATAAGATAATTAATAGTTTTTACATCACCCTTGGCCATAAAGTGGGATTTTCTGCCCGCTACACGGAGAGAAAATCTCACTTCTTGGCCAAGGCAAGACATTAAACTTTTGACAAACCACGGGCGGTAATTCGTAAAGCCCCAGATCGCATATTTATGGCCGTCACCTTCGGTTCGGGCCACAGAAACCTGCGATCTGGGACATTTACGAATTCACCACCCTAGGTCTGTAATGTACTATTTTTAAATGTGTGATTTTACCGACAGTACCCAAATCTGGAGCGAGTGATGTCAATTTCGAAACAATAAAAATCGAGCTTAAAGACGTGAGACCGAAGGTCGTTTTCGTTCACAATCCAAAAACTTACAAACAAATTATTGCACTCAATTTGTACTTTACATTTAGATGGTAGGTATAATAGTACAATTTCTAATTCATCAATCAAAATTGACAGCTGGATCACAAAAGAATAGAGGGAAAGTTACAAGATCAATTGGTTTAAACTATTCGACGGCCGGATTGATCCAGTTGGTAGTGACCCTGCCTTCTGATCCGATGGTCGCGGGTTCGAGTCCCGCTCGGGGCAAACTTTGTGTTATGAACACGAATGTTGTACTCGAGTCATGGATATTTAGTATTTATATATGTATGTATTTCTCTATATAGTTCGTTATCGTTGTCTAGCACCCATAGTACAAGCTTCGCTTAGTTTGGGGCTAGGTCAATATAAGTGAAATGTCCCAAGATATTTATTTATATATTCGTAAGTCATATCCGAAATGTTGGGAAACAATTCACGTTACTACGTGCCAATTGTAGATTTTAGTCCAATAGTTTTGACTAATATCTATTATTTTCATGTAGATGGTTATCGTAAGGTTTTATGATGCATACCTCTTCACTATATTTATCAAAGTCGACTGGTGATATTTAAATAAACTTCTGCTCATATTCATCTTCTTTTTTGTTAAGATAACAAAGAGAAAAACGTCTACTATACTATCTTTAAAATAATCTAGAATCCAATAATACTTAATGACCTTTAATATATTACATTATTCTGTCTTCACCGACGCAGTTTCTTTAGATTCAGATTAGTTTGCTTATTTAAAGTACTTTATTTCTATTGTACTGATTGAGGTAGTACTTATAGTTTTTAAAATATCTTAGTTTCAAGAATACCTACGTATACTAGTCTAAGAATTACGCAAGGTGATCTGAAAATTAGTTAAGTAGAGTTAGGTATAGAAGTTAAAATTAGCCCCCAAAATTCAAAACTATTCGCTAAGACATCGCCCCCGGAGAACTTGACAGTAATTCATTTAAGTTTAGGTTTTCATTAAAATATCGTTGGTATGAGATTATTTAATAGACTATCTACACTCATATCATAAACCCTCTATGATGCGTTCAAAAACCGCAAATTATGACCAGCATTAAGATAAACCTGGTCAGTTAGAACAGATTTCTTATCTGTGAAAATGTTCTAATAGCTGTTTTAGACCATCAAATTCGATGGTCTAATACCATTCAAACTTCGAACATGTTTGAACAACAATGCCCGCCTTATATTCTTCAGTCAGACAGAGGGAAAGTTTGTTCCAAATTCAAATGTCGGTTCTATTTAGTCTATAATTTTTGAAATTCGAACGTGAGACATTGATGTATTCGAATTTCCGCCATTGTTGACCGATTTTGAAGTATCTTAGAGGATTTATAAAATAAGTGTAGATAAAATTGTGTATGCAACTGTACATAATTAGGACTTAACACACTCGTGCGATATCACTCGCTAGCGGCTCGTTTCATAAAACCTCACTCATGTTTTAAGGACCTTTATTATGTAGCAGTTACATAAACTACTATTACGAAGTGGTAGCGGTAAGAAAATAAGGTCTGCTACTCCGGGTCGTGACACCGGTACTTCAAAGTTGAGTTGCCACTATATTGCAATAAATAATAATGAAGAAAATATTTTCTGCCATTATAATGCAAAATAAATTATTTGCGCATTACAAAATTAATTTGAATTATATATATTTTTGTATATATACTTCGCAGATGCGTGCAGGTTTTCTCACGATGTTTTCCTTCACCGAAAAGCTCAGTGGTAAATTCAAATTGAATTTCGGACATAAGTAAACTTAGAGGTGCGAGCCGGGATCGAACCCCCGACCCTCGACTCCCTCCGACTTCGCATCTGCGAAGTATTTCAAATATGTGTGTGAAGTCCCCAATCCGCACTGGGCCCGCGTGGGGACTAGAGCCCAAACCCTCTCGTGATGAGAGGAGGCCTTTGCCCAGCAGTGGGACGCAAATAGGCTGTAGTAGTAGTAGTAGTAGTAGTTGTATATATATTACCAAATTTTCTATTGTATAATAAATTATTATTTATTTTACTTGCCTACTGATTTTCCATTCAAATGATTCTAATGTATGATTGATATTATTTAGAGATCGTACCAAAAAAGTCTGAAAGCTTTATCTGGTGGAGTTTGTTAAAACAGTAGTAACTCGTATTTCAAATTTTCTTTCTTTTTATAGTAGTTACATAACTTGCTAAATAATTTTACGATTAAAAGCGCCTATGTTAACGTATCATTTGAATTTTTAGTGATATTTATCATTGAGTGGGTATGTATTTAATTCTTTTATACAGTTGCTCAAAAAGTAAACATTTCGATACCTGCTTAGCGTGCGAAAAGATTGTCATTTCCGAACGAGCGCTTTTTTTTTCCTAGTCGTTTTTTACCTTATTCTATTTTTTTCACAAATGTATACAAAAATGTCGTTTGTGTGCAAAATTGTCACTTTCACTCATCCTTTCTTTTTCTTTTCTAGTGGCTCGTTTTTCAAGTATTATTTACTTTTCCCTGTAGAAAGTAACACCCGAGTAGTAGAAAGTGACAGTCAATTAGATGTCTGATGTTCCATCTTCAAAAGAAATCCACGACAGTGTCCTCCAATATTGCCTTTAATAAATCTGTACAAAAATCAAAGCCCGGTAAAATATCGTTTTCATTCACGCGACCTAGTTCCAGTCCAATTTTTCCCAATAATAAATAAAAAGAAAACTCTCTCTGGGCGCCATATATGAAACAAGCCATAACAATCGGCATTAATATAAATAATATACGTCAAATGCTTATTCCTTTTGACCTAAAAATAATTGCTCAGTTGGCGACATGTTTCGACTTAATTCCTCAAACAGTTGTATTGTATACTTTCCTACTTTACGTGAATGTGGCAGCAACAATACGTGGCTTTTTATTTTATTTTGAACCTTAGTTAGTGTACATAGGGCTAACGTTATTAAATATAATTGATGGCGGAACCATGTGTCAGGATTAGTGGAAGTACGCGCCATGTGGGTCTTAATGAGTTTCGTGCGATATAACGCAATTGTTATGATTATGACTTATGATAGAGTAGTAGTAATATAAGATTAAGGTCGTGACACTAGGAAAGATCCTTGAGGAAAGTTACTGTTGGTGTAGAAAACGTCAATGGCTTGTATTAAGTACGACAGCCTCTCATTTACAGATTGACAAACGTTTACTAATAGTACCTACTTGCTATTAATATAATTATTCAATGAAACAATATTAATCATATCCGTTTACATCCTAATTAATTTTTGTGACAAAAATAAAGTAATCTGACTTGTATCTTGACTTGATGTATCTATAGGTACCTACATTGGAATAGCACAGTCGTTAATTACCCTAAGGTATCACGTCAAATATAATTAAAACTACAAAATAAATGCATCCATCCGTAGAAAGGATTTTTTATTTATAAAATTATTATATGATTAAAGGACTATGCTTGCCCTTGTTCACAGCAGGCTGCTGTGTAATGCATACTGAAGCCTCATGTAAGGTTAAGTGCAGAAACTAATAACGGCTTAATGTACAAGGGATGTTAGTTTACGAGTTTATTTATTGGGCTCTTATAACAAAAAACTACTGACCACACTTGAATAACTTATAAAGTAGTTAAGTACACGAAAAATCTGGTCAATATAGTGGCTGAAAATGTATAGACAGTCTAAGATACAAATGAATATAAAAGTATCCGTAATTCGAGAAGAGAAGAATGCGTATAGCATGAGTCTTTGCTGCAGAGAAGCGCAAATGGAGATGGATGGGTCAAGTATTCCGTAGGGAAAATGGCAAATGATGCAAAAGGTTCTGGTATTGAAGCCGAAAACCGCACAGAGAAATATAGACCTAAAGAGACTTAAATCGGAGTGAAATGGAAGAAAGTTGAAGATGATAACGATCTGTGGGGTGGATTTCATCAAAAAATTTTTCACCATACAACAAATTGGTTTTCAAAAAAAGTCACGAAAATGCATTAAAAAATATCCTAAATGGTTAAGGGGAGTCTGCTTATTAATTTGGTTGTATTTAGCCAAACATTTGATGAGTAGCTTCGGAGTTATCAGCTCCTAAAAATTAAAGGATGATATGGTGATGACGTCTATGCGATGGTAATGATTTTTTGATGTATGGTGATGATATCATGTATATGGTAATGACTTATTTATACATTTTATAGGTATTATCATGAATAAAAAACAACTGGTAAGCTGGCAAATCAACAATTATTTTTATTGATTTCAATAACCAATAATAAACAACTTCTTCTGATTGCACATTCATCAACCATAATGTAATTATTCATATCTCTCTCGACCCTCTTCTCAATTACCTTCTTCTAACAAATTAGTTTACAATGCTTTAATCATCAATAACATAATTAAATAATCTTCTGCTTAGTTATAATCAGTCTTCTATTCTTTACATTTTCATTCTTTCTTGATAATTTTATATTCCTCATGCAAATCAGTCTCTTTTTAACTACAATCAAACTTTGGCATTGATTACCTTGTTTATCTTTACTAGCTTATTAAATTTATTATTAGCTTATTTATTTTTTCTCGTTTTTCTTGATTTTCTTCATAGGTACCAGTTTTCGTTTTGATTCCTCTATAGCTGGTACAACTTAGTCCCTTATGTAAATTAGTCTCTTTTTTAACTACAATCAAACATTGGCATTTATTACTTTGTTTATCTTTACTTACTTATTTATTATTAGCTTATTTATTTTTTCTTCTTTTTCTTGATTATCTTCATATGTACCATTTTTCGTTTTGATTCGTCTATAGCTAGTACAACTTAATCCCTGATGTAAATTAGTCTCTTTTTTAACTACAATCAAACATTGGCATTGATTACCTTGTTTATCTTTACTTACTTATTTATTATTAGCTTATTTATTTTTTCTTCTTTTTCTTGATTATCTTCATATGTACCATTTTTCGTTTTGATTCGTCTATAGCTAGTACAACTTAATCCCTTATGTAAATTAGTCTCTTTTTTAACTACAATCAAACTTTGGCGTTGATTACCTTGTTTATCTTTACTTACTTATTTATTATTAGTTTATTTATTTATATTTTAATATTAAACATAACTTTATAATTTTCTAATATGTCCGTGAACATATTTTTATTTTGATTAAATCAATTTATGTCAGTATGTCTATTACAAGAATGTAATGTGTAAGTTTCATTTTTAATAGTATATTTATTTTTAATTTGGGGGAGGCCTATGTCCAGCAGTGGACGTCTAACGGCTGAAATGATGATGATGATTTATTTTTAATCCAATCTTAAAAGAAAAAAAAGGGAAATTTTAACACCAGCTTTAAAAGGAGTCGAAAACATTATATCCCACCAAAAACACATATGTGAAAAAAAAAACCAAGTTCCCTTCCAAAAACTTCGGCCACTTGGGGAACTGGGATCAAGAATTGGACCGAGTTTTGCCTAAAATTTGTTGCCATTGCTCGCGACTTTGTCCCGCGTAGTCTTAGAATTTGCATACCTTATGATACTATACAAATAGGGAGTTATAGTTATAAAAGTATTGAAAAACTGGTTAAAATATCCTAAACATATGATAACCCCTTTTCCAAGAAGTTCTTAGTAAAAATACTTAGTTTTCAGATTTTTTTCCTTTATGTGTGTCCTAAATCCTACTTATATGCCAAATTTCAAGTTTCTACTCCGAGGGGAAGTGCTCCATAATATTGATGAGTCAGTCAGTCAGTACTTAAATTGTCGATTTTCAAAGTCGATTATTCCAGAAACTACTGGACATAAAGTTCTAATTTTTTGTATTTTAGTCATAAAAAATGTAATGATTTTATGATGGGAGAACACGCTGAAATTTACGTGCGCGCGTGAGTCATGCCAGAACTTACCTGGTGCACTCCCGTGCGCCATGGATTTTAAACGGGGGTAGGTAAATACAAGCCAACGAAATACAATATTATATTCAATCTTCAAAAGTGAATTGATCTACTCGTCTATCGCCTAACTATAATGCAAAACATGACACGAGCTGCATAAATTCTTTAAAAATAACAGTTTTATAGTATGCTTTAAAAGAGAACTACGCGATAAATGTTAGACACATCAACTTGGAAAAGGTATTCACATCACAGAGTATATATAAATCCATAAAAAAATGAAAAAAATACATATAAATAAGTTAAAAATTAACAAATCGTCATCACCATATATACAGGATCATCACCATGCATTGCGTGAGAACTGGTGATGATGGGTATGGTGATGACGATATGCTCTCTAGTTGTAGATTATACTAGACCGCCTAATATTATTAGAAAATAGAGTGCCATAACAGTCTCTCCGTTTGACGTCACGTTTTTGTAGGTAAATAGTTTTAATATTATACAAGTACTTACTTCAAAATAATCGTAAGATGGTAATGACGGAGGTTCGTGCTAATTATATTCTTCAGTTGCACTTTTCTTATTTATTTTGTTCGACGCGCGCATGCTGCAAAGTGCACTCACCTTCGTTGGTGGGACCGAATTGAAGAATCGGGAGGGGGTATTCGCAATGTATTGCGTCGTTCGTATACAAAACTACGTAGACTTTGACACTACGTTTAGGGTGATGACGAAAAGTGGTACTAAAAGTTTAAATATTTTTATTTGTAATTAGCTGTTGACGGAATAATTGTATATTCTTGTATATCTATAAAGACAGCATCGAAAGAATATTCCTAAAAAAAAATTCGGATTCGCACGTTTAGTATTCGAATTTTTTCACTAGAAACGTAATTGGTTGGATTTTTACGCTACATGGTGATGATATTCGACATATGTTTCATTGTATTTCAAATAAACTATTGAACTACCGGAGAATTTGATTGAAGCACCATTTAGATAAAAGTACAAGCCATGGAATGTAAAAGTTTTGGTACTCAAAACTTTATACTTTTTTTTATACAGGCCGAAACGTAACGTATCGCCGAAATTTGAAATCCACCCTTAGGCAACTGCCGTCAAACTAGGTATGGCTGGTTTCTAAGTCAGCATGTGACACAAGCTAGGTTGAAACTTTATTTTATTGTTTGACTTGCTTTTGTTTTATCAAATTAGTTATTTTTTTCATGCAGGTTAAGTATAAGAAAGATTTCCGGAGGTTTTGAATTTCAAAATCATAAGCAAGAACTTTTCAAAGGTGTCACACTACTATTTTGAGATTAATTGAGACCTTTTCAGATATTACTTATGCCTTTTCATTTAAACGACCCGTAAATGTCGTCCTTCTCAAATAATTCATAAAAAATACAAACGAAATGAAAGCTTTTTCAGAGTCGGGAAAAAGGCATGGATTAATCTGATAATAGTAGCTTGAGTATTTAATTTTGACCTACTTCTTTGGTAGAGTCTTTCACCCTCATTAATACCCCCTGAAGAGATGATTTCAAGAATAAAGGTATCCTTTTTGATCTAGGTTG
>CAXARK010000358.1:0-12559 GCA_963971205.1 Aethes cnicana
GTAACCTCTACATAAGGGGAAGGGATGTTATATATATATCTGTGTGCGTACCGACAGGCGCCCGCGCCTATTTGTTAACGCGCTTTAAGGTAATTAAACCAGTGTGAAATTAGCTGCCGTTTTTGATGGTCGTCCCTGTCTCCTAGCCTTTAGAACAGTAGTCTCTAATTAACCTCTATTTTTTTTTTCCAGATTCATGTGCGTGGACACGGTGGAGCAGAGCATTCGCAAGCTGCAAGACGCTAAGCTAGAACTAGCCGACAATGTTCTCACCGGCGCGCGCCACACTAACGCCTCCAAACTCAGCATCGAAGACCTCAAGGTGCTGTTCAATATGGGCCAGCAGCAGTAGGCTTCAATACTGGCCAATACACCCTAACGCGAGGTACCTCCACCCCTGAACAACTAAAGATGCCGTTCAACATGGAACAAGACCTCTAATCTAAACGGTACCAGCAGACAATAAAATAAAAAAAGGCCTAAAAATAAATTTCACCAGCTGATATAACATATCAGCTGGTGAAATTACTAGCACAGAGCGAATGCCTGTCGCCAACATCCTCCCCTCGTGTACACTAAATTTAATGTAAGTTTTCGAGTCGTAAATAGTCAACGAACTTCCAAACTTTTTATAAGGTTTTAATAGAGTTCATAAATATCACCTTAAGACGCAGAATCTACCTTACTTCTTGAGTCCACTTCTGAATCTAACTTCTACAGTCAGCAGCAGAAGTAGATAAGCTGTCCAGGTGTTCAAAATGACCTACACACGCCCTTAACGTCTTAAGAATAAGGTTGTGTGTAGGTCATTTTGAACACCTGGACAGCTTATCTACTTCTGCTGCTGACTGTACATGTCACTTGGTGTTAGTAAAATATGGTAAAATGCAAGATTTTCTATACTCAAGTGCTGTTAGATATTGTTGAACTCTACTGCAATGTTGGCTGTTCCTACGAGCATTCACATAGTCATCTGAGAAATGTTTGAAATATAGATTTTATCGATTTCACGTACAATTATGACCAAATGCGAATTATGATATTTTATGTAGACAATCGACATGACTTTGGACTGTAATGTTAATATGATATGTATTTAATTTCTGATTATATTGTCGTTTGTCCGTCTCGTTGTTGAGAGTTGCTCACGCTTACAGCTCGACAGACCGCTATTTATAAGATATTTTACAATTATAATACTTGTTCACATTTTATTGTTTTATTTGTGGAATCCCTGGGGAAAGTGTCAGGAATCAATTGTGAGGCCTCAGAGACAGGTTTATTTAGCGAAAGGCTTTTGTGCAGGACACAATATAACAAAGTGATAGAATAAGTGTTATGTAATAGTTAGGATAGTTTTAAGTTATTTTTAATAAATACAAAGTTTAATATAGGCTAAGATAGGTAAGCATAGTGATAAGATAGTTATAAGAATTCATTTCATAATAAAGAATAGTTTAGGTTCCCCAATATCCCTCAAATAGAATAAGATAGCACATAGGTATACCTATATGGTACAATCTGTTAGGCATAACTAGGGTTGCCAGATGCAGTCAACACAATTCCGGGACAATTCGAGGGTTACATTTTCAATTGCTATGAATATGTACGAAAATAGATTTTTTATATACAAATAACAACATCGCAAACGCGCATATATATCTTTGTTTTTTTTTATGTTGTTAGGTCCTCTGAGAATACTTTATATACAAGTTTGCAACTTTCAAAACCCTATAAATACTAGTCGAGAAATTGCGATAATTTTTAGATACTTCGAAAAAACCAAGTTAAAAAGTCTTTTTTTTAGGGGTTGTTGCTTCTAAGTTTGAAAATTTAACTAATGGGCTAACTAATCAGATCAGATCTTTTGGTTGCGGACATAGAGCAACTCCGAGATAGTTTTTTTTTAATCCACGATTTTTTCAGTTTTTTCCCAAGAAATTACTTAAAGAAAGTATTTTTGGGTATTGTTTCGTAAACTTTTCTATAGTTGAGTAAAACTACAATTTAAGCCTAATTTGAGTAGATAGGAGTACGTTACAGACGTTAACTTTTGAAAAAAAAACCCTTTTTTGACTAGTTCTATCTCCATCTCTGCAACCAAAATAGGAGTACCTACTCAAATTAGGCTAAAATTGTAGCAATATTAGTCAACTTCATAAAAATCTGTAAGACAATACCTGGAAAATGCTTTCTTTAAATAATTTACTGTAAAAAAATTAAAAAAGTGAAATAATCGTCAATAAAAAATATCTCTACAACCAAGACCAAAGGCCGGCTTTGGCTCTGATTATAGCAAATATAGTTAACTTTACAAATATAGAAGGAGCAATACCTTAACAATAATTCCTAAAGTTATTTTTAGCGAGCTATCTGAAAACTTACGAAATTAATTTCTCGACTACTAGAAGATTTTGAAAGTTGCAAACTGGTGTTTAACTACCTCTCAGGGTCTCAGGGGACCTAACAACATATTAAAAAATCTTAGATATATGCGTGTTTACGACGTTGTTTGTATATAAATGAGGAATTTTGAGTAACAGGATATAAAAAAAAGATTTTATATTTTCGTAAGTAGTAGTGTTTTATAGTTACATATTCCTATCGACCGAAAACGTAACCCAAATTTGCGACGTTTTAAAATTAAAGTTCAGATTAAAACCGTTTACAATTATATTAAATAAATGTATAGGTACTAAATTGAAGTTTAAAAGATGAAAAAGAATTTAAGATATTGAATCTAAGATCTTAGAGATGTTAGAGATGTACGAGTATGTAAAGGGTCTAGAAAAAACTTACTTGATGAAAAAAAATCTGTTAGGTGGTACGTGGTAGTACTTATTCGAAATCCGGGACTATAAAGTGTAATTCCTGGACACGGGACAAGACCCGAAATTCCGGGACAATCCCGGAAATCCCGGCCATCTGGCAACCCTAGGCATAACAAACAAATGCCGACATTGAACTCGCCAGAGTTCAGATTCGGCACGTGTTTACATAAAAACATACAATAAGACGCCCTCGGCGCCGGGAAATAAAGTCCAAATCGAAAGGTAACGGTGTAATCGCAAGACAAACTTTCGATGCGGTTAACAATGGTAAGAGGTAACAGAAATGGACTCTATTTTCCTGGCGGTAGGGTTTTCAGCCGTTCAAGGGAACGGCACGCCATGATTGGCTGAAGGCCTTACACGCGTCGCTAAGCGCCTCCGCACCGCGGTTTCGAACGCGTGTAGGGGGACAGAGACCCACAGAGAGCACGACAGAGATAGACAGATCGGCTACGCACTCGTGCGTTAAAATAGAGACCGTCGCACGAAACAGATAGAGTCGTTTATAGATTGACACCATCTTTGTATGTGTGAGTGAATTTAAATAGTAGCGCGAATTTTCCGCGATTATTTTGATTTGTGACGCCGCAGAGGCATGTAGCGGCATTACGAATGTCTCAACATATAGATTAAGTAATAGTGCATAAGATATAGTAATAAGGAAAAACCTAGATAGCATAGTTTTTAAGAAAATAGAAGAAAATAAACAGAAAAGTAGGCGTGGCGGATCTTGAGGCCAAATAGAATAAATAGACACAGCAAATAGAAAATAGCGTAGATCGTTTTGGAACGCATAGAAGCTAACAGTGACCACTCGCTCTCAAGATTCGTATCGCCGCTTTCAAGAGCAACCATTTGGGCGTCTTTTTATTTCGAGCCTTTTGAACCACATCGCCGTGTGGGAATATCAGTCCCGCATATTGGTCCTTCGAACCGGATTAGAAGATTATAGAAGATTTTTCATCGCCGGAGCGGTAATAGTCGCCGAGAAGAAGATTCCGTCGAGCCCGTTCCAGCCAGCGTGGAAGATCGCCGGAGCAGTAATAGTCGCCGGGAAGAAGATTCCGTCGAGGCTGTTCCACATCGAAGAAAGAAAATCAAGAAGATGCCCATCACAAGGTCAACGACAAGCCGTAAAGCTTCCACAGTCACCACCACAGAGACGTCCGCACCATCGTCGGCCACAACCATCGGATCCCCGCGACCGACACAACAATCAGCACCACCGCTACGCTCCACAGAACCCGTAGCACCTCTACGCACTACGGAACCTGCTACGCGCGCCGTAGCACCAGGCTACAGAACAGTACGTGAGTTGTCGCCCGGAGAAAGGAGACCGCTACGACCGGACGCCTTTTCCAGTCCATTGCTGGATGACGGCGTCATACAACGGGCAAGGACGGCCATAGAAGAGTCAAAGAAACGTTCCATGTCACCGATGAAAGCAGTACACCCACCACAGGCTAGAAGCAAGAAGGCGAGCAGCCGAAGATCAACGAAATCAATACGTCGCTGCCAGATTCAGGACGAGATTCTTCAGCTCAAGATTCAGCGGGCTGAAAATCAATTATCCATGGTGGACGCTGAAACCGACACAGATGAAGAAACGATCGCATCGGAGCCTCACAACAGAGAACGCGTTCAAGACTGGGTCGAAGAAACCTGCCTGATTTGAGCTGTGAGCTCAAATCAGCAGGCTTCACTCCGGTAATAGAAGAGGCACAAACGATCAAAGACAGAGCGGACGGAATTCAACAACAGGCGCAATCGCTTCAGAACAGGATGGCGCACCTCAACGAGGAAGTAAACATCATACAGAACAGCGCGGCTCACATAGAACGTACGGCTGAAGAGGCACGGCGATCACCCCCACTCAACAGTATCGGACCGCCACTGCCACAGTCGACCCCGCAGCAGCCGCCACCACAGAAGATACAGCAACAGCCCCTGCCACCTCCAATGTGGCAGCCGGCTCAACAATATTTCGTCGAAACACCGCCACAACAACCGACGCAACAGATTACGACCGATAACAAGATAGATTTGTCGCAACTGGCGTTGGCCATAGCGTCAGCGGCAAAAACACCCAATAGTTCGAGAATGTTCCACGAACTACCGATCTTCACAGGCGCATATCAAGAGTGGCTGTCATTCCGGGCGGCCTATATAGAAACCCAGCAAACATACAGCGAATTTGAGAATTTGACAAGGCTCAGAAGAAGCCTTCGAGGAAAAGCCAAAGAAGCCGTCGAAAGCCTACTCATATATAGCTCGAGGCCTCACGACGTACTTCGCACATTAGAATCAAGATTCGGGCGACCGGACGCGATCGCCATGGCCGAGTTAGAGCGACTGAAAACGCTCCCCCGGCCTTCAGACAACGCCAGAGATATCTGCGTGTTCGCCACGAAGGTGAATAATATAATCACCACACTTCGAGCTCTCGATCGAGCGTACTATTTATACAACCCGGAAGTCACGAAGACAACAATAGAGAAACTAACTCCGGCGGTGAAATACAGATGGTTCGACTTCGCCGCGGAGCAGCCTTCGAATGAGCCAGACCTACTCAAGCTGGCTCGCTTCCTGAACAGAGAAGCTGAACGGTGCGCTCCCTACGCACAACCTGAGTCTACAACATACGTAGACACGACCTATAAGAAGCCTATGACTTCTACAGCACAACATAAACCTCAGTATCGAAGCTACGCGACGAACATCGTACCAAACAGCAAGAAAACGACCACAGAAAAGGAAGCTTGCGCGATCTGCAGCAAGATTGGTCACGTAGCTAATAATTGCTACGCCTTTACGAAGACGGACTGCAATGAACGATGGAAAATAGCAAAAGAAAAGCAGCTCTGCTACAGGTGCCTGGGGAAGCGCACGGGCCGACATTCATGCCCGGCGCGTCATTGCAGTGAAGATGGCTGCAGGCGCACTCACCACCCGCTACTTCATTTTGTGCGGGAAAACCGCTCCCCGCCAAATGAAGAAACAGAAAAGAAAGAAGTCATCGCGAACACGACAGGTGAATCTCCTAGCGCCTATCTGAAGATAGTTCCGGTACAAATAGAGGGGCCACGAGGGAAAATAAACACGTACGCTCTGCTGGACGACGGTTCAACAATAACAATAATAGAAGAAGAAATAGCTCAACGCGTCGGAGCCAACGGACCGTCTAGTCAACTCAATATAGAGGCAATCGGCAACACGAAGATCTCTCACGAAGACTCACAGATAGTAATCCTGAAATTGAAAGGAGCCGAAAATTACATAGAAGAGGTCAAGGCGCGAACAATTACACACCTGAAACTCTCACCACAGAAGATAAGTCACAGCGATCTCCGGGGCTGCACCCATCTTGAAGATATTCAAGACCACTTAGTCTACAGCCAGGCAGCACCGAAGATAATAATAGGCCAGGACAACTGGCACCTCCTTCTGGCCTCTGAAACACGCCGAGGCCGGAGAAATCAGCCAGTAGCATCGAAAACTCCTCTGGGCTGGGTACTCCATGGCACATCGACAACCAGTCTGGGGGCCCGCATCAACACAATATTCAGTACTCCTGAAAAAATAGAGAAGAAGCTTAGAAGAAACGCCGAAGAAAGCTCCAAACAATCATCGAGCACTGAAAACATAGAAAAACAACTACGAGATTTCTTCGCCATCGAATCACTCATGATCAACCCAAGCTTACCGAACAGCGATCCTGAAAAAATAGCTCAAGAACAACTGAAAAAGAAGACAGTACAGCGTGAAGATGGTCACTATGAAACGGGACTCATCTGGAAGAAAGAAGATATAGTAATGCCAAAGAATAGAAAAATGGCAGAAAATCGTCTCTTCAGCACTGAAAAGAAAATAGAGAAAGATCCTGAAATGAAGAAAAAGTACCATGAACAAATAGAAATGCTCCTGAAAAAGGGCTACGCTGAAGAAGCTCCAACAGAAGCCACAGAAGGAAGAACGTGGCACTTACCCCACTTTGCCGTCCTGAACAAACTGAAGCCTGAAAAAGTTCGAATAGTTCACGATGCGGCGGCAAAAGCGATGGGCGTGTCCCTCAACGATCACTTGTTGACGGGGCCAGATCTTCTCCAATCACTGCCCGGCGTGCTCATGCGTTTCAGGCAGGCGCCGGTGGCGGTTACAGCAGACATCAAAGAAATGTTTATGCAAGTGAAGATACGAAAAGAAGATAGAGATGCACTTCGATACCTCTGGAGAGGTACAGACGGCGAAATAAAAGAATACAGAATGACGTCACTCATATTCGGAGCGACGTGTTCGCCTGCAACAGCAATCTACGTGAAAAACGTGAACGCACTGAAGTATCAAGAACAGTTTCCTGAAGCCTGCAATGCAATCGTGAACAATCACTACGTCGATGACTACCTAGCAAGCTTCAACAACGAAAAAGAAGCCATAGAAGTATCAAGAAAAGTTCGTGAAATACAATTGAAGGCGCACTACGAACTACGAGGGTGGAAATCTAACTCACCCCTCGTGCAGAAGGCCATGGGGGAAAATTCGTCGGAAAACGAAGTACTCATCGAGCCACCCGGCACCACAGAAAGAGTACTCGGCATGGTGTGGGACACAGCGACGGACGATTTAAAGTTCAATTTGAACTTGGCGCGACTTCCAGAAGGAATTTTCAGTACAGAACACGTCACAAAAAGGAAGATACTGAAAATAGTCATGTCACTCTACGACCCCCTGGGCTTGGTGTCTCCAGTCACATCGAAAGCGAAACAGATCCTGCAAGAGATATGGAAGAGCGGGACAGACTGGGATAAAGTCATAGAAGATAATCTGAAAAGCCAATGGGAAGAATGGCTTCAGAGTTTCGAGGTTCTGAAAAACCTGAAGATTCCGAGGTGTTATCTACATTACAGTAGAGATGACACCGAAATAGAGCTCCACACATTCGTCGACGCTAGCGAGGCCGCCTACGCAGCGGCCCTATACTGGAGAGTGAAGACTCCTGAAAGCGTCCACACTTCGCTCATAGTCGGGAAGAGCCGGGTATCCCCGGTGAAGTTGAACTCAATCCCGAGGCTCGAGCTACAGGCTGCGGTCATGGGGGCAAGAATGGCTGCCACAGTCATTGAAGAACATCAACAAAAGCCAGATCGACGATACTTCTGGACCGACAGTAGGACCGCCCTACATTGGATACGGGCGGGAGCCCGATCTTTCAAACCCTTCGTGGCACATAGAATAGCCGCCATTGAAGAACTGACGAAAACCTCAGAGTGGCGGTGGGTCCCGAGCAGCGAGAACGTCGCCGACGACGCAACACGCGAAGTACCTGCAAACTTCAGCGTACAACATAGATGGTTTCAGGGGCCTGAGTTCCTGAAAAAAGAAAAGGAGTTTTGGCCTGAAGACATGAAGATAGAAAAGTCCATTTCGACAGGTGAAGAAAAGGTCAACCTCGTGAAGACTAAAGAAAAACGGGAAATTCCCATTCCCGATATAACAAGATTTTCCAAGTGGGAAAAATACCTACGAGCCACAGCAAGAGTACTACAGTTCATCGAATTATTGAAGAAAAAATCAGAAAAAATCAACTACAAAAGAACGAAGAAAAATACAGAAAAAGATCCAGATTGGAGGAAAACCGATGGAAAAAAGAAAATAGTTCCGGAGAAAAAAATATCTGAAAAAGATAAGTTCATACCGATACCCGGCGAACTTATGAAAAGCGCTGAAAAGCTAATAATTAGAACGAGTCAATGGGAATCGTTCGCCGGTGAAATAGATAATCTCGGAAAGGGACAGCCTGTTGATACTCACAGCAGGCTGTATACACTAGCAGTACAGGAAATCGACGGCCTCATACGTCTGAAATCGAGAATAGAGAAGACAGAAGAAATCCCGTACGATACGAAACACCCGATCGTACTCGACGGGAATCACCGCGCCGCACGACTGTACATAGAATACATACATAGAAGATTGAACCACGCGTCAACAGAAGCAGTGGTCAACGAATGCCGCCAGCGCCTATTCGTGCTGCGGCTGCGGCCAACAGTGAAAACAATCGTAACCAGTTGCCTCCGGTGCCGCAGGAGACGAAGCACTCCAGTGGAGCCAGCCACAGGAAACCACCCGGGATCAAGACTGGCCCACCATCGAAGACCCTTCAGTTTTACCGGGGTCGATTACCTAGGCCCGATCACAGTGACCGTCGGCCGCTCCACACAGAAGAGGTACGTGGCCCTCTTCACGTGCCTCACCACGCGAGCGGTCCACCTCGAGTTGGCGGGGTCCCTCACCACCGACGCAGCCATCATGGCGCTACGGCGGTTCATCGCCAGAAGGGGCTGTCCGAGCGAGATATGGTCAGACAATGGGACCAATTTCGTCGGGGCCGACAAGGAACTACGAGAAACCATAGAAAGAAGCACACAGGAAGAAGCCAGCAAGAGGTCAATTCGTTGGAGATTTATTCCTCCAGGCGCCCCATTCATGGGGGGAGCATGGGAAGGATTGGTGGGGGCCGTGAAGAAAGCCCTCGCCGCCACCCTCCAGGAGCGGCAACCGCACGAGGAAACGCTGCTCACATTGCTCGCGGAGGCCGAATATACAGTCAACAGCAGGCCTCTAACGCATGTGTCCGTGAACCCTGAAGACCCCGAGGCCATCACCCCCAATCACTTCCTATTGGGGGGCTCAGCAATCGATTCACCACCGGGCGATTTCAGTGACAGCGACCTCATCTCACGCAGTCACTGGAGAGCCACACAGCGTCTCGCAGACCACTTCTGGCAGAGGTGGATGCGGGAGTACCTGCCGGACCTACAACACCGGCGGGAGCCCCACTCCAGGGGCCCACAGCTCGAGGTCGGCGACATAGTCGTGTTAGCCGACTCGAATCTACCCCGAAACACATGGCCGCTGGGAAGAATTGTCACAACCTACCCGGGTCCAGATAACATAACACGAGCCGTCGACGTCAAGACCCAGGCTGGAATCCTACGGAGACCGGCGAAGAAGCTCATCAAGCTGGACGTCGCAACGCATAAAGAAGTCCCTGCACAAGAAGCCGAGGTGTCGACGGGCGTCGACACGGGCGGGAGAATGTGCAGGACACAATATAACAAAGTGATAGAATAAGTGTTATGTAATAGTTAGGATAGTTTTAAGTTATTTTTTAATAAATACAAAGTTTAATATAGGCTAAGATAGGTAAGCATAGTGATAAGATAGTTATAAGAATTCATTTCATAATAAATAATAGTTTAGGTTCCCCAATATCCCAATAGAATAAGATAGCACATAGGTATACCTATATGGTACAATCTGTTAGGCATAACAAACAAATGCCGACATTGAACTCGCCAGAGTTCAGATTCGGCACGTGTTTACATAAAAACATACAATAAGACGCCCTCGGCGCCGGGAAATAAAAGTCCAAATCGAAAGGTAACGGTGTAATCGCAAGACAAACTTTCGATGCGGTTAACAATGGTAAGAGGTAACAGAAATGGACTCTATTTTCCTGGCGGTAAGGTTTTCAGCCGTTCAAGGGAACGGCACGCCATGATTGGCTGAAGGCCTTACACGCGTCGCTAAGCGCCTCCGCACCGCGGTTTCGAACGCGTGTAGAGGGACAGAGACCCACAGAGAGCACGACAGAGATAGACAGATCGGCTACGCACTCGTGCGTTAAAATAGAGACCGTCGCACGAAACAGATAGAGTCGTTTATAGATTGACACCATCTTTGTATGTGTGAGTGAATTTAAATAGTAGCGCGAATTTTCCGCGATTATTTTGATTTGTGACGCCGCAGAGGCATGTAGCGGCATTACGAATGTCTCAACATATAGATTAAGTAATAGTGCATAAGATATAGTAATAAGGAAAAACCTAGATAGCATAGTTTTTAAGAAAATAGAAGAAAATAAACAGAAAAGTAGGCGTGGCGGATCTTGAGGCCAAATAGAATAAATAGACACAGCAAATAGAAAATAGTGTAGATCGTTTTGGAACGCATAGAAGCTAACAGTGACCACTCGCTCTCAAGATTCGTATCGCCGCTTTCAAGAGCAACCATTTGGGCGTCTTTTTATTTGGAGCCTTTTGAACCACATCGCCGTGTGGGAATAACAGTCCCGCATAGGTTTATTTAGCGAAAGGCTTTTTTACTTGTGTTAACGACGGCGCTAATGAACAGAAATAAAATACAAATACGTCTATTTAGCTAGGAAAACTAATGTAAAGATAGGCCTCATTTATTTTAAATTAGACCTATAAGAAACAACCTTATAAGAAATAGAACCTTGTTGCTTTAATAAAAAGGGGCGTGGCCGACTGGAGTGGGGGCGGCTATACGGTAGCGCAAGCGCATATAAAAGTGGCCGCCTAGCCGGTGGACTGCTACGGACCGCACTCGTGTACGGACGCTCCTTAAGTATCGCGTATCTTATCAATTAATTATATTCAATTAATTCAGTGAGATCGCACCCGGTCTACACCGGCGAGGATAGGCCTACTGAATAGCTGCTTGGTCTCGGTTGCCGACCGACTGCGTTCCCGACCCCGGTCCCGCTAAAACGGACGCCCCGGGGGTAGGGATGCGGGAAGAAAGCGCCAGACCATAGCGTCGCACCGCCTCCCGTTCTCACCGTCCAGCGTAAATGGACCCCGGAGAAAAAACCAATAGTGAGGGTAGCTCGGAATCGGACGATTACGATCTACCCTCCTCCTCACTAGAGGAACATGCCCCCCCCCCGCTCGGGCCCCTCACCGGACTTCTCAACATTGGATCTGTCGGAGGGTAGTGGAGAAACGTTTTACCGCGATCTACCCACAACCGCCTCCCCCGCCTCGCCGCCCCTCAAGGACCAGGGCAGGCCGCCCACGAGCCGCCCAACAAAGACGCCCGAAGTACTCTGGGAACTTAGGATGGAAGCCGAAAAGTCGGCTACGGAAGGGGCAATGCCGCTGCCCACCCAATCACCCAGCGCTGCCCCACAGACCCAGACAGTGACCGCGTCCCCATGCACGGTCCTGAGCCACCCAACCACACCGGCTTCCCAAACATCAGGGAAGTCGTCACCGCAATTACGGGACGCCGAAACAAGGTTCCCGTGCGCGGCCTCGAACCCCCTGCCACCACCGGCTACCCCGCAGCCGGAAGATAGAGATCCAGAGTGGGCCAACGAGCGTACCCCCCAGACCCGGTGTGCGCCCGAGGACCTGTCCCGACGGGAAGCCCTCTTAAACAGGGATGTGATCGCTGTTGAGAAGGCCCGCGAGTCGGGACAGTTCTCCGAGCGCATGCTGATATGGATGGAGACGCGCTGTCGGCTGGACGCCTGGCTCCTCCACGGCCGCGACGAAAACCTCACGGACAAGGAAAGGGAGATCTTGGCATATACTGCCAAACTCCCCCAAATGGTGACGCCACTCTCGGAACGTTAAAGAGAGCACCCGAGGAGACCCCACCATTCAAAACGGGCGAAGAAGAGAGCCCGGTGCGACTCAACACCGGAGTCCAACATCTCCCCGCCCGTTGCGCGCCCCGAGGCGCAGCCCCGCGATGCGCCGGATTACTCCGCCGAGCGCCCGCCGAAACCCGCGCGCTCCGAAGCGCTGCACGACGCGCGCACCGATGCGCAGCCCGACGCGTTGACCACCCAGGCTGAGCGCCCCGCGCCGTCTGCCGCCACTGGCTCCCGCGACTACAATACGCCGCCCACCTTCCAC
>CAXARK010000359.1:0-27857 GCA_963971205.1 Aethes cnicana
ATTCACTCATCAAACATTTTCGCAAGGTTATTTAGCGATAAGACCGCCTGCTGTATACCATACCTCTGATGTTTTTGTAACCATTTACATTTTTTGTACCTTTTTCTCATGTGTGGTGTTTAATAAAGAATATTGCATTGTATCATCCGTATTACTCCGCAGAGAAGCGGAGGCATACGCCGACGCGAGCGACTCCGAGGGCGAGGACGGGCGGCACCGCGTGGCCGCGGAGACGCGCTCGCTCATCCTGCAGGAGTTCGCCAGGAGGAAGCAGGGGGCGGCGGCGCGGCGCGGCGACGACGAGCACGCCGCCAAGTTCGCGCGCTGCCGGGCCGCCGACAGCACGCCCGCCAAGGTACGGGCGAAGATGATACTCGCGATTGCATACGGAGTTACCGTGAGTGAACAATCCGCGTTGGTGTCGACTTAGCGGGTGCACGCACTGGTGACTTTTGCCATCCCTTCAATCAGTCTCCAACGCCAGTGGCGCCCCCTGGAGCGTAAATAGGAAAGGTACTGTGGTGTCAAAAAAGCGCCCCTTTTCATGTTTTGACTTCAAGCCATTTCATCGATGAAAAGGTATGACTGTGGGACCTCACTTTAAAGGTTATTTAATCAGGTAATTAATAAAAATTTATATTGATTATCTAGCTAATATAAAAAAGCTTTTTACAGAAACATTTAATCAGGTCAGAATTGCATTAGTGCGAAAAAATTGAAAAATACAGGTAGAGAAATACCTAAAACCTCCCCTAATGTTAACCCCCCAACCCTAATTACAGCCTCAATGGCTGCGTTCGGAAACGCGCTCAGAGCGCTCACATTATCTTGCATGTTTTTTTTGTCGACTCCTAAGAGGAAACGGGATGCAAGGTGCTGTGAGCGCACTGAGCGCGATTCGGAACGCAGCCGATGTGATTATCCATTGACCTAAACAACGTTACGACGCGTTCTTGAATAATGTCATCCCACTCTCAACTTCACCATGGAGAAAATGACGTATCTGTATGGATTGAGTAAATGGCCATATTTTACGGAAATTAACTTTCCATATGCTCCCTTTGATTGAAGGAGGTTTATTTATTTCCAGGTGACGGGTCTAACTGTAGCCGGCCGCGAGAGCTACCTCTCCCTATTAACCGACGCGCTGTCCAACAATTACTCTGCGCACAGCGACGCGAGGCGGTTGACGAAGAAGGATCTAGAAGGGTGTGCCGTAGACCTGGAGTACGAAGCCTTCGCTGGCAGCACCGTCATCAGCTTATACCGCCGCGCCGTGGTCAAGATGGTAACTATACTCTTCTCCATACTTAATGTTATAAATGCGAAAGTAACTCTGTCTGTTACCTACTCACGCTTCAACCGCTGGACTGATTTAGATGAAATTTGGTATGGAGATAGTTGGAGTCCCACGGAAGGACATATGCTACTTTTTATTCCTGAAATACGCATAGTTCCCGAAGGAACGCGACAGCCGAATTCCACGCGGTCGGTCGCGGTTGCGGGCAGAAGGTAGTGTTTTTAAATATTGCTCAACGGGGGCCCTGCTCATCATTTAGTGCCACTGTCATGTGAGGCTTAACTGACAATGTCCATGTTTGTCATTACATACAATATTGTCAATGTCTTTGTGACATTTGAAGTTTCGGAGACCTCAGTGTTGTCAATTTAGCATATTGTGTGATACATTGGCAACACTGAACCTCACGCGACACAACGACCTCTAGCGGCGAATTACGCGATCATTTCGCTGTCGCTTTGGCTTCCTTTCTAAAATCAAGGCGGAAGAATAGACACCCAGTTTGTAAGGCTGATCTATTTAAAATCTGTATTCCATTATTTGCAGATATCATCAATAAAGTCGCACAATGGCGGTCTGTACCCCTCACTCATGCACTACGAACCGAAAAAGGAAAATACCCTTAGAGAGTTCGTGAAGGAGTACGAAGAATCGAGGCAAGGCAAGGCATCCAAATTCGGAGGATTTATCACTGCGTCGGAGTTAGAAATGGGTACGTTATATATTTATTTTAAGCTACTAAACGTTACATTAATGTTAATCGACAATAGAACGCAAATAGAATCACGGACTGATTTGGTAGGGTAGGTAAATAGAATACTTTTTTTTATCTGAGTGTTTTCTATTGTAGAATCGAAAAATGAAGAGAGGGCTCTCTCCAAAGCCGACAAAGAGGCGAAAAGAAAAGCGAACTCGTTCAAGAGAGACCCCCTTAAGCAAACTAAATTAAAAACCTACTTCACTAAAGCTTCCCATGAATCTCGTAGCTGCACGCCCGATAGTGACGGCGACTTTTTATTCATAGACGATGATAATGAGGTAGCGTGCGAAGAAACGCTTATATTAGAAGATAAAAATAAGTTAGGCAGTAAAGAAAATATCAACAGCAATCACAACGACACCACGTTAAAAATCGAAGCGAATTCTGAGCCCGAAGACAATGATCACAATGAAAACGACGAGAAAAATGAAACGGGAACAAAAACCTTTGTTATTAATATCACATTACAAGGTGTGCCAAAAAAAGAGAAACATATCAGCGAAAGCAATAAAGACGACAAACATTCTAAAAGGGAAAAGAGTAAAAAGGAGTCTAAGCATCACAAGTCCGATAAGCATAGTAAAGAAACTAAAGATGACAAAAGTAAAGTCTTGAAATCCCCAAGTAAATCACCAAAGCAAGCTAAGAGAAAAATCCAGGCCTTGTTTGGGGAATCATCGGAGAGTGACGAGGAAAACGAAAAAATAGTTAAAAAGATCAAAACGGAGGAACGGAGAAAAAGTCACAGCCATGTTAGTAAAAAACGCGAAAGGAAAAGTCATCATAAGAAGACTGAACACTCGAAAGAGAAAAAGCCAGAAGAGATATCTAATGAAAAACCTGAGAAAGACTCGAAAGAGAGAAAAACAGAAGAGGCATCTGGTGAAAAACCTGAGAAAGAACACTCGAGAGAGAAAAAACAAGAAGAGGTGTCTGCTGAAGAACCTGAGAAAGAACCACTAAGTTTAGAAGAAAAAATGGACAGCGAATCTGAGAAGGAATTGGTTATTGATGAAGACGATGACATGCATGAGAAAAAAGATCCAGATAAATCTAATAACTCCTCTATAGACCAGTCCAGCAATAGTTCTACTCAAGTTGTGCCAGATGAGGAGGACGTCAAATTGGACAAAGCACACCAGTTGAGTAAAGAAGCTGATAAGGTGTTGCAAGCGTTAAAACAATTTTCAGAAAACCCGCCTGAGCCCATAGTGATAGCTGAAAAGCCTAAGAAGGAGAAGTCAGCTGAGGAATCTGTGGATTCAGAGAAAGCACAACACAAAGACAAATCTCATCACTCTAAAGAAAAATCCAAGTTAAGCTTAAGTCGAAAAGATCAAAAGCATAGTAAAGATATTAAAAGACACAAAGATAAAGTTAGTAGAGAGAAAGAGAAAAGTGTCAGGAAAATAGTTAAAGAGGAGAAGAAAGCTGAGAAGGTCGATCTTGCCAGTCTTGTCGTGAAACTGCTGATGCCCTATTACAAGAAGAAGAAAATAGACAACCGGAATCTGTTCAAAATCACCGCCCGGCACATTGTGCACCAGTTACTGGCTATTCAGGTCACAGGTAAATATAACCTTTACCTTTCGTTATTGATTTCTTTTTAATCATAAATTGACCTGTGTTTGACCGTAATCAGTAGTCACATCTGGAAAGTGATGATGGATCGCCCGGTTCCTATATTCAAACAACGCCTCGTTTTGCCTACGGACGGTTAAAATTTGACAGATTCTCTATGGAACAAATGTCAAAAATCAACCGTCCGTAGGCAAAACGAGGCGTTTCGTGGATATAGGAACCGGGCCTAAGGGAACATGACCAATACAATTTGACTTATCAATTTATTTTAATTATGCTGTCAAAGTTTAGCATTGACTTTTATCTATACGAAAGGCGTATAGTCTGCGCTTTTAAAATAAGTCGTCTGAATAGGCCCTAACGATAAGAAAATAGTGACTGGTTAATAAGATAGTCTTTTTTTGTTTCCAGAAGAGGCAGCTATCGACATGCTACTCAAAAAGGCGTTCAGCAAAGAAATAAAAATCGAAACTGAAAGTGACTTGGCAGTTAAGTTGAAACTGAGCGAATGATATTTTGCCTTAAAATTGTTTAAATGTATTTATTAGTATTGTTGGTTCCGTGTGATTATTTCCTGCATAATTATTCAGTAATTTTTAAATATTATAAATATATTATGTATGATTGTCAATGTAAATACGTTTCAGAGATATTTTATTGTTACATATAATGGTTAATCGCATTAAATAGGCTTTGT
Source organism: Aethes cnicana (assembly GCA_963971205.1). Lineage (NCBI taxonomy): Eukaryota > Metazoa > Arthropoda > Insecta > Lepidoptera > Tortricidae > Aethes > Aethes cnicana. The sequence continues at coordinate 4,339 of CAXARK010000359.1, forward strand.
TTTTCGAAAATTTGTATTATTTTTGAATAATGGCATTTTGCAGGCAAACAAACACTTATTTCATTTTGTTCGAGATTTGTTAAAATACATGCTTCAAGTCTCACGAGGTGATCAAAACCATCGAGTGATAGGATGCATCTTCCAGTCACTCCCTTGATCACATAAATGCCCCCCCACTTCTCACAGTGGCGACCTTGGGTCCTTGCAGTGCAGCAGAACTGCTGGCTGGTGTTGTCAATTGAACTGAACTGAACTTCAAGTCTCACGAGGTAATCAATGACAAGTCAATTAGAGTAAAGAATAAAGTAGCCTACGAACTTCAGAGCTGTCACATGTTCCGGTTGAACGGGAAAGAGGATAGGTATAATGAGCTTAGGAGTACAGGTATTGCTACGAGAGTTGAAGTCACGTACACAACAATATGTCATGTAATGACACCGTGATTTCGAATTTACGTTTCTTTTTTCGTACCGATAACCATTCTTTATGTAGCTGTGTGTGTTATCATTCACCTCAACTCTAGGTGTTTTATGAAAATGGGTCCAAAGCATGTCCAAAGGTGTTATTCTTATGCGTAAATATTGAGTTATTGCGTATAGTCTGACGCGGGTTGGTTGTGCAATAAAAGTAACTTTTAAAAATATATAATTTACTTAAATATTACAAAGTTTGTACAAAGTCATGTATAACTAATTATTGTATTGTAATACTTGTGTTCTTATGACGATAAGATATGCGTTCTTAATAAAGACACTAGATAACTAGACGCAAAGGTATCGTCATTAAAAAAAAATCCTTTTCGTTAACTCATTTGCTATTATACTTAATCCAAAGGTCAAATTTTCTTTTATATTTATACCGACTGTTTTCTACAGAAACTAGCGTGACCAAAAACGAATTAGAGCTTCTTATTCGTCTGCTTTACTCAAAAAAGCTGTGTTAAGTGGCTGTTCACACTGCCGGCGATAAATTATAAACATGTGCCCCTTTTACTGACACAGGATCTATATAAGTTTGTTTCTTTTTTGAGTGAGAAAATATTCGATAACTTCTTGTTCACCGTCGGCGGTGGAGTTGTGCCACAAATTAACGCATTCACTGCCACTTATTTTTACGAACTTCGCCAGGTGCCACATCTGTCATTAAGGGAACATTGCAACGCACATGTGCGTTCGAGGCACTGCGGGAAAGTCAGCAAAACTCATATATGCGTCGGTGGCAGTGAATGCGTTAAGTAATAGTTGGTTACTACGTAACGTAACAGATAAGTCACTACTTTTGATACATCTGAACGTGACATCAATAAAGTACATCGTACATACAAATTCTAGAAAAGCCACAAAAAAACAAATTTTCATCGTGTCTTCCGAGTAATTATATTAATACACAGAATTTGTAAGCTTATTTTACATTTAAACTTGATGGTTTTTATAATTCGTTTTGTATACGTAATGATATAGTAATATATGTATATTTACAATGTAAACAACCCTAGAATTCAAGCTCAACCTACAGTGTTCCGTAGATAACAATCCCAAGGCACTTTGACATTTCAAAGGAAGTAAATGGGCCGAGGCCTGCTAGTGCATTACCTGCTTGAATATCTCAGTTGGTAGGATCAAATATGAACTTGATCACACGCCTTGATATGAATCTTTGTCTTGACTACACGGTTTTCTTCCTGTCGACCAGTTTGAGCGGCAGGCCGCCTTGAATGGCCTGCGTGATGGTGGCGGCAGGGCTCGACACGGGGTGCCTCAGGGAGGTTGTTCCGGGCTCCACGGAGAACCGGCCTAGTAGCGCTGCCAGGCCGGCCAGGGATTGCATGTGGCCGAGACGCTCGCCTACGATAGAGTTTGTCTTTAGTAAGCTATGTACCGTCGTGAACTCGACTCTTTCCTTTCTCAATATATGTATATGGGGAGGGTCAACAAAACGTTGTACCGATATTTTACCAACAGAATCAGCTATCGATTGGTATGTGTTGGTAAAAAAAAATTGTATGGCTTAGTATGGGATTGATGGTCTGAGCGATAGTTGGTAGGCCAACTGAAAAAAAAATATAAATCTAAAAAACATGCTTAGAATCTATAGCCGATTCTGTGGGTAAAATACCGTCACAACACGCAAAGTACTCGTATCATCGGCTACGAAAATTCGAAGTCTACGCGGGACGGAGTCGCGGGCAACAGCTACTAACAAATAATTTTGTATATTATACCTACTTCGCAGTGGAATTTCCAAATGACCATAAGTAGTAATTTGAAAGTCTAATCCACTTTTGCGTACCTATAGATGGTTATAGTTAGAAGTATTGAAAAAACTGGTTTGACCCGTATATGAAGGAAGGACAAACAAACACACTCACATATTATAATATTAAGTATGGGTGGATGGATAGCACTCACCTATACAAGCTCTCGGGCCCAAACCAAACGGCATGTAGGTATACTTGTGGAAGTGGGCGTTTTCCGGGAGGAACCTCTCTGGTTCGAACCGGTCCGGCCGCGGGAAGTGTTTCTCGTCCATCTGCAGAGCCTGCACCGGAATTATCACTTGCACGTTCTTCTCGATCACTAAATCGCAGTCGGGAATCTTGTAATTCTTGTCGCATCTTCTCCTCAGGAAGCCCACGGAAGGGAAAATGCGCATGCTTTCCCTGTGACGGAAATATAATTCATCTTATTGTATGTACGAGAGATGATCACAGAATTATGCTAAATGTTTCAAGCTTGCAAGGAAAAAGTTGAATTGGTTTTAACTTTAAAAGCGGAATATAACTCTACAGTACGCGCGTTAGTGAATGCACCTGACAGCGACAGCAATGAACCTGTCGTGAATATAATTAATATACTTAGTAAAGAACTCACTTGAAACACATCTCCAGATACTTCATCTCCGAGATAGCGTCGTAGGACAGTTTGTTGTTATACCGGCGGAGCACTTCGTCTATCTCTTCGTGGCATCGGCGCTGCACCTCCGGGTGGTACGCCAACTGGTGCAGCGTGAAACTAGTCGCAGAGGACGACGTCTCGAACCCAGCCGCGAAAAACAAAAACAACTGCCCCACCATTATGAAATCATCCAATTCCAGCTCTACATTTTCAGCCGTCCCATCCACTTTCCTCTTCTCAATAGATTCAATACTAATCTTTCCTTTAGCCTTCAACTCCATCAACTGGTCTATAAAATCGTTCCTCCCCGACGGCACGTAATTCCTCTCTTTCATAACTCCCTTCATGATCGCCATTAAATTCTCCTCGATCATAGGCACGAAGAAGTTAACGTTTCTAAACGCGTTCGGGAATATCGTCTTCGCCATGTTTCGGAGCGCGTCGGTTTTTGTGTTGGCGAATATTCTCCTTCCGACTTGGCGGAATATTGAGTTCTCGTCGTTGAGAGCGTCGCCTTGTACGCCGAAGCCCACTGCGCCGATGAAATCTGTGGTGTAGCGGGCCATTAGGTCGCTGACGTCGACGTCTGTGCCTTTCTGCGCGGCCTCAGCGGCAATGTCCTGGAGTTTTACCGCCGCCGCGACTATCAAGGCGAACATCGCCTTCAGCTTGCTCGTCGTGAACGCAGGCGTCATTTTCTGTCGCAGCAACCTCCACAGATCCCCATCCGCGAAGAATAAATTCCTCAACAACGGCTCGATAACGATCCCCTGCGGGAGGAATCCTCGTGAATAGAAATTGTAAAAATCTGTTGACATTACATTCCTAATAATATCAGGATCACGCAACACTATCGCAGGTCGAGAGGTGAGGAACACGCCGGCATACTTCTCGTTCGGAAACTTTTTGTAAACCTCGTGATAGTAATCGGTGGGGTTGATTTTCTGGAAGAATATACGTGTAACGCTTCCAAAGTAAGGATAGGGCTTGTCATATTTAACGCCTCTTTTGGCCCAGTAATCAAAATTTCTGGTTCCGTACACATAAATAAGCAAGAGCACAATCACCGATATACTCAGTAAGATAAACATGGTAGCTATCTAACACTTAATTATGCAGTTTTGGATATAAATTACGTCCTGTTTGTCATTCGTTGTTTCATTTATACTTATAATTTGGCGTTATCTTTTGCTTATTAGATTGCGACGCTGATCTGGCTACCTTTTATCAGTGATATTATATTATTATTATATTAGCATGTAGTTTCCCAGTGTTGGGCAAAGGCTTCCCTCTCATTTTTCCACACTTTTCTGTCTCTTGCGACATCCGGCCAATCATTGCGGAAGGCGTCTAGTTCGTCCCGCCATCTTCGTCGGGGTCTGCCGCGACGCCGAACACTATTTTGGGGGGATCAATTAGTTGATATAGTGGCCCATGAATAGTCCGGCATGTGGCAGACGTGACCAGCCCAGTCCCACTAGCTTAGCGGCTGTCAGGGCTATTTCGGCGACTAGGGTCTTGGAGCGTAAGATGGTATTTCTGACGCGGTATGTGAGCTTTATCCCCGGTATGCTGCGCTCCATCGCCCTTTGGAAAACCTTGAGCGAATACTTCTAAGCATTTGTCAAAGACCAAGTTTGTGCACCGTATATAAGAATTGGAAGAGTTTCCTTTTCTGTGACATTGGGAGATCTCCCTTCATATATTCTTTCATAGACCAATAGTCCCTCCAGGCGTTTTCTGTACGTCTTGCGACCTCCTTATCTTGTCGTGCCTAGAAAGAGACTATTTGGCCTAGGTAGATGTACTCATGGACGTATTGCATGCTTCCTCTGTCGATTTCAACTTTACACTTAGTGCTGTTTGTCATGAGCTTGGTCTTTGACATGTTCATCCGTAATCCGATCTCAAGAGTTGCCGTGCTAAGTAAAAAATAAATAAAAAACCTATACCTATTTAAAACATGCTTAGAATCAATAACTGATGTGGTTAAAATTAGTGCTTGTGATATACGTGTTACACGCGGAACCGTAGCTACGTAGCCTTAGCACCGGCAGTGCTAAGATCCTACGGGATCTTCTACGTATCTTTGACGTGACCGTGTAGTACGCTACACGGTCACGTCAAAGATACGTATCCGTTTCTGGATTCGGCTACGTTCCCGCGAATCTCGGCTTCGGCTCCGCTCGGCTTCGGCTCCGCTCGGCTTCGGCTCCGCTCCGCTCGGTTGTTGAAAGAGAGCTTGTGTCGAACGGACCCTTCGCATTATGTGTTATACTCGTGGTCTTTGCATTGATTTGATTCCAGATGTTTTTTTTTAAGTAATTACATATTGGTATTATTCTGTTCTTTATTTTTATTTTAAATGCAAAAGTATGGAAACTGAAATTAAAAACTCGCCCCTTGCATTACATTCGGGGGTCTTAATAACACGCATAAAATCTACACTTAACGTCACGGTCACGACTGGATCCGATCTACGTATAAATAAGATACGTATCTCCGTGTACACGTAGCTACGTATCTTAATTACACGTAGCCGAATCACACGGAGCAAACGGACCGGATCTCCGTTGCCAAGTTGTAACGTAAATAAACGTTACGTAATCAAAATTACACGGTAATCTATAAATAAATACAAAATACCTAAAAATACCTAATATTAAAAATCACTTTCTAACTAATATTTACAATGTTACACGTACCTAATAAATTAACCATTAATTAAAAACTATTTACCTATCATTATGTTCAAATAATTCCGTTGGGCATCGCAACTGCCTGTTAATCGCGCGTCCAACTGTACGCGGCTTGCATCGCCTTTGTTAAACCTTCCGGTTGGGAATCCCGGTCTGCGGCCTGATGAAGCCGTTTTGCTGACGTCCTTCGGCACAGCGCAGCAGTTCCACCCTCACGTCCAGCCGACCATAAGCAGGAGAGTACTGGCGTGAGATCAACACCCGCGAATTACCAGAGGGCTTAATCAGACGGGCATTATTCGTACCCCACCCAAATGTGCTGGCCAATAAATGGAGTCTTAATTTAGCTGAACTTTTATTCCACCATTCCTCACCGCCGCAAAGTAACACGGCAACGGAGATTCGGCTACGGGTACACGAAACACGGTCACGACCAGGAGCACTAGTTAAAATATCGTCATAACGTTTTGCTTGACCCTATATAATCTCCCTATCACTGATGAGCTATTGATCTATGAAAGAATATATGAAGGGAGATCTCCCAATATCACAGAAAAGGAAACTCATGGACGGGTATCGTGCATTCTTACAATTCTTACATACGGTGCAGAAACTTGGTCTTTGACAAATGCTCAGAAGTATTCGCTCAAGGTTCGCCAAAGGGCGATGGAGCGCAGCATACTGGGGATAAAGCTCACAGACCGCGTCATAAATACCATCTTACGCTCCAAGACCCTAGTCGCCGATGTAGCCCTGACAGCCGCTAAGCTAAAGTGGGACTGGGCTGGTCACGTCTGCCGCATGCCGGACGATTTATGGCCGACGGACATGGCGGGACGAACTAAACGCCTTCCGCAATGATTGGCCGGATGTCGCAATAGAGAAAAGCGTGGTAAAATTAGAGGGAGGCCTTTGCCCAATAGTGGGATTCTACATGCTAATAAAATAATAAAGTAGGTAAAAAAAATAAGGCCCAGTATGGGAGGGATGGTGTGAGCGATACCTGATCCCATGCTAATTTTTTTTACCGACTTGAAAGAAATAAAAACCTACAATGCCTACCTACCTGCATGGATTGCCATGCTTAGAATCGATAGCTGATTCTGTGGGTAAAATATCGTCACAACGTTTTGAATGACTCCATATATATGTAGACTGACAATATCCCTACATTGCCAATACGTACATCGGAAAAGCGCTGTATGTGAGCAATATCCAAGGGCGCTTCAAATTTTCATACCTACCCAGCTACCTAAGTAGCGACATCTTTCATCGCAATTAACACTTATTTCAGGCGTACACTTTCAAGGTTGTCAAGTGGAATTAATAGACGATGATAATGAGGTAGCATGCGAAGAAACGCTTATATTAGGAGATAAGATAAAAATAAGTTCAGCAGTAAAGAAAATATCAACAGTAATCACAACGACAACACGTTAAAAATCGAAGCGAATTCTGAGCCCGAAGACGATGATGACAATGAAAACGACGAGAGAAAAAAGGAAACGGGAACAAAAACCTTTGTTATCAATATCATATGCTGAGCCAAAAAAGAGAGACGTACATATCAGTGAAAGCAATAAATACGACAAACATTCTAAAAGGGAAAAAGTAAAGAGGAGTCTAAGCATCACAAGTCCGATAAGCATAGTAAAGAAACTAAAGATGACAAAAGTAAAGAATTGAAATCCCCAAGTAAATCATCAAAGCAAGCTAAGAGAAAAATCTAGGCCTTGTTTGGGGAATCATCGGAGAGTGACGAAGAAAACTAAAAAATAGTTAAAAACGCAAAAGGAAAAAATATCATAAGACTGAAGACTCCAAAGAGAAAAACCAGAACAGGTATCTGATGAAAGCCTGAGAAAGAACACTCGAAAGAGAAAAAACAAGCAGAGGTGTCTGTTGAAAAACCTGAGAAAGAACCACCAAGTTTAGAAGAAATAATGGACAGCGAATCTGAAATGTATTAGTCATTGATGAAGGCGATGATATGCGTGAGAAGAAAGATTCGGATAAATCTAATAACTCCTCTATAGACCAGTCCAACAATTCTTCAGCCAATAGTTCTACTCAAGTTGTGCCAGATGAGGAGGACGTTAAATTGGTCAAAGCATATACAAAGCAAATGAGCTGATAAGATGTTACAAGCGTTAAAACAATTTTCAAAAAATCCGCCTGAGCCCATATAGTGATATCTGAAAAGCCTAAAAAGGAGAAGTCAGCTGAGGAATTTGTGGATTCAGAGAAATCACAACACAAAGACAAATCTCACCACCACTCTAAAGAAAAATCCAAGTTAAGCTTAAATCGCAAATAACACAAGCATATAGTAAAGATAACAAAAGACACGCAGATAAAGTTAGTAGAGAGAAAGAGAAAAGTGACAGGATAATAGTTAAAGAGCCTTAATCAGTAATCACATCTGGAAAGTGATGATGGAGTGTCAAGGAACACGAACGATACAGTTTGACTTATGAATTTATTCATGTATTTACTTCTATCTATAGGCGTGACCAAGACAGCTATATGAATAGCGTACAGTCTGCACTTTTAAAATAAGTCGTCTGAATAGGCCCAGTAACCAGTCACTATTTTCACAGTCACACTAAGATGGTCTTTTTTTGTTTGCAGAGGAGGCAGCTCTATACTAGGTATTTTATGAAAATGGGTCCAAATGTGTTATTCTTATGCGTTGTTGAAGAGTTGAAGACAACCTTTGTCGTATTGACAGCGACGAAGAAAGATACTGGCCATGTACACCGCGTAGTATTAAGTTTTTTATTTTCTTTTGTGATTCGAATTGTCATTCCGTTGTCACATTAAAATAAGTCTACATAAAATTTTATTTCCTTCAAGTCAATTGCGCATTATTTACTCAGTCTCCAATAATTATTCCCCCAAACATTGGTCCTTCGAACCGGATATCATTTATATTTACCGGGAATTATGAAGAATTGGATTATTCTTGGAGAAATTATCGATTTTATCCTGAGGCACCAACAAGACGAGAAGTACATTGCGATGTCATCGTTGGTGATGTGGTCGGGTTTCAGGATTATTGAACAATAATCTAGGAATTAATATTTGTGTTTTAGTGTTATTCTTAATTTAATTCCATTTACGCCCGACACTCTTATTCAGGTAAAATGTAGCGTAATTGAAATCTTTGGAAAAGGTTAGTAAGTTTTTCTACTAAACTGTTAGACTTATATTATATACTAAATTCTAAACTATATTGTTAGGTACTTCATTACTAACTTATCTATTACTTAATTGTAAAGTGTAGATATAGGTAACATATTGTTATGTACAAAGTTAAATGTGTGTAACATACGTAATTTTACAGGTTGAACGTACTTGATTCCCAATATGTCTGAAGAGACGGAGTTAAATAGGAAACATGTCAGTTATAACCTATCTAAATAATCTGAAGGTGTCGGAACTGACGGCCGCTGAAGCGAACGAGTTACAATTGCGTATAGGTAAGATCACATCTTTATATGAAAGCTTTGATGAGGTGCAGCTTAGACTCGAATGCTTTGCAGATAATATAGACACTAGATTGAACGAACGAGTCGAGTTTGAGTCTCAATATTATGCTCTGCTTTCCAAAGCGCAAAATGTACTCGCTAACTTCAATAATAAAAAGGAGTCGTTCAGTTCAGCTCAGAGTGAACGCGGTTCTCACGTTAGTTCTCTTCAAAGAACTACACTGCTGCATGGGATCTCTTATGCCAGAGGTTCGATAACAAACGCTTGTTATTACAGAATCATGTGTCAGCTCTGTTCAATATCGAACCTATAGCAAAAGAGTCCTCGTTTAATTTAAAGCGCATGATTGACCAGGTTAACAAAAACCTGCGTTCTTTAAAGTCATTGGGTGAGCCAGTAGATCAATGGGGCACTTTACTGATCCATATTGTGACACAGAAACTTGATTCAAAATCTTTTCGCGAATGGGAAGAGTATAAAGGTCGTTTAGATAAGAACAAAATCGTTATGTTCGACACGTTCTTGACTTTCTTGCGAGAACGCGCCGACCTCTTAAAAAACACTTGAAATGTCTATTAATAAGCCTATTCAACAGCCTAAGGTTTCCCACAAGTTCAAATCGATGATTTCGGTACAAGACAACAGACCTAATAATAATGTATCCCAGAAGTCATGTCGGAATTGTAAGGGTGATCATTGTTTGAGTACTTGTTCTCAATTTCTCGCGTTAAGCAACACAGCTCGGTTGCAAGTACTACCGAATTATAAAGTTTGCTATAATTGCTTTAGCGAAAATCATTACGCCAACCGCTGCATGAAACCTGGGTGTAAAATATGTAAACGTAAACATCACACGCTGATTCATGTCACTGAGTTTAAGCCTCAATCAACGGTCGATCGTAACAGGGTCTACTTCCGCACAGAACGGGAGCGATCACGTAGCTGTGCCCGCGCCACTCGCTCACTCGGGAGCGGCCGGCGTCCAGCCTCGCGGTCCTTTGACGCTGTCGTCAAACCTCGGCGGCCTTTCTTCATTCTGACATGATCAGGATGTACTACTATCTACTGCTCTAATTAAGTTATACGATGTAAATAATCAAGAGCACGTTATTCGTTGTGTCTTGGATTCTGGTAGTACGTCTTGTATTATTACAGAGAAGTTATGCAGTAGATTAAAGTTAGATACACACAGTGTAAATAAATTCGTTTAAGGGATAAACAATAGCTTGTCTCAGGTAGGTAAAATGTGTAGGGTTTCTATGAAATCATTGAATGAAGAATTTGCTACACATATTCAGTGTTTTGTCCTGCCATCAATTAAGTACGGAAGAAATTCCGTGCCGTCAGATAGACTTGTCGAGCCTAAATATCCCCTCAGATATATGTTTAGCAGATCCTTATTTTCATACGCCATCTGATGTTGATCTAATCATCGGCGCTGATCTGTTCTGGGATTTAATAGGTTCCCAAAAAATCAAGTTAGGTAAGGGACAGCCGATACTTTTTGAAACCAGGCTGGGCTGGCTGGTTTCAGGCCCGATTAACGGTCGCCATGTATCGCCGTCTGACTGAAATGTATAAAGAATTCTGGTCGGAGTATCTCGCTTTAGGACACATGTCCAAGCTCGAGCACGTTGAATCGAATCCAACGCCTGCTTATTTCATTCCGCACCATGGCGTTTTACGCGGAGGTAGCACGACTACCAAGTTAAGGGTTGTGGTCAACGGTAGGAGCCCTTCAACTTCAGGGTTATCACTTAATGAACTGCAAATGGTGAAACCGCTGATTGATTTTGATCGCTTTTCAAATTTCTCGCGTTTGAAACGGGCTGTGGCATATATATGCTGCGCCTTATTAAAAGGTGTAAAAAAGAACCAATTTTGACGAATTATTTAAGCGATCAGGATCTTAAAGACGCTCTGAATGTTATCCTTAAAATTAGTCAGAAGGACTCTTTTCCCGAATTCGATTTGTTAGTAGCCAACCAAAGTCTACCTAAAAAGAGTCCTCTGCTTAAATATAATATATTTATGGACGAAAATCAATTAATACGTGTCGGTGGACGTCTCGATAATTCTGATTTTCCGTATGAAAAGAAGCACCCGATAATTATACAGTCCACTCATCGAGTAACTAAATTGCTATTTAGATTCGAGCATAAACGGTTGCATCATGCGGCACCTCAGCTGTTACTGTCCACAGTTAAAGATACGTATTGGCCTATAGGAGGTTTAAACTTAGCTAAGGCATGTTATCGTCAGTGTGTATTGTGTAGTAGTATAGTAGAGCTGATGGGAAATCTTCCAAAACAGCGTATTTCACCTGGAGGATACCCGTTTGAGTGTGTAGGCGTGGACTACGCAGGTCCCATCCTTGCAGCTAGCCGTCAGGGACGTGGTTGCAGGCTGGTAAAAGTGTACATTGCCGTGTTCGTGTGTTTTACTACAAAGGCTGTACATTTAGAGTTAGTGGGTGACTTAACAAGCGATAACTTCCTTTCTACCCTACGGCGTTTTATTTCGCGCAGAGGAAAGCCGAGTCATATCTATTCAGATAACGGTACCTCATTCGTTGGCGCCTCCAACGAAATATCAAACTTTTTCAAACGCAATTGTGATTCGTTGGCTGAAACCATGGTCAATGACCAAGTCAGCTTCCATTTTATTCCATCGAATTCACCACATGTAGGTGGACTATGGGAATCAGGTGTGCGGTCAACCAATTTCCACTTAAAAAGAGTGTTGGGTAATTGTCACTTAACTTATGAAGAACTCAATACCGTGTTAGTTCAGATCGAGGCGTTACTGAATTCTCGACCACTCACTGCTCTGTCATCGAATCCTGAAGATTTGGCGCCCCTGACCCCGGGACATTTCCTCATCGGGCGTCCGTTAACTTCTTTGCCGGTTCAAGACTGTCGAGACGCTTCATATACTCACCTCAGTCGCTTCCAGCGCATTGAACAGCTTCGCCAGCATTTCTGGTCCCGCTGGAGCAAGGAATACGTCTCGCAGCTTCAGCATCGTGTCAAATGGCGGACAAGTGGAGATACTTTGCAGTTGAACACATTGGTGCTCATTAAGGACGACAATCTCCCTCCACTAAAATGGCGATTAGGTCGCATCGTCGCTGTGTACCCCGGCGCAGACGGTATCAGCAGAGTAGCTGATGTGAAGACGGCGACTGGAGTTCTTCGAAGGGCATTCACGAAGATCTGCCCTCTTCCAATGGCTGAAGATTCTGGTTGAAAGCCACGCTTTCAACGCCCGGGGGCATGTTGAAGAGTTGAAGACAACCTTTGTCGTATTGACAGCGACGAAGAAAGATACTGGCCATGTACACCGCGTAGTATTGAGTTTTTTATTTTCTTTTGTGATTCGAATTGTCATTCCGTTTTCACATTAAAATAAGTCTACATTAAATTTTATTTCCTTCAAGTCAATTGCGCATTATTTACTCAGTCTCCAATAATTATTCCCCCAAACATGCGTGAATATTGAGTTATTGGCTTATTGCGTATAGTCTATTGACGCGGGTTGGTTGTGCAATAAAAGTAACATTTTTTTAAATATAATTTACTTAAAAACTACATTTGTACAAAGTCATGTATAAATAACTAATTTTTGGATCGTAATACTTATGTACTTATGACGATTAACATACGCGTTCTTTATAAATACACTAGATAACTAGAAACAAAAGTATCATTGACAAACTTTAGTTTTTTCTGTAATTTCCTTTTCGTTAACACATTTGCCATTATACTTAATCCAAAGGTTTAATTTTCTTTTATAGACTGTTTTCTGCAAAAACTAGCGTGACCAAAAACGAGTTCTTATTCGTCTGCTTTACTCAAAAAACGCTGTGTTAAGTGGCTGTACGCTGCCAGCGATAAATTTATAAATATGTGTCCCTTTTCAACCGACGAAAAAAAAAGGAGGAGGTTCTCAATTCGACGCGTATATATATATTTTTTTATGTATGACCACGCATATCACCGTCAATTGTGAACCGATTTAGATGATCCTTTTTTTAATTGAAAGGTGTACCTCCAACTTGAACCCTTTTAATAATTTGGTTTAGTTCAGTTCTGATGATTGACAAAACGAGGGAACTCCTCGAAATTTGTTAGCATGTGATTTTGGCATCAATTTCAAAGACTTACGTCCCATCGTACACATGTTTGGAAACTATAGCCGAAAAAAAAAATTTAAATAAAAAAATAGAACCGACTTCAAACTCCGACAGCCTGTGAAGTCGGTGTCAAGTGAACCGCCCCAAAGCTATGACTATCTTATAGTGAACTTGACACCAACTTCACAGGCTGTCGGAGTTTGAAGTCGGTTCTATTTTTTTATTTAATTTTTTTTTACTGACACGGGTTCTCTATAAGTTTGTTCATTTCTTGCGTGAGAAAGTACTCGACAAAGTCTCGTTCACAAATTGATCTATTATAAGTAAGGATTCACAATCAGTCGAAGAAAAATGGCCCGTCAAAACGGGTGCCCGAAAAACTCGGGCACCTGTTTGGCGCTCGGTAAATTTGACACTTAAGTATTATAGTGTTAGGTTTACTTTTGTATAAAATATTTATCTTGACACATATTATAAAGAGGCGTTATTAGCATATTGGAACGTATTTTCTATGAACGTATGTCAGTTTGCTCCATATATTTTGACATATTCCATTAGGCAATGTTCGTCCATATGTTATTATAGGTCAATGCGTTCACACCATCTGCGGTGTGGGACTAGTGCCACAGATTGAGTAATAGTTACGACGTAACAGATAAATAAAGTGCTTTTGACACATCTGAACGTGACATCAATAAAGTTGAAATCGTACAAAAAGTAATGTTTCCTCTGAGTCTGTTCAAACATTGCAAGGCTGCCAGTCGTTTCACATCTGCCAGTCGGTGGTTGACAGGTTGTTATGCTACGAACGTGTACAAATATACACAATACACCCGCTGACTTTTGAATTTCATCGTGTCTTACGGGTAATATTAATTTAAACACAGAATTTGTAAGTTTAGTTTACATGGCCTATCTTACAAAAACCAGTAAAACAATGATATTGATCAACCACGCGTGCTTTACAGGATTTCAAATTAAAATCTCCAATAATGATCACATCAAGCATTGAATATTTACAGTGTTGACTACACGGTTTTCTTCCTCTCGACCAGTTTGAGCGGCAGGCCGCCTTGAATGGCCTGCGTGATGGTGGCGGCAGGGCTCGACACGGGGTGCTTCAGGGAGGTTGTTCCGGGCTCCACGGAGAACCGGCCTAGTAGCGCTGCCAGGCCGGCCAGGGATTGCATGTGGCCGAGACGCTCGCCTACGATAAAGAGTTTTTTTTTCTTTAAAGTTTGTTCATCCTTAGTTGTTTTATATGGTAAACAAAATTCTAACCCCAAGTGCATATTTTTGGACTTATCTCGAAAATTTTGTTAAACACTTTGTGTCAATGATTTTTATACTTAAGGATAGGCCCATCCGAACATTCAGTCACCACTTTCTTCATACAACGAAATACAGCGCTGTCTGGTGATCAACTGCATGAACTACGAGAATGTTTTGCGCGCTATAACCTCGCAGTGACGTAACGAGAGGTGTTGCTGACTTTTTTATTTTATTCAGTACAAGCGACGTGAATGCTGTAATATCCTTTTTTTCTAATAAAACATGATTCATAAATCAACTTTTGTTTATTTATTGAATATCGTCCTTTAAAAGATATCGATTTAGAAAAATTCAACCTTGACCTTAATTATATACCGTGGAATTTAATTTTATATTCAGATAATGTTAACGATATGGTTGCCTCTTTAACCGGTTTCACTAAACAAGCATTTGACTTACATGCACCTCAAAAATCAATTATGATTAATACTCAGTCTTATCCTTGGATTACGGATGTGGTCAAACTAATGTTTAGATGTAGGAACGATGCTCACACAAGATACAATAAAACTAAACAAGACTCCCACCGAGAATCTTACAAAGATTTTAAAAGACTAGCAAACTCTGCTATTCATAATGAAAAAGTTGCTTATTTTAATCATCAAATCAACGGAAATATTAAGAAACCAGTTACATTATGGAAGAATCTCAAACTACACGTTTTACCACCAAAGCCTGAAAAAGACATTCCTTCACATCTTTCCTCGGTTAATGAACTAAATAAACATTTCCTTGATATACCTAATTCCTACAATACTGATAATTCGTTGCTTAGTTACTTTCAGTCTCACCGGGCTGGAAGTTATACTTTTAGTCTTAAAAGCGTTGACTCTGCCGTGGTCTCGCAAGTCCTTAATGGTCTCAGCTCCAATGCTCAAGGAACCGATATGATATCTTTAGACATGCTTTTACTTACTCTACCTTATTCTTTCAGCAGTATAGTTTCATTAGTAAATAAATCAATTGCCACCTCAACTTTCCCAGATCTCTGGAAAACCGCCATCGTCCGTCCTATTCCAAAGAACTCAAATCCCACAACTTTCAAAGACCTACGGCCTATCAGTATTCTTCCTTGTGCTTCTAAAGTACTTGAAAAAGTCGTCGCCTTACAACTAACTAAGTATTTAGAGGAAAATGAAATTCTCCCTCAGGCCCAATCGGGTTTCAGGAAAAATCGAAGTACTGCCACTGCCCTGATTGATGTGACAAGCAACATTCTAGAGTCACAGGATGCTGGAATGGGAACGATACTGGTACTACTTGATTTTTCCCGTGCCTTTGATACAATTAATATATCACTCTTACTATCTAAACTATCGTATTATGGTTTCGACACACCAACCATAAAGTGGTTTGACAGTTATTTAAACAATCGCTGTCAATATGTAGAGATTCGTAAAAGTGACGGTTCAGTCTCTGCATCATCAATAGAAGCTGTTCCTAGTGGAGTCCCTCAAGGTTCTATTTTAGGTCCCATATTATTTATTCTGTACATAACTGACATCGTGAGTTGCATAAAAAACTGCAAATTCCATCTTTATGCAGACGACTTGCAAATATACATGTCTTGCAAACCTTGTGAAGTTGAGGCAACTGTTAATAGAATAAACGAGGATCTGGAGAGAATAAACTTGTGGGCTGCTCGCAACTCCCTTACGCTAAATCCTGTCAAATCCAAATATATGATAATGGGCTCTAAACAACAACTGACTAAAATTCTCTCTCGTAACCCACAAGTGAAAATTCAAGGAAAACCCATTGATCGCACTTCCGAAGCACGTAACCTAGGGCTTTTGATGGATTCTGAGTTGCGCTTTGAATCTCATATTAAAGAAACTGTCCGGAACTGTTTTTACAGATTAAAAGTGCTTTATAAAATAAGAAACTATCTGAGTACAGCATTGCGAATTAAGTTGATAGAATCGCTCATCTTATCCAAATTCACCTATGCTGACACAGTCTATGGACCGCGGCTTCTTGCCAAAACTAAAGGATTAATCCAAAGAGTACAAAATGCTTGCGTTAGATTTTGTTTTGATATACCACCTAGGAGTCATATATCACCGCTCATAAATAGATCCAATATGTTAAACATGAATTCTCGCCGTTTTGTCCATTTATCCACACTTCTTTTTGGTGTCATAAAGAACCGCAGACCGTCTTACTTACTGGATAAAATAATCTGGTCATCCGGCACTCGCCTTGGCCGATTAGCGTCACAAATACATAACACAAATGCTTTCCGAGGCTGCTTTAGATATACTGCTTCTAAAATTTGGAATAACTTGCCTCCACCATTACGTAATATAAATTTATCAATAGCATCTTTCCGTAAAAAAATAAAAGAATTTACCTTGCACAAACAAAAAGACAATATCACAGAACACTTCATGTAATTCTTTCAGCATCTAGTACTTTTCATCATCATCATATCGACATACCATAATTCACTTTTTTCTCTCTTCGTTTGCCTATGTACCTATGTAAATATCTACCTCACTAGCGCAATATGAATAGTATGATGGATGTATACATAATGGTTTTGTTTAATTATTTTTGAATTGTAGGGCTCTTATACTATAAGTTATAAGTGATGTAGTCAACTCTTGTTATTGTATAACTAATTAGGTTAGTTATAAAAATGGGCGCAGCTGAAAATCAGCGCTGTGGCTCCGGGCCACAGTATTATGCTGAGCTGTTAGCCCTTTCGGCTATTAAACTTTTAATTTTAGTTTTTTTTTAAATGAGGTTATAAATTTCTGTTTTTTCTTTTAAGTGGAAGTGTATTTATTTTTGGTTTTGTTTATTCTGTTTTGTTCAAAATAGCCGAATAAAGATATTTCATTTCATTTCATTTCATTTCACATAATAATTATTTATTTATATTTTCTTAGAAGTCTAAATTAAACATCTCACGTGAAATTCGGCATGTGTAAAGATGACGTCCTTACAAGGTTACTTTAACAAGCAGTCTCCGTAACTATGGCAACTCCGTAACATGGCGTAAATATGGCGACGTCGTGTCATAAATTTATTATTAACAAAAATATTTCGATTGATGGAATAAACACAAAGTAATGTTAATCACCGATGAAACGATATTTCATAACACTTTTTCACTTTGCCTACGTGATTTCTGCAGCCTTTTATCACGCAAGTCGGCATTTTTTAAGGGTTGCGTATATGTTGTTTGACATCCGCACGCGCCGGTGTCTCGCTGAGCACTGTGTCACGATTGGTGACCAAACTTGGATTGGGCAATTTTGGGCACCAACAAAGTGGGGTTATATGTCATGTTCGTAGACCCGGTCTATACGAAGTATTATATATGTCTATGCTTTGTGTAAGAAATAAGTCAGCTGAGTATGAACAGACTTAGGGTGAGTTGATTCATGCATAGTTGACGGACTCCTGGTCGTTAAATATGGCCGCCGAGCTGTCATTCCATACAGTAACGTCATTTTATCCCAAAGTAAAATATTTAACGTTAACGTTTACTTTAACGAACGGTTTCAATCAACCCACCCTTAGTAAACAAAGGGTAGGTTGATTCAACCGTCCGTTAGCTAAGCAGCGCTCGTTAAGAGGGTTTACTCCCAAAGTTGGCAACGTCGCTAATAGCTGTCAAATATTTTGCTGTTTTCACTAATAATTTCAGAATATTACTGAATGAAAACATGAATTATCGCTCTATGGTTGAATAAAACATTAAGTATGGATTGCAACAGTTATCATAGGAACACGAAGTTTTTAGTACTATGGAAGTAGTAGTTTTGAAAACTTTCCATCGCAGTTTCCATGCATTTTAATGTAATATTATCATTTTAACGTCTTACCACCAAATATAAAACGAGACGCGTCATTCAACCATAGAATGATGTTTCTTTTTAATTCAGAAATGTTGAGAAATTAATAAAAATAGCGAAACATTTGACAGCTATATGCGACGTTGCCAACTTTCGGAGTAAACCCTCTTAAATATTTCACTATGGATGGGATAAAATGACGTTTCTGTATGGAACGACAGCTCGGCGGCCATATTTAACGGCCTTGAGTCCGTCAACTGTAATAGGGATGACGACAGGGTGAAGAAATCGAAATTCTAATTAGTCCGTCAGTCAGGTAATAAAAAATAGTAAACACGTATTTTTTGTTTTATCAAATTAACAAAGAATGACTAAGTTAAAACGCATAAAAGTTGGAGAGTGGGGGCTGACGTCACCGTCAGGTATAAATCGTACCTAACCGTGACGTCACGCGACATTTCAACTCAATATATCTCCGTATAAGTTTGATAACGTGAAAAAAGAAAAAAAAATCCAATACTTTTCAATAATCTTCCTGATAGACTAAGGAAAAAAAAGTGATGACGACAAAAGGGATGACGACAGTCATCCCTATTGAATCAACCCAGGCTAAGAAGATATATAGGTATACTAAACGGCACGACAAATTATTTATCCGGAATAAAAAGTTGCCTATATCCTTTCCTTTAATCGGGCCAGCGGTTGAAGCGTGAAGAAGTAACAGACAGACAGTTAATTTCGCATTTATAATATTAATTAATATGGACTAGCTTTCTGCCCTCGACTTCGCCCGCGTGCAACTTTGTTATCGCGATCCCGCGGGAACTACGCGTTTTTCCGGGATGAAAAGTAGCCTATATCATTTCCCGTGACTCCAACCATCTCCATGCCAAACTTCATCCAAATCGGGCCAGCGGTTAATGCGTAAAGTGGTAACAGAAAGACTTTACTTTCGCATTTAATGGATATGGATTAGTATGGATAGCACTCACCTATGCAGGCTCTGGGCCCCAAACCAAACGGCATATAGGTATACTTGTGGAAGTGGGTGTTTTCCGGGAGGAACCTGTTCGGTTCAAACCGTTCCGGCTCCGGAAAGTATTTCTCGTCCATCTGCAGAGCCTGCACCGGAATTATCACTTCCACGTCCTTCTCGATCACTAGATCGCAGTCGGGAATCTTGTAATTCTTCTCGCATCTTCGCCTCAGGAAGCCCAGGGAAGGGAAAATGCGCATGCTTTCTCTGTGACGGAAATAGAAGAATCTTATTATACGAAAATGCATCACAGAATGACGAAAGTTTAATTCACGATTCAGATACGATCGTCTCGCATGGAGAAAGCTTAATTCGTTTTAACTTTATAAGCGAAATATAACACTTTTTGTGCGATCGTGAACGCACCTGACAGCAATACCTGTCGTGAGTATGAGTAATATATTACTTAGTAAAAAACTCACTTGAAACACATCTCCAGATACTTCATCTCCGAGATAGCGTCGTAGGACAGTTTGTTGTTATACCGGCGGAGCACTTCGTCTATCTCTTCGTGGCATCGGCGCTGCGCCTCCGGGTGGTACGCCAACTGGTGCAGCGTGAAACTAGTCGCAGAGGACGACGTCTCGAACCCAGCCGCGAAAAACAAAAACAACTGCCCCACCATTATGAAATCATCCAATTCCAGCTCTACATTTTCAGCCGACCCATCCTCTTTCCTCTTCTCAATAGACTCAACACTAATCTTTCCTTTAGCCTTCAACTCCATCAACTGGTCTATAAAATCGTTCCTCCCCGACGGCACGTAATTCCTCTCTTTCATAACTCCCTTCATGATCGCCATTAAATTCTCCTCGATCATGGGCACCAAGAAGTTAACGTTTCTAAACGCTCTCGGGAATATCATCTTCGCCATGTTTCGGAGCGCGTCCGTTTTTGTGTTGACGAATATTCTCCTTCCGACTTGGCGGAATATTGAGTTCTCGTCGTTGAGAGCGTCGCCTTGTACGCCGAAGCCGACTGCGCCGATGAAATCTGTGGTGTAGCGGGCCATTAGGTCGCGGACGTCGACGTCTGTGCCTTTCCGCGCGGCCTCAGCGGCAATGTCCTGGAGTTTCTCCGCCGCCTCGACTATCAAGGCGAACATCGCCTTCAGCTTGCTCGTCGTGAACGCAGGCGTCATTTTCTGTCGCAGCAACCTCCACAGGTCCCCATCCGCGAAGAATAAATTCCTCAACAACGGCTCGGTAACGATCTCTTTCGGAAGGAATCCTCGAGAATAGAAATTGTAAAAGTCCGTCGATATTACATTCCTAATTATATCAGGATCACGCAACACTATCGCAGGTCGAGAGATGATGAATACGCCGGCATATTTCTCGTTCGGAAACTTTTTGTAAACCTCGTGATAGTAATCGGTGGGGTTGATTTTCTGGAAGAATATACGTGTAACGCTTCCAAAGTAAGGATAGGGCTTGTCATATTTAACGCCTCTTTTGGCCCAGTAATCAAAATTTCTGGTTCCGTACACATAAATAAGCAAGAGCACAATCACCGATATACTCAGTAAGATAAACATGGTAGCTTTAACACTTAAATAATCAAAAACATAAAAATCTTGTGTGAAAAGCATATAGCAGATAGGCTGTAAAATAAACTATATGTCCTGCTTGTCGTTTATTTATACTAGTTAGTTATTCTTATCTTATAATATATCATTTATTCGGCGTTATCTCTTGCAATAGGTACATTGCAACGCTGAGCTATCTACCTTTTATCATATTGTATTTAAGGATTTTGTTATTTATTTATTTATTGGAGATAAAGCAGGAATTAACAAAGAATTACTTATAAATAAATATAAATATTGACTAAGTAACAATAGTTGTTGTTATTTCCTTAACATATCTCACTAAGAACAAAAATAAAAGAATACATACTTAATTTAGAGCAACATGCGATGACTGACACGTTTTGACTTTTCAACTTAACAAATAAAATAAAAATAAAATCTTTAAATAGAAGAACAAAATAAAAATAAAAATAAAAGGGCAATTTACTTTTGACTTTATGACATTACTATATTATTATTATTGTATATAGCAGTAACAGCAGTCTTAAACTGGGCACGGGAGCAAGAAAACATATCGACATCGTTGAACAGGTTATTGTGGTGGTCACACAGTCTGTATAAAGGAGCTCGTTTTCCAGCTTTGGTCTTCGTTTTCGGAAGAGAGAAAAGTTGTTATTCTATCAATATTGATTTATTAAGAGCACCAACACATTCTCTGTTTTACCCTATGACTGGTAGCGAACGCCATTGGGCATTAAGCTCGCCATTTGTACATATTTGTTTTCTTGTGCAAAAAAGTTCAAATTAATAAATATATGTATGTATAGACTGGCTATTTCCTTACATTGCGTAGATCGAAAAAGCTTTGTAAGCAATATCCAGGGGCGTTTAAAATTTTCATACAGGCTACTTAAGGAGCGACATCTGTTATCGCATTTTACACTTAATTCGGGCATACGCTTGCAATAATATTAATTTATTGCTCGAATTGGGGCTATCCCATCTTCCCTAATCCCATGTCCCATATCCTCCCTTATCCCACACGCCCTATCCTCCTCCCCTTTCGAGATCAGCAACACATTGGTGACGCCTCTGGTGTTAAAAATGTCTTTAGGCGGCGGTGACCATTTACCACTCCAGGGGCTATATTCAAAGTCTTAAAATAGAGATCTCCCTGTTCCCCATAGGATCGCTCACGCGTCTTGTGAACTTTAAACAGCTAGATTTAAAGTTAAACTTGACGCGTGAGCGATCCTATAGGGCAGGGAACCGGGAGATCCCGAACAACAACTAAGACTTCGAATATAGCCCCTGTCTATATTTATTTTATTTTTGATTGTTTGCTCTCAATTGCAGATCTCAGCTTATAGACTTAGACCGGGGAAATGGGTGAAACGGTCCCGAACGGAGGACGGATCACCCTACTGTACTGTAAATAAAAATACCTGCGACTTCATATCGAGGGCGATAATTACAAGGCATATCCTTGTAATTTCCAATAATCTGCCGATAACAATCTTATTGTTAGGAATTCGTCTGGTTATTATCATTAAGTGATTAATAATAGTAGTTTTCACGACACTAATCAAATAATTGATTTATTAGCAAACTTTACAATTCAATTTACAATCACCATCAGATGTATGGAAGCGAACATGGTGATCATATATATCTGAACACGATCTTATTGTCACAACGTTTTAGAGTGCGTATGTTCACATATTTATGTGTTCATAAAGGATGTTTCCTTATTCGCTACAATATAGAGTATCTGATGGCGACTGTACCTCAAAGTTTTAGGCCCGCCACATACAGTCGTAATTCCGTAACACACATGCAGTTCGGAATTCCGAATGGTAAACTACTGCGTGTACGTGTTAGTTCTATTCTCTATACCTACATTTTGTATGGACGGTATGCGTTCGGAATTTCCGAAGCGGAATTCCGCTCCGGAATTTCGTTACGGAAATACGACTGTATGTGGCGAGCCTTACACGATGATTTAAGATCGCGTATGATGGTCTCTTACCTTATTAGGCTATATTGTGGTTAGGTTCAATCATAATAAAAAAGTATGTAAATAATTTGCATATATATTTTTTGAAAACAATATGATTTTTTGACTTAAAATAGAATATTTTTGATGAATGCTTTAACAAAATCCTTTCCATTTATACTTATTAACTAATTCTAACAAACAGTCGTCGCTAAGCTTAGCTTAAGCGATTAACAACTACAAATGCGTTGCCATATTAAAATAGGGCAATTAAACTATGTACTTACTAACTAATACACTCAAATAGGAGAACCCGAAAAGGGTAAATCTAGCTTCCGTAAAAAATCTATTTACCTAGTAATTTACTGAATACCGTCGAGCCATAGTATTTTGTACTAGAGTACGATATACGTATGTACCAAGTTTTAGTTGCAGTCTATACGTGTGAATCTTCGCTTACACACAAATTTTCGTAGAGAATAGATGATTTCAGCTTGATAACGGTCAAAACGGTCAAACCAATTTGTTAACGTCATGATTTCATAACTACTTAATTTTCATACCGGTTGAAAAATAATACTCAAACATTAATTAAACA
>CAXARK010000360.1:0-13061 GCA_963971205.1 Aethes cnicana
AATAAGCGATATCATCATCATCAACAGCCCATAGTAGTCCACTGCTGGACGTAGGCCTCACCCAATGCATGCCAATGAGCTCTGTCCAAGGCGTGCCGCATCCAATCTACACCGGCCACCTTGCGCAAATCGTCACTCCACCTGGCAACAGGGCGCCCTACACTTCGCTCGCCACATCGTGGTCTCCACTCTAGAACGCGTTTACTCCAACGACTATCCGCAGTTCTCGCAATATGACCGGCCCACTGCCACTTAAAAGAGCTTATTCTTTGGGCTATGTCGACAACTTTCGTTCTCTGCCTGATCATCAAGCGATATCATAGAGAAATTATACAAGAAGGTTGGAAGAGCCCATATTGTAGTGCGTGCTCCGGAACGCGGGTTAACACTAGACCGACATCCAACATCCAGTGGCTTAACCCCGGTTACCCGACCGTTTAGCAGTTGCTCCGCTACTTGAAGCTAGATGGTGAGCCAAACGCAAAGCATATTTTACTGCTAAACAGTTTACAACTTACAACCCGAAGTCTGTGTGTAATAAGAGAATTAAAAAAAAAAGAATTCTAGTTATAATATTAGTTGTAAATTGTTTAGAAATACACTTTTCACTCCTATTCGAAAAGGAGTACTTTTTTCCCCGTTTGCTCTCCATTTCTAACAGAAAACAGGGAGAAAAGTAAGGCTTTGCTCTCTAGGGAGCAAAGTACGATTTTGTTCCCTGCTGCTACTGGTTTTCTTATAGGAGGAGTGAAAAGCAGAGTGTGCAACACGGTAGCAAAATTATTTAAACCTTGGGTGACATAGCTTGAATCCCTCGCCAGCTCAAGATTCCACATTAGAATCCCGAGCGAGGTGAGCTTTATTCTGGAATCTTTCGCGTCGCTCTGGATTCAATCCGTCACCCGCGGTAAAATATACCATTTTGCTCCCTAGTCACACAATCTACTATTGCGTTCGGCTCGCCATCTAGCTTCAAGTAGCGATAGCAACTGCCAAACGGTCGGGTAATCGGGGTTCAGCCACTGGACGCTAGATGTCGATCTAGTGTTAACCCGGGTTCCGGAGCTCACGCTGCAGTATGGGCTCTGCCACTCTTCTTGTATCACGATATTTACCTTTTTTTATTATTATTATAGACGGACAAACAGGCAGGCGGCCCACCTGATGGAAAGCGGTTACCGCCGCCTATAGACATTTGTGACACCAGAGGCGTCACCAATGCGTTGCCGGTCCCGAAGATATTTAATGACACCCTTTTTAAAACATCTCATATTGTACCTTGTCGACTTCGGCCTTGTGGTCGCCGGCGGCTCGCAGCAGCCGGTCCACGGCCGCCTGCATCTCGGCGGAGCGGCGCAGCGGCTCCGACTCCAGCACCGGCATCGTCTATGGGAACAATAGTACATTGTGTATTTTTTTTACAGCCTATTTGTGTCCCGTCCGGCACAGGCTCATCATGAGAGGGTTTGGGCTATAGTCCCCACGCGGGCCCAGTGCGGATTGGGGACTTCACACACATCTTTGAATTATTTCACAGATGCGTGCAGGTTTCCTCACGATGTTTTCCTTCACCGAAAAGCTCATGGTAAATTCAAATTGAATTTCGCACATAAGTAAACTTAGAGGTGGGAGCCGGAATCAAACCCCCAACCCTCTGCATGAGAGGCGGTAGGTCGGACCACTAGGCCACCACGGCTTCACGGCCATTCTGCTACCCAAAGGTTGTCTGGAAGCGATGAGACCGCCTGTTGTCACCCTTCTGTTTTGTTATTTGTGTTTACTTGCGTAATTTATTTTTTTGGTGTTCAATAAAGTGTATTTGTATTGTATTGTACTGTTCATGCAGGAATGCAATAACCAAATTCCACAATGTCACAGAAGCTAGTAAGTAAACAACTGCCCCCAGCCACCCACCCCCCGATGCACACCGCGGACATGGCCTATAAAAGTACGATTTAGAACACAATTCTATTGTTTGAAGTGTTATTGTTTGGGTGTGAGGACATCTGTACACTTGTAAATGCGTGTGTCACTACTACGCGGGCCAATGATTATCTCTCCACCTGCGGATGAAACAAATGACGGTAAGGTAAGGGTGAGTTGGGCGCGAGTTGCGCGCCGGCTAGATTCAGGCGGGTGATTCCATGGCCATTCTGTATGTAGTACTATTGAATATTCTGTGCTGGTGGTGCAAATTGACCTGCTTGCAGCGAAGCATGCATTGACAGTGGTGCCTCAGGACAGGCGCTGCTGCCATCACCTCCTGCATCCTCTTGTCATTCTGTTCAGTCTGGAAAACAAACGAGCAATCTTCATCATCATCACAACCACAATCGTCGTCGTCTGCATCATCTAACTATAAAGTAATCTATCTATGAAGTTACTGTGTTTTATTATCTCATTACATACATACATAATATCACGCCTTTTTCCCATAGGGGTAGGCAGAGACCACTTCTTTCCATTTGCTACGACTCTTGCATACTTCTCTCGCTTCTTCAACTTTCATCCTGTTCCGCATACATGCATCATTAATATAATTAATATCTGTTTTCTACATTGCTTTAGTTTAAACCGTTATGCTGTTTTTTTGTAATAAATAAATAAACAGACTGACGAAATACTCATCGTGTAACCCATTAATTGATAGACTGTTGGCCAGGACTGATCATTTCAAGAGTTACCTCAACTTAATGCAAGACCGCCGCACATAAATTAATACGCACACGATGGACTAATGAAATACAAATACTGATCGTGTAACCGTACTCTAATATGCGGGTATCCTACCATTCCAATGAGGTCAGGGTCAGTGTATACACTCAATTCCTTTGCCATTTTCAAGGCTTCAGTTAGCTTCTCGTGGCCCACGGCAGCATTGTTCACAGCTTGAGCGACGTTTAAGAGATTTGTGGTCGCCGTCTGCTCGCTTTCTGTTGTTACATCGCTTGCCGCTACTCCTAGTTTGGCTTCCAACTGTTCGATACGACTGAGCAATACTGCTATAGGATCCATTGTAAACTAAATAATGAAGAACACAACTCGGTAAGATGTTAGAGATAAAAAAACGATAAATTAAGTTTTCGTTAGAAACAACCACAAAACAGTACAGCGCCACAAGGGTCGTTCCGTAACGCTACAGACTACTAAGAAGATACTAAGGGTGTGTTCCGTAACGCGCTCAAAGCGCTCACAGCGTTCACAACGCTCATAAGATAAGTGTCTCGAATTGATCGTCACGCTCATTGAGCGCGTTTTTGATTCGGAAAGATCATAAGCACTCTCACGGCGCCAACACTAGTAACTGAACTGTCAATCTTTTTTTTTAATAGGGTATCATATCGGGTGCGTTCCGAATAGCGCTCAAAGCGCTCATAGCGTTCACAACGCTCATAAGTGTCCCGAATTGATTGTCACGCTCACGACCGTGTGAGCACGTTTTTGATTCGGAATGATCATAAGCACGCTCACGGCGCCAACACTAGTAACTGACAATCTTTTTTTTAAAATAGGGAATCAGGTCCTGTCAAATGTATAGTCAAATGTCACTTTGACGTTTGCGCTCACAGCGCCCATGCCTCGCAGCGTGAGCACCGTGAGCTTCGATCGATGACGTCATCAATTTCCTGAGCGTTGTGAGCACGCTCACAAAGTGTCCCGAAATACGCTATGAGCGCTTTGAGCGCTATTCGGAACGCACCCATCCTGTCAACTGTATAGTCAAATGTCACTTTGACGTTTGCGCTCACAGCGCCCATGCCCCGCAGCGTGCACCGTGAGCGTCGATCGATGACGTCATCAATTTCCTGAGCGCTGTAAGCACGCTCACAGTGTCCCGAAATGCGCTCAGTGCTGTGAGCGCGATACGGAACGCTCCCTACGTCTAGTATCAGACGGCTCAGGCCTTACTGCTCTACGGTAAAATTAACCAATAGAGAATCCGCTCATTAAGATTGTGACAGTTCTTTTTTTTTAAATCTGCTCCCACTATTATAGACCAAGATCAATCACTAACAGCGTCCTTGACGGGATTCTCGGGTTGAAATTATTATATTTATAAGGTAAAAGTTAGTAAAAATGCTTATATTCTATTTTAATGTTTTTCATAGCTCTTCCTACTTTTAAATTTATTAAAAGCATTTTCCTGCATATTGGGCAGTCTTCTATTTTTTAATCGGAGTACATCCGCGCCTTTTGATATTTTATTTATAGTGTTTGTCCAGTTAAATTTTTGCAAATCGGACGGTCAACGACGTAAAAAATTCAATTACAAGCTCTTTGTGTATGTATGTATCATGCAGTTGAAGTCAATTAATGTTCGCATATATTTTTCATAAGATCACTCTTATGGGCGTCTTTCTCTAAGTATTCGTTTGACTCCTTCACAGTATGTCCAAAATGCCTCACCGTATATTCCGACGGGTAGGTTAGTTTGTGCTGGTTAATTGAAGAGTATTCTTTGTGGCTAATCCAATTGTGGATGGCCCCTTTTTCTGTAGTGAGCAAGCGTTATTGTACATGCCTCACATTTTACTTTTAGTAATTTTTTTCGCACTAACAAACCCGCCTTTGTGCTAGAGTGTACCTACACTCAAGCGTTTACGTATAGCTTGTATAACAATGTTTTCGTTTTGGGACTGACAGTAATGTTATTGACTGTAATTTCGCTACTTTTTTGTGTCTTCGACTCCTCGAACTAATGTTTATAACTTTCGGAATGAATTCAATTTGAATTTACTACTGAGCTTTTCGGTGAATGAAAACATAGTGAGGATACTTGCACGCATCTGCGAACTAATACAAGGATGTGTGTGAAGTCCAGCCAGCCATGAGAGAAGGCCTGTGCCCAGCAGTGGGCCGTAAATGGGCTGTTGAGGTGGGTTCGCACCGCTAAAAGTCGAGGGCAGTCGTCGTCTCCTACGCACAATCGTATGTTAAGGAGCATGAGTACATCCAAGCCAGGCAGTCTATTTGTGATGGATATAATATATAATATTGTAATTATTCTGGATCTGGTTGTAAGATTATCGAGCTGACCATTTATTACTTTTATTTAACTGCCCATTTATTAAATGAATCCATGATGTAGGCATCTCAGTAGGTACTCTTAATTATTGACAAGAACTTACAGTACGATACAACTTATAAGGCGCGCGGTGAAGCACTTGATGCAGAATTTATTTTGCTTAATCCACGCGCCTTCTAAGTTGTGTAAACCTGTACCTGTGTCCGTCAACAGTGTCAAGTTTGTTCCTTGAGTCGCACACCTCTTTGGCTGTCTTGTCTGGAAAATGATGATAGCTATTTCTACCAATCCTAGTCTTACTCACATAACCAGATTGAACCAAGTGATAGTGTTCAGATGGCAATCCCGCTAAAGATACTAGATATTTAATAAACATTGTAGGCATCAGCTATATGGTAGAGATCTTCTACTTACTATCTAAAGTCCCGCGCCTTCACATTTCAAAACGCTTCATTTTTTCATTATTATTTAAAAAGCACCACCAACACTCTCAAAGCATATTTGATGGCTGTCTCAGCAGGCACACATGTGTTGAGAGTGTTGGTGGTGCTTTTTAAATACATTGAAGCGTTTTCAAATGTGAAGGCGCGGGATTAAGAAGATCTCTACTCAATCGAGATAGGTACAAGCATTTTTCTAACCAAGTGTAACAGATAGTTAACACAACTCATGGGACCCACAGACTACCAACTACAGATAATCATAGCCGGCGCCAGAGGTGCGCCCGGAAACGGAAAGGAAATTCATGAACAGTCCAGACAAGGCCACAGATTAGTGTAAGTTACGACGTTTCGTTCCACGTACTTTCCTATTTTTTTTATTCTTCCTTTTTTTTAAATTCGTCCATCAGGATAGGCTATAGCCCAAGGCCATAATGCCTAGTTTTTTTTCTTCCATTTATTCTTTATCCCATAGAGCAAAGGCCTTAGCCATGCAACCATCGTCGTACAGGTTTACACAACTTAGAAGGCGCGTGGATTAAGCAATAATACAGTGGCGGACTAAGGGGGGGGCGGCGGGGGCGGTCCGCCCCGGGCCCCCGATCCTAGGGGGCCCCCAAATCACCAAATAATATAGTACCTACTTAAGGCAAAAAAAATATTTGAAAAAATAGTTTCGACCAGGCAGCGGCATAACTGTACCACCCCACGCTCGAGGCCCCGAGGCAAATCTTTAATTTACAAAATTGCACAACTGAAATTTTTGGATTTTCCTTTCTTTCCTCGTGGCCTCTTGGGCCGGGGCCCCCTCAGCTCAGGTAGTGAGTTAGGGAATTTTGCCCGTTCTGCCACGCGCCACGCCACCCTATTGTTACGCCAATGTTCTGGTTTCGACCTCGACGAGGGGGCCCCCATAGTCTATTTCATAGATACTTAGTTATTGGTAAAACATCCCAACATTTCCAAGTCTAAGGTCCAAGCACTTGATGTCCAACGCTCGCGATACCGTGTTAAGCGCATAATATGGACTCCGTGGGAATATAATGATAATACCTAAATTAATCCAGTAACAGTACATCAGCATGTGGGTCAAATCCGGTAGTTCTGATTTTTTGCAGACTTGTTTATAATGTTGGCCTAATGTATAATCCAAGTTGGTGACCTTGAGCGCTGAACGTAACTTAGTCAAAAATTTAAAAAAACATCGAAAATTTTGACCCTAATGAACTAGTTTTTGATACTACCTTTTCAGGACGTTTTTAAAGAAGACTTTTAAACTTCAGCCCACTACTTCGTCGCGTGGCATTCGGTTATAGCGCTCCTGCGGGAACTATGTGTTTTTCCGGGTTAAAAAGTAGCCCAAAGGACTAGTTTTTGATACTATCTTTTCAGGAAGTTTTTAAAGAAGACTAAATTTGCTATAATATGAGACTAGAACCGTCTCTGTGTACCCAATATTTTCTGAGATAAAGCTTTTCAGACTTAATAATTTTTCAGAACTTCGCAATATTTTAGAACATCGCTATCGGGATGTTTTTCCAATTATCTTCGACAGATTGTGCTAGTGTTGCTCGTGTGGAGTCATGAATTGGAGCCACCTATAGCATTTTTATATCCTACTAGCTTTTGACGGCGATTTCGTATACACAGAAACATTAAAATTTAAACTATACCCATTTTTCTCGTTCCCGTAAGAATTTTAGAAAATCCTCTCTTAGTGCGCCTTTACACCTCCTAAGAAACCTACATGCCAAATTTCAGCTTCCTACGACCATCAGTTTTGCCTGAGCGTTGTCTGCTAACTATAGGTGAAACGTGACAGTAGTTCGATGGTTACCCCAAAGTTCTTTTGGTGTGTGTGACGCACAGCTGAAACTGCTGGTCGTAGAAAGCTGAAGTTTGGCATGTAGGTTTCCGAAGAGGTGTAGAGGTGTATTAAGAGAGGATCGTCTAAAATTCCAACGGGATCGGGAAAAACCGGAGTTTGAATGTTGATGATTATGCGCATACGAAATCGCCTTCAAAAGCTAGTAGGATATAAAAATGCTACAGGTGACTCCAATTCATGACCCCACACGCTCGGCAGGACTAGGTCTACTGTTATTATGTATTTTTAAGCCCTGACGTGAAAAAGGGGAAAAGCTTGATCCGCCTTTGACAGGCCACCTGATGGTAAACAAGCGAACAAATTTCAACTAAATGTGTTACGTAGTCAGTGCACGGGAGCCTAACATACACCATCAACACATCTACACAGGCAAGGAGGGGGGCCCCATTTCGATTTTCCGCCCCGGGCCCCCGACAGGCTTAGTCCGCCACTGCAATAATAGGCTCTGCGTCAACGGCTTAAGTGCTTAGCCGCGCGCCTTCTAAGTTGTGTCGTGTTGTACTTACCTACCTTTGTTAATCATAAGTTTTCCTCGTTCTGTATCTGGGGGCACGGAGAAGGGAGTGCCCCCGCCAAGACGAGCCAACGCCAGCGCAGGGCACTACCTACCTTTTCTACCGCGTGTCTAGATTGTATCAAGTTGCATCGGGCAACTATCTGGAATCTTTGTCCGGAAAACATTATTCAGACCTTTCGGTTGGCAATGTGTAACCTCTGTTCTATGGAGGGTTGATGTAAATCTTTATAGTTCCGAAAGTGGACACCAAATCGGATAGGTTGGGGGCGCTGCGGTCGCCACAAGTGTCAAGCCACCTAGGCGTATTAGTCTGCAGATGATCTGTCTGCAGTCTGCAGATAGCTTTCAGATGGCGCTGCTGAGGCGAAAACGGGTGAGAGGGGAGTGTGTTTTATTTTGTTGCTTATCAAATACGTGGACACGTTTTCAACTGTTTCGCCATATGAGATAGCGCTCCTTACCAAGACACATTCCATACTCCATACTCTGTTCAACTCTGTTGTTTCGCTGCCTCAGAGTTCTCTGCTCTACGCTCGTAGGTATATGACTGCATGGTGTCATTATGTCCTCTATAGATTTAACACATTCCCTGTCCCCATATAAAATGACAGCATTGACAGCACAATCTTACAAGTCCAACTGACGTATGTATAGGTACGTATCTTAGTATTCTATGAACAATGTTGTTTATACTAAGGGATAGGCCCATTCGAACATTCCGTCGCCATTTCTTCATGCAACGAAATACTGCGCCGTCTGGTGGTCAACCGCATGAACTACGAGAATGTTTTGCGCGCTTTAACCTCGTAGTGACGTAAAGAGAGCTGTTGCTGGCTTTTTATTTTATTCAGTACAAGCGACGTGAATGTGTAATATCCTTTTTTAACCGACTTCAAAAAAAGGAGGAGGTTCTCAATTCGTCGGAATCTTTTTCTAATAAAACATGATTCAAAAATCAACTTTTGTTTATTATGTAAATAATAATTATTATTTATTTATATTTTCTTGGAAGTCCAAATTAAACATCTCACGTGAAATTCTTCATGTATAAAAATTACGTCCTTACAAGGTTACTTTAACAAGCAGTCTCCGTAACTATGGCAACTCCGTAACATGCCGTCAATATGGCGACTTCGTGTCATAAATTTATTGTTTACAAAAATATTTCGATTGATGGAATAAACACAAGGTAATAATTTCATGACACTTTTTCACTTTGCCTACGTGATTTCTGCCGCCTTTTATCACGCAAGTCGGCATTTTTTAAGGGTTGCGTATATGTTGTTTGACATCCGCACGCGCCGGTGTCTCGCTGAGCACTGTGTCACGATTGGTGACCAAACTTGGATTGGGCAATTTTGGGCACCAACAAAGTGGGCATGTCGCCCCCACAAAGGATCCCAAGGATTTTATGGGGATGAACTATGGATCCCATGCGAGTGGCGACAAGATATAAATAAGTTTTTGATTGAGACCGAGTGACTGAGAGCTGAGAGTGCACGCTAGTTTCTTGATTCTGCCGCCATGTCGCCACTGTCAATGCCAAATAGTTCTACCACGGCCCCATATTTAATACACAGTTTGTTTGCAGTTTGTAATGTTTAATCTAACGATTCAAATATCAGTACTTAGTCTTATAATGACATAATTAATTCTGAAATAATTATTACCACAATACTTCATTACGTACGGCCTGCATTCCTTGAGCCATGAGTTTAAATTTCATTGTAATGAGAAGCAGATCCCAGCACCTCCACCATTTTTTTGTCGCCCCCACAAAGGATCCCAAGGATTTTATGGGGATGAACTATGGATCCCATGCGAGTGGCGACAAGATATATATAAGTTTATGTGTGAAGGAATGCGGCTCGTACGTACCTGGAAGTTCTTTGTGGCGGGTTAATTGTCTAGTTCCAATATTTATTTCATCTTTAATCTGCTTCGCAATTCTTGTTAGGGCTTTCTGCCACCTGTAGATATAACGCTCTATAAGTATGATGCATACAACACAATTAATCCCTATAATACACAACAAGTATATACCAATGCTTACCTCACGGATAGGGCATAATAACATATCCGCATAAAGGGCATCATGTTAAATAGGTAGGTAAGGTAGGCTACCTAGAGTCAACAAGTAAATAACCACAGTTCTGATAGCCACATATCCGCCTGCGGCGGCATATATAAGTGTGACTACCGTTGACCCCCAGTAACCTCGAAATCACAGCTGTCTTACGGCAACCAAGGCACCACACAACGTGGCACAGCCATGGCTCAACTCCCTAAGGAGAAGAGACTTTACAGTCGACTGTACGTGGGCCCAATGTAAGACTACCCGGGCCCGACTCCAGTATGAGATACCAGAGCCAAAAAAAGAGACCAGATCCTGAGCGCGTCCGCCCAGGCCTCAGCCTACTCCTTGACAACTCCAGGAGCAAAGCCTACCCATGCCTCGGCTCGTCCATGTCAGAGACCATGGACGCAGCCCATACCTTCCCGTACCTAATATGAATTGAGTTAATATGATAACACATAAAGACTAGAATCAATTATGTCGAAACATCATACATCCACATGAGCTACTAAGAAATTACATAAGTAATACTTAGCTTTAATGCCTTTGGAAGTCTGGAGCGATACACGAACTTCAAACACTTTAGCACCATACTTAGGAAAATATCTTTGTTCTACGCGCCGACTAGCAAAGTGACATTTCAATATGCTTACCACAGAGTATTCAAGATGGTGCCTCTCGATGTTGCTAGTGTTGTAAGTCGTTCATTATTTAGGGTTTCGCGCTTGTCGCGACAGGGCACGCATATGTCATGTGCGTAGACCCGGTCTATACGAAGTATTATATATGTCTATGTCTATGAAGCAGTGACTCCATAGTAGGAGCATGGACTTGTGAAAAAAAGCTTCATGTCCCCACATTGGGGGCCTTCGGACATCTTCGGACATTTAATGTTAATAGTTTCTGCCCGCGACTTCCTCCGCGTGGAATTCAGTTATAGCGTTCCCGCGGGAACTCTGCGTTTTTCCGAGATAAAAATTAGCCTATATGTTGACCCGTGTATAATTTAAAAGCCGTGGTGGCCTAGGGTTCGACCTACCGCCTCTCATGCAGAGGGTCGGGGGTTCGATTCCGGCTCGCACCTCTTAAGTTTAGGTACTTACGTGCGAAATTCAATTTGAATTTACCACGAGCTTTTCGGCGAAGGAAAACATCGTGAGGAAACCTGCACGCATCTGCGAAGCAATTCGAAGATGTGTGTGAAGCCCCCAATCCGCACTGGGCCCGCGTGGGGACTATAGCCCAAACCTCTCATGATGAGGGGAGGCCTGTGCCCAGCAGTGCGACGCAAATAGGCTGTAGTAGTAGTAGTAGTAGTATAATTTACCCCATACCAAATTTTGTCGCAATTCGATCAGTAGTTTTCCGGACATACATACATAGTGTTACCACAGCATTCCCAGCAGCGCCCAGGTCGATAGTCACGTGACGTGACCAGGCGATTATCACTAGAGATCTTCTACTATCTAAAGGCCCGCCCGGCCCCTCCAAATTACTGTTTCAATGTGTTTAGTCTTCCTCCTTACGAAAGAGTGTGTATGTAGTTGTAAGCATTCATCGTCAGTAGCGGACCGGCAGCGGTCCGAGACAGTCAAGCTATTGGTACCACGTCGCTCAATGACACGAAAGTACTGACTGCATGTAAGTTATGGAAATTTCAAATAAAAAGAGAAAAGTGACGGGGAGCCAAGTAACACAAAACTATTGAATTACATTTGGTCATGTCAATAGGTAATATAATGATTGAGTGACAGAGTAGTTGCCAGTTCGTTCTGTCGTATATTGTGAAGAGGCCCGCATTTGTTTAGACTTTTATATAACTGTTTAGGATTCTCGTATGCAACGGTCGGGAAACCTAGGTTTGTTCCTCACTAGATGATTTTCCATGAGCTTTGGAAGATCCTATGGCTCCCCGCGCACCCCGCACCCTGCGCCCGCGCACCCCCGCGCCCGGGCGCGCCGCCGTGACAAGTAGAACCTCGGTGAACGCATAGCGGAACGCACGCAACCTGCGCACGCGCACTCTCCTATCTGTCTGTCTTGTGCTTTCTACGCGCCCTCGTGCTTTGAGGTGACGCCTTTCGTCTATGAACTATCTCCCTGTGCTTTGGGGTGCTTTCTGTGCTTTTGGACTATCTGAACGGCGCCTGTGTGGCCTTACACGGTGCCCGCGCTGGAGTTGAGAAGAGAGGAGAATCCGGGCCATCGGATTTCATACGGTGAGTGGACTGCCTTTGTCTCTTGACCGTTGTTGCGATCATCATCAGAACCAACTGAGCTATCGAACCTTTTCATACATACTTTTCTGTGGTGCCTTCGAACCGTATATATTAATTTGAGCAGTAATTTATGGATACAGTACCGACTCGATGAGAATAGCATTCTTTCGTAGTTAATTTTAATCATAATACATAGTAAAATCATCTTGAAATCACATCTACGTTACGTTTATAAAATAATATATTGCACGTAAAACATAAATTTTCAACCAATCTAAATTCATATCTTATATAAATCAAAAACATTTAATTGTAATCGAAGTTATATTTTAAAAGAGGGTAGTTGTTCGCTAGACCGCATTCCTTAGCGGCCCGGCAGAGCGCTCGCCGCGCACCTATTCAGTGTGTAATAAACAAAGTTATAAACTCGCGTCCGTATTCTGTGCGACTATTTACTGTTTTGTTGCAGTTTTGTCGAATTTTTATTTCGATCTTTTTCTGTTGTGATATAGGGGTAAAAAATGTATCAAATAGAAAAAACAAAACGTTCATTAGCTATCAAACGTGTAAATGATGCCTATATCTGTGCAAAGAACTGTATTGACACACCAAATTTAAAACCGCGTTTCCAAGCGCACTTATCTAGATTAGAGGGTTTGGAACAATTATTTCAAGAAAATCATATTAAGATAGTTTCGGCATTAACGAATGACGAACATTTAGCGGATGAGGAATTGATACGTCAGGGTTTCGACGAGACGCTTACCGATATTATGGAAATAAAGTTCCGTTTATTTCCCGATAAATTACCACATAATTCTGATAAGGAATTTGTACAAGCTGTCACCTCTCAGAATAACACCGCGGCGCATCATATCCGAATGCCGCCTATCC
>CAXARK010000361.1:0-17000 GCA_963971205.1 Aethes cnicana
ACCAGCACCACCGCCTCCCACCAGGTGCGTACCCCACTCCCCGCAGGTAAGCCGCGCGGCCGACACCGGCCCCACGCCCCCACCGTACCGTCTACACCCACCCACCGCTACTACGCGGAGACCGAAAACGAGAGAGCCAGAAGGGAATACCGCGAGCGCGTCGGACAACTAATGCCACCCGACACGTCGCACAATCCCACGAATATAAGAAAAATGACCATCGCCCCACCAGCGAGCCCTGATGTTCGCCACCTAATCGATGCTCCCGCTCAAGATAAATATCGAAAACCGCGTAATAAAACTACAAAAAATGATGTCACTGATAAAAAGGCACACGCGGTGTGTGATAATTTCTATCCAACTAAAACTTATCGCCACAGCGTAGGCAGAAATAAATCATCCTCTCATAATTTTAAAAAGCCCAATTCCAATAATAACATTCCCATTAATACTGAAGACCATAACCCTAAAAAAGTCACTGAAAGCAAAAGCTTCACTGAAACTGTTAGTAAAACTAAAGCTCCAAAAGAAACAGAACTCGTTGAAATGGCTACACTGAAGAGATCGTCAACTGACACTAAAAAATCCAAGGAATTTTCTTTGTTCATTGCGAATCAACAAAGATTACTTCAAGCTATAGAAAATAATAACAAGACCAGACCCGATAATGAAAATCCACCTATCGATAGTAAGCCATACAAAAATTATAATCTTTTGGAAAGTATTAGCGCAACAAAAGAGGTTGAAAAAGAAACTGAAAAACCACCCGTCGAGGTCGAAATACTTCAAGCTATTGATAAGAATAAAACAAAGACTGGAGTCGATAATGAAACTAAACCGATCGATGTTAAACCACCCACAAATTATAATCGTTCGGAAAGTATTGGCACTACAAAAGACGTTGATAAAGAAATTGAACAACCACCCGTCGTGAATGAAATACTTCTTCAAGATATAGAAAATACAAAAAGTGCCGGACTCGATAATGACACACTACCGATCGTTGTTAAACCATCTATAAAAGAAAATCGTTCAGAAGGCATAACAAAAGAGGTTGCAAAGGAAACAGAGACCCCACCCGTCGAGATCGAAATACTTAAAGCTGTAGAACATAAAAACGTGACAGAAACCGGAGTCAATGATGGCACGAAAACAATTGATCTTAAACCAACTATAAATAATAATTGTGCGGAAAGTACTGACACAACAAAAGACGTTGAAAAAGAATCTGAAATGCCACCCGTCGAGATCGAAATACCTGGCGACGCGGTTTCCGCCATGGACTGTTCTGCGGACGATGACGTTGAAGATAAGGGTGCGAAAGTGGTGAAAATTAGGGGGGCGACTGGTTTCAAGGTGTCCAGCGAAAAGTCTCACCCCGCTGAAGGCCCGAGCAACGCGTCCATCCTTCTAACGCTTTACAAACGCTTGCTAGCCTCCCCGTGTAACGTGGACGCCGCCGTGGTGGACCTAAAGAGCGTGGTGGAGCCGCGGCCGCGCGGCGCGCCCGACGCCGCCTCGGCCCGCCCGCCGCGCAAGAAGAAGGACAAGATAACGTCCCGCCTGGCCAGAAAACCCCACGAGGCCTCGAACATGAAGAAAGATATCATTAGAAACGCCCTCACAAAGCTTTTTCTCGATAACGTAACGCAAAGCGATTGTACAAAGTTAAGTGACAAAGCGGGCGCTGCGAGTGTGGAGGTAGGAATTGTCGCGTTTTCATGTAATATAAGTTGCATTTTACCCGATCTGAGTTCTGAGTGGTCCGTATGTCCGCAGGTTGATTCCGCTATACCGTTTAGTTGCATCACGACGCCGGAGGTGGTGGGAGCCGCCGCGCCCGCGCCCGTCGACCTCAAGGTGACTACCGCCGCTTCGTCTCGACATTTACTACACCATTTGCACACTTTCTATTGTTTATATTACTTTAACCGCCATTTTTTTCGCTTCACTTGTTCCGTTTGGATTATTTAAAGCTAGTTTTAGAATATTAGAGCTATCCCTAAAGCTAATATGGTATTAGATGATCGCAGCTTCCTGCATCTAGTATGAATGATCCGCGACGTCCTTATGACCAACCGCGGCGCGACGTGTTCATGCTTCCTGAACAGGATTTTCTCTTGAAATGTGTTGAAAAAAATATTAAAATTGCCCACAAAAATTCCTCATATGTAAACTGCTAGACCGTAAAAAAGCGAGTTCAAGGTACCTTGAATATCATTTCAAAATGGGGGTATGTATACTCTTTCATGATAAATTCACGCATCTTTAAAAATAGTTATCATATAAGTATCATTCTCAGACTACCTTGAACTCACGTAAGAATTGACGCGTAGTGTAAGCCTTTTGTAAACATATTACTAGGAACATCTTTATAAAGCCATGAGTATTACACTGAAGTCAACAGTCAACACAAATACAAAATGTTTAATATTTTTGAGAAGAAAATTCATAAAATTTTACAAAGTAATTGCGTAGACGATCTCTATGATGATACTAAATAACTATAAGCAATCAAACGCACAGTTTGTGCCAACCATAAAACTCATATGCTAAGCAATTGATATTCACTAACGCACGCTTGCAATCGTAAATCGCGCCTAGGCGCCAGTTCACCGTGTGGCTTTGCCTATATGATAGAAAACAGCGTAGGTTGAGTATCGGTCTAGTAGGGTACGTGAGAGAGAGACAGCATGAGCGCGCTGGCGCCGCGGGCCCGAGTGTAACGTCTCGGCCACAACTTGGCGCGACAGCGGCAGCGGCGCGCGAGTTACGGACACATTGCGCGCGACGGTTGCGAACCGATGCGCGGCGGGAGGGTTGCCAACTTTTTTTACAAGAAATAAAGTATGTTTAGGTTTGAGAAGGAAAATAAACAGTGTTTTAGAAAAATTAACGGTATTATATTTTCTTAATGTTTTAAAAACATACTTTTGACATTGACAGATTCGTTCTGAAACGTCACTAATAGCACTTACTCGTTAGGCAATATGATGCTGAAAACAGTATTCTGTATACTTCATTTTTGTTTAACAGTAAAAAGTATAATGTAGTGAAAAACAGTATAATACTGTTTTTAACAGTATAGTTGGCAACCGTAGGCGGGCGCCACGATCGCGCGTTGTGTCCGTAAAGCGCTCGCCTCCGCCGCCGGCGCGCGAAGTCCAGGCCGAGAGGTAAGTGAGACGGACGCAGCCGCTGCAGCTCGGCTCGGAGTGCCGCGCCGTGGCGAGCCTGACGGGCGCCGCGAACGTGGCCCGCCCCTCCAAATTACTGTTTCAATGTGTTTACTCACGCCCTAAAAAGAGTCATGGTCTAAGAAAACAAGGTCTGCTGCTCCAGGTTATAACACAAGTTACGTTACGTCACTGTCGAGATGGCACTACATATACATATAGTAATAAAACAAAAGAATCATGGAAATAATTTTATTTATTTATTTAGGAAACAAACAGTCTTATACAAGCGTATTACAAAATAAAATATAGTCCCTTATTGTATTTTCTTCCGTTATCATGCAAAATAAATTATTTACGCATTGCAATTGTCATTTACTTGTTTAAGAATACAAAGGCTGTGTACGGGATGCTGTTCTCGTACACCGTAGATGATATAATTGATAGATGATAATGATAACTGCCGAGTACTCCGAAATTATGTTTAATTGATAAGAATGATACAATGAATGCACACCGCGTCGCGGTCGGTGATGCACTAACTTAAAGACTAATGAATCGCGTACATAATAATACGTAAAACGCTGACGGTCGCAATGTGCGGTTTATAGCTAGACCGTACATGCTCCCGCGGGCGAGATGAGAAGCAGGATGAAACATAAAGCAAAAAATGATATGAAAATTATGAAATTCATGAACTTATGTCTATAACACTGATATAAAATAAACACTTAAACTGCACTATTATGTTCATTCGACGTGTTACGTCCACCAATGATAGGCGATGTTGCTCTATCCAGTACGCGTGCACTCGTTCGATGAAATTCCGCATTCGTGGATTGTTGCTGATGACTAAGAGTGGTGATTCTTCAGGTTTGACTCTTCTGGCGGGCTCCTGTACTGATTGACCCGTCACTGGGTCGCTCGGGGGCGCAGGTGGCGTAAACGAGGAGCAGCGGAGGCGCCAGCGCCGGCATACATAAACCAGTCCACATAGTATCGCTACTCCAACTATGATATAGATGAGTGCGAATTGATGAACGTCGTGAGTTGATAGTCTATCAACTAGTACACCTTCCATCTCGTTTGCTTTCATATTTTGGATCTGTTCGTTGATTCCCAAAAATTGTTTTTTGAAGTCTGTCGTGTTGTACGAAAGCTCCTCTTTCTGAATAGGTATTGATAAATTGATGATATTGTTTATCGGCGGGACTTCTATTTTCACTATGTCCGGTTGAACATTCATATTGTTTACGTTTTGCTTGTGCGTAAAAATAGTGAAGGCTTCGCCCTTGATGACACAGCCCTCTCCTAGCGTGATAATGCCCGCTCCGCTGATTCGCTCGGCGGTAACTTGATTCTCACATATGATTCTTATTGTCCTGTGGGCGCAGCAGAAAAATAGGTATGTATTTGGTTTTTTCAGTTGATACCATTTGTCATTACATGGCATGTTGATAGTTTTACATTGGCTCGTATTTGCGTCCTTGATGCACAGACTGTCATCTGCTTTCATGTGATATATTGGTTTCTCCAATGGGCACAAATGTGTTGTAGTATCGTATTGTATACAATGATCAAGCTCGTTCAATGATAAGGGTACGAATGAGTCTTTCTGAATGTTAATGGCCAAATGTTCTGCAATAGGTGATATGCTGATCACACTTTCTTTCACTAGTCGCGGAATCGCTATGAGGTTGTAAATCTCAAAGTTGTCTCGGCTGGCTAATGGGATTCTGATTTCAAATATGAGGTATTTCGACGTCATTCTTGCCTTTACTTTCAATAGCTGATAGATTTTCTGAAGGTCAGTTTGAATGTTGTTGATCGGAATTGTCAATTCTTTTGATAACTGTCCAGAAATTATATTCAATTCATTCTTGAGCTGCGCCGGAGTCAGTAGGTGAATGTTAAATTTTCCGTGATGAACGTTTGTTATTGTTTCCACTAAAGTCTCTTGTATGCTTTTGAGGCTCACTAAAATAGTATTTGCGATGATTGATGTTAGCATAAATTTACTGTCATATTCTACTTGTAGAATTTCTCTTTGCAGGATGTTAGTCGCCTCTTTAAGGTCGATAATTTGTTTATTAAGTATTTCATGCTGCTTGTTCATAGCCTCTTCAACTCTCTTCAGTACGTTGTATTCTGCTTCAATTACGGAAGTTTGATTTTTCCACAATAATGCTAGATGCTTCTCATTTTCTCTGATTAAACTGATATCTTTTTCATATTGCTGTGCGAAGTGGTCGTCGAGCGTCCCAAATAAAGTATTTGCTAGGTATCCGACTCCGTTGATAAGGCCTCGGCGCCGTCGTGTCGAGCGCGCGGCCTGCTGACCGAGCATAATGCTGTTGTAGTACTCCAATTCTGTGAAGCTGTGACGTAATTGAATTACTACTACGTCGCATTGTGATGGCCTTGTCGCCTTGGAACACATATCTTCTAATGTGCTGAGATATGTTTTGAACAGCTGTTGACCTTGCCAGTAGGGTCCCATGTCGTAGTAAACAATAAGCTTCCACTGGTCGCGTATGAGGTGCATGGTTGATAATTTGTCAAAATAAACTCCTTGTTGTTCATTGAGCTTTGTTAAGCTGTGTTCGCACTGGCCAGATGATATCAAGGCGAAGATAAACATCAACGCCAAGGTGATAAAGTTGCATGATTTTCTGGTTCTTTTTCTAGTCGATTTTGATTTTTCATTTTCTTGTTTTGATGATTCGGTCGCAGGTTTAATTTGGGTGGTGTCTTCTTGCTGTACAGGTAACTTTGATAACTTCGTGATAGGTCGTTTCATATTCCCACCTTTTGTTTTTAATGATACAACTCGTACGTAGCCGTCGCGGCCTGGGTGAAGGTCAGTGATTTTACCCAGTGCCCATTTTCCAACGGGTAAATTCGCATCATGAATTACAACCACGTCTCCGACTTTCATGTTCTCTCTTGGCTTCTGCCACTTGCTCCTTATAGAGAGCTGGCATAAATATTCTGATTGCCATCTCTTCCAAATATCTGATACTGTTTTCTGTACAAGCTGCCATCTTGTTCGCAAATCCTTCTCTGTTTCAACAATTGTTAAATTTGGACCGCTTGATAAAAAGTGCGATGGAGTGAGGAAGTCAAGGTCATCGGGATCTTCTGTGATAGCACACAAGGGCCTTGAATTCATGCATGCTTCGACTTGCGCCAGGAGTGTTGCATACTCTTCGTAGGTGAGCTTTTGTTCTCCGATGACTCTACGAAGATGATGTTTCAGACTTTTAACGGCACTCTCCCAAATTCCTCCTGCACTAGGCCATGAGGGAGCATTGAAATGCCATTCTATCTCCATCTCTGATATTGTTGTGAAAAAATCGACGTCTAAGGTGCTCTTCAAATCAATGAAGTCTTGGTTCAGTCTTCTACTGGCACCTACAAAGTTTGTCCCGTTGTCACTGTACATGTGGCGCGGGGTTCCTCGACGTGCTGATAAGCGGCGAAGAGCGGCGAGGAATGCTGAGCTGCTGAGGTCGGAGACCACCTCTAAGTGCACCGCCTTCGTGGCCATGCATACAAACACTGCAATATATCCCTTTGTTGTTTTAACGCCTCGACCTTTATTTGATTTTATGTCAACAAAGCCTGTGTAATCGACGCCGGTATGATAAAAAGGTCGAGTTGGATTACAGCGCGCCTCCGGTAAGTCTCCCATAATTTGGTCTTGCTTTAAAGCTTTTAACTTTACACATTTGATACAACGTCTGATATGCTTTTTTACTGCTCTGTTTCCGCCAATGATCCAAAATTGATATTTCAATTGCCTTAGCGTTAGGCGTGGTCCGCCGTGATGAGTAATTTTATGGGCATTTTCGATGAGTAAATTCGTCATGTGGCCTTCATGAGGAATGATCATGGGGTGCTTCATGTTCGAGTCAAGATTTGCGTTCTGTATTCTTCCGCGAACCCTTAAAAGTCCATCTTTGTCCAGGAAAGGGTTGAGTGATAAAATGCTGCTTTTCGAATTTACATGCCCATCTTGCTTGATACTTTCAATTTCCTCTGCAAAGGATTCTTGTTGAACATGATTGATAAGTATATTTCTTGCTTTTCGAAGCTCCGGTATAGTGACATAAGGTTCACTTTGTTTGTTACGTGATATCGCACGTAGTATCCAGGCGAGTACACGTGTTAGCCGGTTGATATTACTATGTTTGTTTATCAATTCCCTGATGACGTCACTATTTTGATGCAGCGTGGTGACGTTTGATTGTTTTGATAGCTTGATATCTTGCTCTGTTGTATAAATTGTTTCTTGTGACCTTGCTTGATAAGTTGGAAGCCACGTGGGTCCCTTCCACCAAAGTGCATTTTCTTTCAGTTGTGATGCTGATATTCCTCGGCTTGCGCAATCTGCCGGGTTTTCTGATGATTTTACATAGCGCCAAC
This sequence comes from Aethes cnicana, assembly GCA_963971205.1. Classification (NCBI taxonomy): domain Eukaryota; kingdom Metazoa; phylum Arthropoda; class Insecta; order Lepidoptera; family Tortricidae; genus Aethes; species Aethes cnicana. The sequence continues at coordinate 7,605 of CAXARK010000361.1, forward strand.
TTTCAGGAGGAATGGTTTCCCTTATTTTCGTCACTCTGTTTGATACAAATGGTTTCCAGCGGTTGACATCGCCTTGTAACCAGCCAAGGACAGCTGTGGAGTCTGTCCAACAAAAAATATTGATATTCTTGCTTGATAAATTTTCAACAACTTTCTTCAACAGTTTTGATAATAATAGAGCCCCGCATAGCTCTACCCGAGGCAAAGATATGCTTTTCTTTTCAGGTACTAGTTTCGATTTGGCGGCTACGATGGTGATTTTTGGTGATAATTGATCTTCCCCTTCATTTTTGCTTGTAACCTTGCTATATATAACGCATGCGTACGCCTTTTCTGATGCGTCACAAAATGCATGTAATTCAATGTTATCATTTTCGCTGTTTTGCATCCATCTGGGAATTTTGATGTCATCGATGTTGTGTAAACTTTCAGTGATCTGTCGCCACTCGTTTTCGGTATCTTGGGGAACTTGATCGTCCCATTCTAAATTCTGCTTCCAGGTTGATTGAAACAGTAGCTTTAGTTTGGTGGTCGTTGGGCATATCCAACCCAGAGGATCAAAGACCTTTGATATATTTGATAACAGTGAACGCTTAGTTATTTTCTTCGATGTCGGCATGTCTATTTTCAGTTGGAAGGTAAACACATCTTCCTGAGGACTCCACCGTAGTCCCAATGTTTTCTTTGATTCGAGATGCTTGAAATCGAATGATTGTTGATTGTTTTCTGTATGGCTCATTTCTTCTAGGAGTTCAGAATTGTTTGAACACCATTTACGTAGGTTAAAACCTCCCCTTTTCAGTAAGTTGATAAGATCGTGTTGAAGTTTTTTAGCTGTTTCTATGCTGTGGCTGCCACTGAGAAGGTCATCCATATAGAAGTCTTGTTTCAGTATCGCAGCTGCTTCAGGATATCGGTGGCTCTCATCAATTGCCAGTTGTTTGAGAGTCATCATGGCCAAGAAAGGTGCCGCCTTTGTTCCATAAGTGACTGTCGTTAGAGCATATTCACGCAAAGGCTGATTTGGATGATCTCTCCATATAATTTTTTGATAAAGTTGATCTTGCTCGTGACATAATATTTGCCGGAACATTTTTTCTATGTCCGCAGTGAAAGCGATTTTGTATTGCCTCCATCTCAAAATCAATGATAACAAATCTGATTGATAATTCGGCCCGCGGTACATCATGTCATTTAAACTGTAACCAGATGACGTCGGCGAGGACGCGTTGTAAACAACTCGCAGGGCGGTAGTTGTCGATTCAGCACGGCGCACACAATGATGTGGTAAGTAGTTACTTGGCGTCGTGTTACATTCACACGGTCGCATGTGTCCCAACTCTAGGTATTCGTTGATAAATGATTTATATTCTTTTGCTGTATTTTCATCTTTTTGAAACTTATTTTCCAATTGATAAAACTGCGCGACCGCCTTTTTCTTTGATTCACCCAGCTTTTCTTCAATATCTGGCTTCAACGGAAGCCGAACTACGTAGTGTCCGTCTTCTCGACGCGTAGTTTCAGTCTTGAATTGATTGATACAATATTGATCTTCTGAGGAAAGCTCCTTTGAGTTTTCATTGATGTCCTCTATCTCCCAAAATCTGCTGATATCTTCAATATTGTGCACGACAACGTTGCAATGATATGATTTCATGTTTCCACATAGTATCCAGCCCAGACGGGACTGTTGTGCGATAGGCAGTGAGTCATTTTCCCTGATAATAGAGTTCAAAATGATATTCGAATAAATATCGGCACCAAATAAAATGTCGATTGGGCGACTGATATTGAAATCGGGATCTGCAAGCTGTATTCCTTCCAGATGCGACCATGATGGTTTTGAAAATGATCTGTTTGGTAAATTGTTGATAAGTCGATTCATGATAAAGACTTTCGTGTTGAAAGTGTATTCAGTGTGAATTGATGCTGCTGTGATATTGATAACTCCCTTACAATTGTTTTCTTTGGTTCCAATGCCAAAGACTGAGCCTCTATAATTCTGTCGTGGCAGACCGAGTCGCTGTGCTGCGTTTTCGGTGATAAGTGATATTTGGGAACCTTGATCAATTAATGCTCTTAATATGATATAAGACCCATCCGATGATAAAACTTTGATCTGGGCTGTTGATAACAAAGTTTCGGCGTCGTCATCTTGGGAAACGTGTCCGGTATTCTTTCCCGCGCTTTGCTCGGTAGCGGGTGGTCTGTTCTTGCTGACGAAAGCTTCATGAAGTATCGTGTTATGTTCGCCATTACATTGTTTACACCGCTTCTCGGATGTACACGGGTTGCCGTAGTGTTTGTATAAACAATTTGTGCATATATTACGCGAAGTAACTGTTGCAAGCTTAGTTTCAGGTGTCATACCTAGAAACTTGTTGCATCGAAACAAATCATGTTCAAGGTTGCAATACCAACATGTATTCATTTTTGTTGCGAATGCTTGATAATTCTTGATCGGCGTTGTATGATAACTTTTATTAGGTTGGGCTTGATAATTTCTGTTTTCTTTGTAATAATGATTGTATGAACGTTGATTTGGTGATGTTCTTGGAAAATAAGTTTTTCTTTCTTGATAAAACTGTGCTGGCTTGGCCAATTCTTGCTTGCGGCGAGACGCTTCCAAAGCAGTAAATTTTGCTTCCAAAAAGGCTAAGAAACCTTGTAACGTAGGTAACTCTCGAGGTTCTTCCAGATGTTCAATGTAGTCATTATGAGAATCTGCATCTAGTTTTTGCGCCAGTAGGTGTACGATGAGTGGATCCCATGATGAAGTGTTCACGCCCAAATTTTGAATTGCATGAAGACATTCCTTTGTTGTGCCATGTAATTTTTTGATTGGCAGAGCGGCTTGATGCTGCATTGTTGGTAAACTGAGCAGGATATTGATATGAGAGCTAAAAATTAGCTTCTTGTTATTATAGCGGTGATTTAAGATGTCCCAACAAACTTGATAATTTTCTGTGCTGATATTCAGATGTTGAATGAGCTTCTCTGCTTCACCTTTTACTTTGCCTTTTAAGAATTGCATCTTTTGCGCTTTTGATATGGAGTTATTTTTGTGGATTGTTTCCAAAAATAAGTCTTTGAATGATGTCCATTGATGATAGTTTCCGTTAAATGTGGGTATCTCCATTGCAGGAGTGGATCTTTCACGATGCGACGAATCCCACATCTTGCTATTGATAAGCCTCTTGATATCATTGTACTTCTGCTCACATTGATTGTATGATTCTTCATAACCAGGTCTTCCGCTGATTTGCTCACAATCGATTTCCCAATGTAAGGAGTCGACTGCTGACCATCGTGATTGCAATGCTCTTAGCGCATCTTCGAATTCCCACTTTTCAGTGAGTGATTCTATATGAATGTTGTTTACAGCTCGTTGAAAAGCCTTGAAATGGCTCTGCTGCTTACGGTACATTTCTTCCAACCTGCTTTGATTTCCTCTCTCAGTAGTTTGAGAGGTGGTGGGAGGCTTTGAGGTGGCCCCAGCTGAAGTGGATGCTGCTGGTGGTTCCTCGGAACTCCAGTCCGTGTTCAGACTAAAAATCGGAGTAGCTGGTCTTATGATAGGTTTATCTTCTTGATTAGTTGGTATATACTGCTGCATTGCTCTGCGAGCTTCATTATAAATATTTGATACTCTATCAAAATGATTTTCAACGAAATACACAAACTCTTTGTTGTCGTATTCGTTTAATTTGATATGATTATTATGGAACTCGATCCAATATTGCTCCAAGGTCTCTAATCTTCTTCTGATGAGCTGAGGAGTTTTCCTTTCTGCACCATCTTTTTTGAAGTTGATATATAGTTTCTCAATGGCATCGGCAAGTTGCCCTTGAGTTTTAAGAAGATCCTCCATTTTCAATCACTGCAAAATGAAATTCAGGATGATCTTGATATGCTTGATAACTGATTGATACTTGATGTAGATATGCTTGATAATTGATTTGATATAAGAAATGTTTGCTTGATAAAACCTTTCTGATATAATTACTGCTGATGATTCACTGCTTGATGTGGTATAGTGTTCTTCGTGAGGTGATTGCACCTTCTCAATTCTGACGGTGAGACCCGCTTGTGGGAGGCCGTCAAAACCGATTTGCTGCACCTCAGTGGGAAGCACTAAACACACACCTTACTTCTTGATATACGTATGATAACTCTCTTGATAGATGTATGATTAAATCTTCTGATATCGTTGTAAATAATTGATATACACTGATAATTGATATTTAAGTCCCGAAACAGTACCAGGAACGTCGCTGGTATGTCGAAGTCACGTTGCACGGCTCGAGCTTTGAACTGAACCGGGCACTGATTCACTATAGTTTCAAGGATCAAAATTGTCACTTGATCCGGTTCGAAGGACCATTAGATGTACGGGATGCTGTTCTCGTACACCGTAGATGATATAATTGATAGATGATAATGATAACTGCCGAGTACTCCGAAATTATGTTTAATTGATAAGAATGATACAATGAATGCACACCGCGTCGCGGTCGGTGATGCACTAACTTAAAGACTAATGAATCGCGTACATAATAATACGTAAAACGCTGACGGTCGCAATGTGCGGTTTATAGCTAGACCGTACAGGCTGCGTTCCGAATCGCGCTTAGAGCGCTCATAGCACCTTGCATCCTTTTTCCTCTTAGGAATCAGAATCAGAATCAGAATCAGAATCAGAATATTATTTATTTGCCTACTTTGTGTACTACAAAAATGGTCCTATGGCCGGTGAGCCGTATAGGGGTGAGTCAGCTAACTTATGTCCTAATGGATCTGTGTTTGCCGTGTTTTATTTATTCGCAATAAATTTATACAAACAGATTACGAGTTTTGTTGATTTTGTGTGCTTACAGACTAACTTATTCTAAGGGGACGCGGGGCTTTCGTTATATCGATAGGCCACAGCCTATGTCCTTTTTTATTAGGGTTATATAATATTTCCCCTATTCTGTGGTTGACCCTGAGGGGGTTAAATTCGCCGTCCGCTATGTAGGCGTCGCCGGGGTTTTCAAGGTCTTTTATGTGTAATCTTGCGATATTTTCCAGCATCTTGGTGTTGAGGTCCTCGGCACGTAGGTGCCAGGCTTCGATGTCTGCCATCTCCCAAATCGCTTCTGTGGGTGTTCGTCTTGGTAGTTGTGCGGCACTTTTCAGTGCCATTCTATATTGACGTTCGATTTTGCACAGGTTCGTTGCGCTATACCTCGAGAGTAGTTGCACCACTCCGTAGTCCAGCAGCGGAAGGATACAGGTCTGTATGATGGCCAGTTTCGTTTCCAGTTCCGTCTTCGCATAGTATCCTATTATAGGGCCGAGGGCTCCTCTGACTTGTTTTAGTTTCTTGACTACTTTCTCGGTATGCTGGTTCATCTTCATGTGTTTGTCGAAAATGACACCGAGATAACTGATCTGTTTTTGGTAATGCAGCGTTTGATGTTTCAGTTTCACCCTTGGCCGGTATTTTTTCTTTTTCGAGAACATGATGCACTCGGTTTTATCTACATTGCACTTGAGTCCCCATCTCGTATAGTAGTCAATGATGGCTTCCGCTGCCCATTCCGCGCGCATGGTCGCATGGTCTGGGTTCGTGGCTCTGTTAAGTATGCAGAGGTCATCCGCGTACTGAGAAAGTTTAAGTCCTCTGATGTGGTCGTGTATATCCCAGATGTCATGGACGTACAAATTAAAGATTACCGGCCCCAAGATAGAGCCTTGTGGCACGCCGTGAGGTATTGGTTTGTCGTCGGTTTCGGTAGTTCTGAATCTACCTTTCAGGTTTCTGCCCCCAAGGTAGTTTTCGATTATTTTAATGACGTTGTTTGGGACATCTTTGTTCTGAAGTTTGTTAATCAGGCCCTTGTGGTTGATAGAGTCGAAGGCCTTCGAAAGGTCTGTAGATATCATGGAAACACTATCTCCCGCGGCTAGTGCGTCGGTGATTATTTTGCCGGTACGTAGGACCTGGGTCGCTGTTCCCCTTGCCCTCGTGAAGCCATGCTGGAAGGGAGGTTGCAGCTTTTCGACCGTAGCAGTGAGTCTCGTCAGGATCAGTCGCTCACATAGCTTGCCCATGATGTTGAGCAGTGTGATTGGGCGGTACGATGATGCCTGCCGGTGATCTTTGCCAGCCTTGTGCAGAAATATGCACACGCCAGTTTTCCAACGGTTAGGGAAGTAACCTGTGGACAATACAAAGTTAGCGAGAGGCAGGAAAGCCTCAGTAAAGACTTCTCCCCCAAGTTTCAGAGCGTCTGCTTTGATTCCGTCTGGACCTGGGGCCTTCTTGTTTTTGAATTTGCTTAGTGCACGTTGGACTTCGCTCTTACACGTTGGGTCTAGTGGTTGGAATGGCGTCGTCTTTTCGGTACCCTCATCTTCTTTTGCTATATTGGCCTCCTTCACTATGGCTGTCTCGGTGAGCGAGTCGATCGTTTCTCTCTCCGTACTGCATCCCGTGATGTTTGGTAGTTTAGCGATTGGCTTTTTCATATTCCGTTGGATTCTCCACATTTGTGATCTGTTGTCTCGCGGATCCTGAAGTTTGTTGAGCCAGCCCTTTTCGGAGTATTCCTTCAGGGCTTTTTCGGCCTCTTTCTTAGCATCATTGTAAAGAGTCCGTGTCTCGAGTCGGAGACTGAGGCTGCAGTGTCTCGCTTGCCATTTGATTTGTTTCAGTTTATTTCGAAGATCTATTTTATCATTGATTTTCTGCGGTAGTAGTTCCTCCTCCGTCCTCTTAGGACTCGACTTTCAAGAGGAAAAGAGATGCAAGGTGCTGTGAGTGCTCTGAGCGCGTTTCGGAACGCAGCCAAAATAGGTGTAGGTGTCAGTGATGAAGTCACTTCTGTCACCCACACTACTACAAAATGACGGGAGTGTCATACCTGCCTGACGTAGTATATTATTGTATCTTGGAAAAGTGTACTGTACATCACTGACAGCTGTCAAAGCACGCACACATGCGTTGGGAGTCCTGGTGGTGCTTCGTAAATACTTTCACAAATACATTGCAGCGATTTGAAGTTTGGAGGGGCGGGCCATGTTACTGTAGTTAATCTCTAACCACGAACAACCGACCCCGCTTGGTATCGATAGCAACGCCGGCACGTAATTCCAAGTGGTCCAAAATAGTACAAAATACATAGTTGTACAATAGAATAGTCAATACAAATATAAAATATACCGTTCGTGACCAAAACGATTTATTAGACTATAAAAGGGCTGTTATCGAATATTTTATAATTCTCGACAGTTAATTTAAAATATGCAATGAAAGTAGTCAGTGACTGTTTTATAGGTGATTGTTCTATTTGATCTAAATCTTTACAATACTTTGTTATAAATAAATAAAAACGCCCTTTTGGCTTTGTAGTGATAAACGAAACTGTCTACTTCCAGAGAAATTAAATGATTGCCTACTCTTATCACTATCAGATACCAAATAAAAAATAGTTTGCTGCTGTGTGTATTGACATGGATTTCGAAAAAGAAATTGCATCTGTTTTTATGTAATGGGGACTATCGTTTCTTTGCTCACCAGTTGGCGCCACTGTTGACTAAGGTCCAGAGGTATAGCTGTCAAAGGCGACTTTATACTCGTAAGATCGGCGCCGAAACAAAGTTTTCAATCTTGAATCTCATTAAGTTTATTAATTATAAATAACTATCATCATATCGAGTAGCTATGCCGCAACGTTGTGCAGTTCCGTTTTCTTTGGAAAAAAAGATTTTTTTTTCAAAGCGTTTACAATTCATAGCCAAATAATCCATATTTGCTATAATTTCACGAAGGAGATCACATTTCAACAGGTAAATTAAAGAAATTATGATTTATATCACGAAGCCCGCCAAAACCAGTGAAAACTGAATGTTATTGGACCTCACGCGACACTAGCGCCTCTAGTGGCAAATCCACACGCGATAGTCCCCATTGCCTTGTTTGGTGTTATGCCTGTAGATAGATGTTGTGTATGGCAGAAGCACGATGTCGCCGCTGCCTCACATAACTATGCTATCACTGTAAAAAATATACAATCTTCATCAATATCATTATGGTGGCTATTCAAACCAGTTAAAATTAGATAATATTAATTTAATTTTCATTCTGTATTTAATTATTTAGATTTTAGATAAACATGCGAGTACTTCAGAAAGTTGTGTCTAGTAAATAGTTAATACGTTAGGATTCTCTATTAAGTAGTTAATAAAGTGAAGTTTGTAAATGGTGTGTAAATGTACGTTTGCCGCGTTTCGCTGTGCGTTTGCTGTTTCAAGCACATTGATGTTGTATTTTGTCTGTAGTCCGTGTTAAACCCTGACATGCACGGCTGAGTTTGCATCGTGTTCTACGTGAGAAATTTCAAGCACCAAGCACCACTACTATGAATGTAAAAATCGTGAGGAAACCTTTGTGTCTCGCAAGAAGTTCAACGATGTCAGTAAGTCTCTAATCTGCAGTGGTGGCTATAGCTTCCATCATCGAGAGGCCGTTTCCATCTGAGGGATTTTATAGGCCGTTTTTGTTGTGTAGTGTGGTGTGGGCGTGATTTTATATGCTGCATTGCGATTTTAATAAATTGTTTTAATAATTTGTTGACGATATGGTTGTGTGCTCCAAGATCCCCCGCAACACGCTCACGGGCGGTTACACCGCGCACGGCGTGCCGCTGCCGCGCCCGGGCGCCACCTTCGGCGCCGCCGCCGCCGCCGCCGCCGAGGAGTTCAAGGTGCGGACTTACTATTCACACCTATTCGAAAAGAAGTATTTTGTTGCTCGTTTGGAGGGAATAAAATGCGATTTTGCTACCTCTCCATTTCTGCTCCGCTAACAGGGAGCAAAGTACGATTTTGCTCTCTGCTGATACTGGTTTATTCATAGGAGTGAAAAACAGAGTGTACAACATGGTAGCAAAATTGTTTAGACCTTGGGTGACATAGCTTAAATCCCTCGCTAGCTCAAGATTCCACGTTAGGTTAGAATCCCTCGCTCTCTCGGGATGCTGTTCTGGAATCTTTCGCTTGGCTATAGATTCAATCCGTCACCCGCGGTAAAATATCATATACCATTTTGGTCCCTAGTCATACAATCTATTACAGTCCCCAAATTCCCCAATCGCCCGCGAGCCCTCCGCTACCGCTCACCGCCGCCTCCTGTTGCAGAAATCGCTGGACGAGAACGGCAACTCCCTGCAGGGCTTCAGCTCGCCGCAGTCCGGCTCTAGTCAACAGAAGAAGCAGCGGAGAAAAAAGACGACCAAGAACGAGGTGGTGATGAAGTCGCACCAGATCGACGGCTACCAGGGCAACAAGGACCTGAACGAGGTGCTGCGCTTCATCGAGTCGGCGGAGCCCGAGCGCGGCGCCAAGCGGCAC
>CAXARK010000362.1:0-16985 GCA_963971205.1 Aethes cnicana
GGATATGGATTAAATGAGTCATGGAAAAGAGGGTACCTACTGTCTTCTGTAGCCCAAGTAACTTTTAACATGGCAAATTGTAGATATATGATTCATATAAACTTAGCCTAAGCTTAAATCGCCTCTTCAAAAAACTGAAAGAAGGAAAGCTCTTTGTCACTTGCATTATTCAGGGTTAGCGATTGGAGTTACCATGAATCGATTAACTCTCATTTATTAACACTTGACCCTGGATTGACAGCTAAGGTCTTGTTTGGTGGTCAGTGCACCTTGCCTTTTACAATTAGGTACCAATTTATAAAAGCAAAATATTGTGATGATGATGAAATAAACATGTCTCAGGCAGCGGCGGCGCGCATCGGCGACCCGACCAAGTCGATCTCGGGCACGCGCACGGAGCTGCCGGTGCCGATGAACAAGATGCGCAAGCGCATCGCCGAGCGGCTCAAGGAGGCGCAGAACACCACGGCCATGCTGACCACCTTCAACGAGTGCGACATGAGGTGAGTCCCTTGCCGCATTAAGCCCGGGTTGCATCAACAATTCAACATAGTTAACGCTGATGAGGACGTTACCTCTATACAGTCGCGGAGTTTTTTTTTAACTACCTATCTACGCGGAGAAAAGATAATGACGTTTTCACTCCTCCTATAAAAGGTGTATTTTGTTGCCCGTTTAGGGGAAGCAAAATGCGATTTTGCTCTCTGCTGCTGCTGGTTTTCTCAAGTGAAAGCAGAGTGTACATACAACACGGTAGCAAAATTATTTAAACAAACAAAAGCTTGAATACCCGCTCCGCTCGGGATTCTATTCTGGACTCTATCACTTCACTCTGGATTCAATCCGTCGCCTGCAGTTTAAATTATACCATTTTGCTCCCTAGTCATAAAATGTACTATTCTACTTCCTCCCAAGGCCGTCTTAAATTATGCTAGGGCCTTTTGAAAGTAAAGAAAGCGAATTAAGTATTATTAATTTTTGCTATAATCTTCTAAGTATTTTGTCACTGTCTGTTCTTCGGGAACGGGCCTCGTGTCCGTATGGTAAAGACGGTATTTGAAATTGCAGTAAGCTGATGGCGTACCGCAAGCAGCACCTGGATGCGTTCGTGAAGAAGTACGGCGTGAAGCTGTCGTTCATGTCTCCGTTCCTGAAGGCCGCGGCCAACGCGCTCATGGACCAGCCCGTCGTCAACGGCGTCATCGTGGGCGAGGACATCGTCTACAGGTGACAGATCAGTAGGCTAGAGATCCTGGGGCTCTGTTAGAAAAGCATAGGAAGAGTACGCGTCCTTACCCATAGGATAAGATCTGAAAGGTCACACCCATCACCGTAGAAATACTTAGTGGTGTTTCTACCCATTTGCTTAGCATGCCCAAACCTACCACAGTTAGTCTAATAAGTACTAACTATCGTACCAGTAGCGACACGTAACTTCCTCCCTGCACCAAAATAGGTTCACTCCACGTTCACTCACACTGCCTTCGTCGGATTATAGCAAAACCGGTTGGCACACGCGCTCTTATTTGTATGTTCGCCATCAGAACAAGGTGATAAATCACGATCTCATCGTCAAGTTAGAGTGCCTGTTCACATAAAAATGATCACCTCGGCCGCTGCGATGATATATTAGTGCGAAGTTTAGGTTCGGTTTGTTTGGAGTGTGCCTCTAGTGTTTCGTTGCCAATTCGCAGGGACTACGTGGACATCTCAGTGGCGGTGGCGACGCCGCGCGGGCTGGTCGTGCCGGTGCTGCGTAACGTGGAGAGCATGGACTACCCACGCATCGAGCTCACGATGGCAGCCATCGGGGAGAAGGCCAGGTCGGGTTAGTGCTTGCGATGCCTTATGATTACACTTCATACTTACTTAGTTCAACTAGCTTTTGACATGCCACATTAAGATGTAAAGCCCCATTTAAATACAGCCGAAGTGGGCAGGACGAGTATATAAACACGATACTTCTCAAGCCACTGCCATTGCTACTCGCGCTGCCCGGCGCTCCCCAAAAGAGCGGTTTTTGTGCGGAAGTCAAAGGACCGGCAGCGCTAGCGGCAGTGTGTGTTCACATATTCAGCTCCATCGCTCGTACTCACTGAGAGGAGAAAAAGTATCTTGTTTGGCGATAATAGGGGCATCTTTGTTCAATAAGTATTCAAACTCGAAGAAAGACATGCGTACAAAATTTACAAATTCACCAGAATGATTGAAACATGTAACTTAATTATGTAATCGCAAAAATACACAGCTCGGACGCTGCCATTATTTCGACGTCTGCCACTGCCGAAGCTCAAAGTAAAGGAATAGTAGGGCGTATGTGAACACACACTCGCTCCTCTCGATCCTTCTGCAGCATTAGTTAGGGAATTATTTACGGCAGCGCGAGGGGCAGCGGCAGGGGCTGAATGTAACTGGCATAAAATCCCGTATATCCCGGGGCAGCCCATAAGCCCAGCCCACTGCCACTTAAGGGCTATGGTCACAGTGACAGTTCAGCAACTAATCCATTAATTATACTGTTTCAGGCAAGCTAACCCCCGCGGACATGCAGGGCGGCACGTTCACGGTCAGCAACGGCGGCGTGTTCGGCTCGCTGCTGTCCATGCCGATCATCAACCTGCCGCAGTCGGCCATCCTCGGCATGCACGCCATCGTGCAGCGGCCCGTCGCCATCGCGCAGAAAGTGAGTCACAGCGGAAACACTTTACGTTCACGAGCGAAAAAAACGCTGTTAAACAGCGGTATAGGTATAACTATACCACATGAGCCCCGTGGCGAATCTATCGTTTGGCAGCCCCGCCTGCAAATGTAAAAATAATAATATATAAAAATGTTTTTTTTTTGCTTGCGGTTCAAGTCTCACTAGTTGGGGAAACCTGCACGCATCTGTGTAGTATTCAAGGGTGTATGTGAAGTCCCCAATCTGCACGTGGATACTATAGCCCAAACCCTCTCGTGGTGAGAGGAGGTCTGTGCCCACTTGCCCAGCAGTGGGTCTTAAATATGCTTTTGTGGAGTCCTCGTCTTTTACTTTTACTTCTACTTAGGTATTTTATTTTATTTTTCAGGTGGAGATACGTCCCATGATGTACCTAGCGTTATCCTACGACCATAGACTCATTGACGGCCGCGAAGCAGTGATGTTCCTCCGAAAAGTGAAATCCGGCGTAGAAGACCCGACCTCTATCCTGGCTGGATTGTAGTTCAAATATATTAAAAAGATATGGTATTCGAAAAATGACACAGAACGTCCCGCGCTCCATCGCCAATTTTAAAGCGCGCCATAACTCATAATTAACAGCATTTTTATAAAGTTCGGAATAACGAACTATTTAGAGACTCCTGTTACTACAGTAAGGTGTTTCATTTGGAAAGTTGTGTTATGTTTATATTTGTAATGTTATTTAAAAATATTGATATCAAATATAAATATTATGTTGTACGGCTCGTTTCATTTCTTTGAATCCCTAACACTGCAATAAGTATATACCTATAAGTGCAGGTAGTCCTTGGGCAGCTTGGGCTTCATCAAGAACTTAACGTTTCTGAAGGGAATGACCTCAATTGATCATGGAAGTAATAAGTACATCTGGAGCGAGTGTAGTCAATTTCAAATAATAATTTAGCTTTTACAAAGGCTTAAATGAAACGTCCACCCCAAGATCGTTTGCGTTCACAATTCAAAATGAGTCCAAAATTGAAACCCAACCCAGCTTCAAACAGTTTTTCTAAGAAACTCCTCTCATTTCCGTCTCCTGACTAACGGGGACAGAATAAAAACAAGAAATTATTAGCCCTGATAAAAACAGTTCTTTACGACCCTCACCTAGACCGCACGCGCACCTAGACCAAGTAGGTACTTCCATGGGAATGACATGCATGCAACCCGGTGTATTTAGCCTCGAGCAAGACGGACCCATCATTTTGTCATGAATCATTCATGCCGCAGATAAGGCTGTTGTTTCCACCATATATGTACGAGGATGCGTTGCGGTGGATATGTTTGTTATGAACCAATAGAAACACATCATTTACTTTACCTACAGCCTTCCTACAGCGGAGCTATTGAGGGTTGAAGTAAGCCAAGACACATCAATCAATCAATCGCGATTAATGGCAGCAGAGATGCCTATGGCCAAGACACATTCCACACTCCATAAGCGGAGCGATGATAGGCATGAATGAAGTGTTTTCATTGGTTCATGACAGCTACGAAACGCCGCCTTTAATGGTGCGTTTACATGAACGGCGTTAAAAACGACATTCACGGGCGCGTTCACAGGCACAGGCGTGTAAACAGGCTGATTTTGAACGCGCTCGTGAACGTGGACGTGAACGCTGTCGATCAATCGGTCGGCTGTCGGTTTCCTATCGGTTGTTCGGCAAAGATCATTCTATGTTTACATGCACGGCGTTCGGGCACGGGCACGTTTACGAGCCCGGGCGCGTGCGTATAAACGCACTATAAGGCCTTAAAAACACATCTGGTAGCAATATTTAACAATGATGGGTCCGTAAACTTGTTTGCTCCAACCGCTGCAACTAAAACTTTTTTGCCCTGGTGCATCAAGACCAAGAACATCAAGAAAGAACGTCCGATAAATATGGCGGTAGCTGATGTCATCCCACAACATGGAGATGATAAGTACATCTGGAGCGAGAAGTGTCAATTTCGAAACAATATAAAATGAGCATAAAGACGTGAGTTCGAAGGTCGTTTTCGTTCATAATTCAAAACGTGCCTCAAATTTCACCTGAGGCTACTTTTGTCTTTATCTATTACATTTTGTCAAGCTTTTTACGCCCTTCACCCCCGCGCGCACCTGGCATAAAATTTGGTCATAGAGGTAGTTCCAGTTATTAGTTAATACTTGGCGGCCATATTTAACGGATGTTAACATTTCGATGCAACCTAGACCAAGTCAAGCTTCCACTGTGCTGCCATATATTAAAAGGTTTAGGCGTCTGAAAAAAAACATTAGCATAATCGATTTTCAAAACCCTATGACAATAGTACCCTTTATTCAGAAATATCATATCGAAGCTTCTTTTTCGTTTATTTTGGTTACGTTCGGTCGGCTAGCCTACTTATGCTCATTTTTTTTGCTACTTTGCTAAAACATGGTTTTACAACGCATTTAAATAGTATGAAAATATAATTTTGTAAATCTTATCTCGTAGAAGTCGTATTTAACATAAAATCAATAATCTTTTCATTATTGCGAATTTATTGTTAGTGAAAACGTCCGATTTTTTTAAACAGATCGACTAATCGATTTTGGAATCGAGACGTTTACCCAATGGCATGGCAACACCAAATCCCTGAAATGTCAAATTGTCAACAAATTAAAAAAAAAATGATAGCAGTGGTGTGTATTTTTATTATTTAGCGGGATCATTGATCAAACTTGTTTATTTGTTACTGGATCCAATATTTTGACGCTATAGGCAAATTATCTTTGAACAGTGATTGTTACCGGTAAATCTTATTGTGCTAATATGCGTTAAACGCATCAAAATGAGGCGAGGTCATCCTGGCATGGGTGGATGGCGGAATGAAAATCCAAGATATTTTCGGCCTCGCGGCGGAGGTGGACAGCATTACGGACCTCCACAACATTACCCTTTACAAAGTCTACCAACCAAGTAAGTCTAGAATGGTTCAGAACCTATAAGACTTTGTTGCATCATGTTACGCGCCTAAACTGCGCTTCGATTTTTTGTGGCTTGTGTTAGGTTTTAGGACCACCCTCTTAACAAAAACGTGTCTTAACGATATTTGGCAACAAATGTATGTATCAGACGCCATATCAACTACAAAAAAATGTATTATAACATAGAGGTTGTCAATTTCACTTGTTGGTATTCTTTCATTTGTTTGTACCAAACACCAAGACTTGAATATTGAACAAGAACAAACAAGTTTGTTACGCGGATGCTAAATTCATTTAATGTTGAAAATTCTGTACTACTTTACATTGATTACAGTATTTTTTCCTTTATCTCCAAATTATTTTTATTTTTAATGCGACTGACAAATTAATAAGGGGGGCTTTTTTAGCAAAAACTGTGTAGTACTTTGATAATATTGAACAGTGAGGATGCTTGAACTCACCTTATCTTTCTGCTATGCTAGGGTTGCCATCTGCCTCCCCCTGCCACTGCGAGCGTTAATAAACTGGACAGGTCAGACACAGAATATTTGGCCAGGTATGGCTTAAAAAGCCAAACATCCTCAAGTCAATGAAGTGAATTCTTAATGTCACTTATGGTAAAAAGAAACATTCCATTTATTGTGAAAACTGTTCCAAAAAAAGAGAAAAACTAAGTGTTAAGATTTTCTAATAGAGAAGGTTTTTAATTTTAAGTTGTTTTTAATAAATGATTATACACAACAATGGCAGCACTTAAGAGGCTGAAATATAATCTCAATACCATTATGGACAATGTATTTTTTTTATTTGTCATTTCCATGATTTCCACTTTTTATCCAATTTTTTTCCCAAGTCGTCTTGAAAATACTGTAATGAATTCTGAAAATGAAAAATATTTCTCATAAAATCTTTTATCCTTTTCAGCAATTTCTTGTTATAATCGGAAGTTTGATTTTGTTGTTAAAATACAAGGCATTTTACTTAAGATGAAAATTAATTTTTGGGGTTTATTTAGTTTATTTTTTCCCTTTTATCCCTTAATGTTGGTGTTGGTTTTATTGTTATGTTATGAGATATGATTTATTGTTGTCTACAATCTGCTTAGCACATTTATATTTCACATTATAGTTCATTACTACAGAGGCCGGGAAGGAGGATGTTGCAGACAACTTCCGTTCCCCGCCGATGTATGTATAGTGCTTTTCTCAAACATGCAATGAAATAAATAAATATTTTTTTTTTTATATATAATATATTTTGTCTTTTTTACATAAATAAAATTGCGTTACCTATGTAGCAAATATGGTTCATGTTTTTTTAATAGCTGTATTGGCAGAATGTCATAGCGAACCATAGTGTAAATATTGCTTGTAGCTTTTTTTAAATGGCAGAATGCCAAGATGCTGTGTCACAAATATATGAAATGGAAATTTAAAAAAAGTGAGTTGCCGGCCTTGGCCTGCAACGTTTGTATGAAATCTCATTATAGACCAATTGTCTAGCCGCGCCTGAAACGTGATACTTCCCAGGCTAATAAGAAGAACATAATATCAATATTTCAATGCATGTTTGAGAAAAGTGTATTTCAATTTAACATCCATTATGAGACTATTCTTTGCCAGAATTAAAGGTAGTTCCTGCACTGCAAGCCCTTCTTCTCTTGTCTTATCATGAGTTATTGAGGTCCTTGCGGATACACCTCAACCCATTGGGATCTTTTGTGTAATTACCCCTCTCCATGCAGCTAATCCATTGCCTCTTCCACCTTCACTAGAGATCTTCTACTATCTAAAGTCCCGCACCTTCACATTTCCAAACGCTTCAATGTATTTAAAAAGCACCACCAACATTCTCAACACATGTGTGCGTGTTGAGACAGCCATCAACTATTCGTTGAGTGTTGGTGGTGCTTTTTAATTAATAATAGAAAAAATGAAGCGTTTTGAAATGTGAAGGCGCGGGACTTTAGATAGTAGAAGATCTCTAATAAGTTAATGACGGAGTGCAGTGGTAATGCTTTTGAATCCCCTGGTGCAGCGCAACCGCTGCCTAGGCGTTTCATTCTGAGTCTAGCAAGTGCATCACATTCGCACAGGATGTTTCGCATCCTCCAAGCCCTTAGAGCTTGAAACTATTTTCACTTAGATTTTGTATTTGCGAATTTGCTTTATTTATAAACAGTAAAACTTTTTTTAACTATTTTCTTAAAAATGTGACAGATCAATTCTAGAAAGATAAATTAGGCTGTTGTATGCTTTGTGACACATGCAGCACACAATATTTGCTTAGTACATAGTATATTTTGCTTTTTGATAGGAAATGCAATGTACATTTTCATTACAGCATATATAACAGATTAATTGGCTTTCTTACTAGTCAAACTAGTACATTTTGAGGCAAATGCAAAGAGTTTGTCATTTTAGTCCCTAGTTATGTTGGCGCGAGCGTAAGCGAACGCAAAAAACTTTTACGTCACCCTTGGCCGCTGGGAGAAAATCTCACTTCCTGGCCAAGGCAAGACGTAAAACTTTAGACAAACCACGGGCGCAAATTCGTAAAGCCCCAGATCGCATATTTATGGCCCTTTCCTTCGGTTTGGGGCCACAGACACCTGCGATCTGGGACGTTAACGAATTCACCGCCCTAGGTCTGTAATTACTATTGTGCTCGCTCACTGTCGCTCACTGAGCGTCAAAAAACAAAATGCACTCGTTCGGATATGACAAACTTTTTGCATGCTAATCTGGTATCAAAAGTTAATTATTTATTCTAAGTATGTCTAGGTTTCTTTTTGAGTTGTTAAAAAAAAAAAATGGGGTTAAGTTATCGCTCACACTTTCAATCCCATACTGGGACATAGTTACTAACTGGAAAAAAATTTAAAAATTCACAAAATATGCTTAGAATTCTGTGAGTAAAATATCGTCACGACGTTTTGTTTGATCCTATACATATATGTATAGCATCTTAATACTGGGTCCATGGCAATGCAATAACACTATTTCTATTAAAGTTTATACAATTTTTCTCCCTGTGTAATGAAATGCTTTGCTTAAATTCAATTCATCACATCAATTTTCTATTTTAGATATGGAGGGCCAAGAGGGCCTGGCCCTAGACTACACAGAGGGGCTATGCACTACACACAAGGGAGCTCCCACCGCGATCGCTACACGTACCGCCGCGAGCAGCCGCCGAGGCTTCCGGATCACGGGCGGTACCCGCCGCCCCTTCTCAGGCCCACTGACACAACGGATCACATATCCCCATACAAAAAAATGCTCACTTTCTGCGAAAACAGGAACAAGCCAGACCAGTGCCTAGTCAACAGCATGGGTGACATTGATCATAGACAACAAAATTTCGGCGAACCTCCTCCTATCCTCAGTCAACCTCCTCCATGGATTGAACCTAATTCAAGACCAAGTTTTGACGACAGATCTCCCCAAAAACGACCAAGCCAATTCCTTGACAATACAGAAAATCAGCCTACCTTCACTAGCCATAGACCACCAACCTCATCCGATTATGGAGGCAATATACCCGCGGCTATTGAAAACTCTGATTCATTCAGCCGATCCGTCGATGACACTGTTGATATTGTCAGAAAGAAACTTTTGAATAGAAATGAACCTCGTGTGTCTACAGAAATAGCTCACCCTGAGCAAGACCTTGATCAAGGACCTGGTGCAACACCAATAACATCTTCAGTTCAAGGTAGACCGCAAACACCACCTGCTAGAAAAAGATTAGCAAGAAGACAAAATGTCAAGTCAAACTGTGACAAAATAAAAAACAACATTGTCCATCAGCTGTTCAAAATGGACAAGGAAAAAATTCACAAGCTAATGGATAATCCGAACTCATCCTCAAAGTTCGAATATGCCATTAGCAGCCTTATCACCGAGTCTCAAAACAGCTTGGACCGTCATTTGAGATCGGTTGCTGAAAAGTCCTTGTACAGCTCTAGTGAAGAGTTCATTCATAACGACAGCAACACCATTTACGAAGATACGTTCCTAAAACAAATGCAGTGCATTCTGGAACCCCAAGATACTGTATTACTTGAAGATATAAAGCCAATAGTAATGGCAGAGTTGACCAAAGCTCTACAGCTTAATGAACTTGACCAGAGGTTTGATGTATCAGAAGAAGATACTAATCATTACTCAGCGGAACATACAGATAGCAATAATATGTATTCTGATGGTTATGGATATGAAGAAATTTCAGCATCGCATTATCCAGAAGAAAATATTTACTATGAAGATCATCAATCCAGTATTAACACCCATAATACACCAGACAGTCCAACCCAAGAATTTCATCAAGATCATATACAAATAACACAACTTTACGAGCGAAGAGCTCCTAGAAAAGATTGTGACACTGCTGAAATTAAACGCCAAGAGCTTGCTCAAAGTCGTGAACAACTCAGAAGGAGTATGGAAGAAGAGCGTAACAGGTTAAAAGAGGACAGGCGCAAATGTGACTCTCCTGTGCCTGTGTTTGCCGCGAATGTTGACCAACTGTCAGAAGAAGACGATCCGTTCGCAGACTTGGACTTACAGTACCACGTGCCTGTAGATCGTAATTTTATTGAAGCCGAACTTGATAAGCAATTAATGTCGGCAACGGAAACTAGTATAAGCGACACTGAAAGTATAAGCCAATTACAGGTAACTAACAACAAGAGGGATAAGTCTCCAATCAAAAAAAAAGTTTTACCTGTCCCTAAAATTGACCCTAAAATCATAAAAACAGAAATTGACAGTCAAATATTAAATATTTCTAAATCGCCTCTTAAATTAAGTTCATCTCTTAATAGAGTTAAAGACAATCATGTTTCAACCCGTTCTCAAAATACACCAATTAAGCCTGATTTGATTAATACATCAGATCCGGAATTGATTAATACGATAAATCATGACGTTCCCACGGAAAATCGACATCACGACATAAATAAAGACAAAGTTAAACAAGAACCTGAAATCAAAGATAGTATAAAATCTGAGAATTCTAATACAGTAAAAACTGCGGTACCATCAACAGCCCGGAAGAGATCTATTGACCAAAAACCCTCTCATCGAAAGGAAAAACGTAAAAAGAGTGATAACAGTCCTGAGAGTAACAAGCAGATTTTAAATAAAAATATCATTATTAATGTTAACGACTGTAGTTCAAAATCTGCCGAAAAAAAATGTGATTCAGCAAAATCTATATTTAACTTGTTTTTCTCTAAGGATGAATGTGGAAAAGAGTTACCAAAAGATCCTAAGAATGTAGAGCTAGGTGATAAAGGATATTCAGATAAGTACGTAAAGCGAAAAGAAACTCCAAAAAAGAAAGATCACGAGACCAAAAGGAATCGTAGTACATCAACCAGTCATTCCATAAGCCCTAAAGAAAATAATAATAGTAGTAGTGAGACACAGCCCAAAACAGACTCTAAAAATAAACTCAAACCAATAGACATGTTTCTGGATCATCCAAAAAAAACTGTTACTTCACACCAAGCCCATAGAAATACAGCACAACCAGTAATCACTAAGAAAGTAGAAGATAAAAAGCCAATCCAGCCAGTAGCTCCTAAATCAAAATCAAATATTAATAATCGTCATATAGCCACGCAAGTGATACTCAAAATGCAAGTTAAAGAAACGCAGACGTCCTTTGCCAAAAATTCTAAAGTTACTAAAGTATGTCAGACGGACGTCAAAAAAATGATTGTTAAGGCAACACAAACTAATCCAGTGACCATTGAAAAAACCAGCATCAAATCAAGTGATGCTTTTGAAAGAATGAAAGAAATTGATCTGGAAATACAAGTGTTGCTGCAAGAGAAATTCAAATTATACAATTCTTTGGAAGCGAAAGATTCAGGTTCTGCTGCTACACAAAACCTTGGTATGACAGTTCTGAATGTAACTCCTAACGAAGAAGTTAAGGATGATGTTGAAGGTGTCTTATCAGAAGATACAATTGTGGATGACTTTACAAGTATACCAGTCGAAGAATTAGAACAAATTGCACTTGAGTCTGTTACGGAATCTGTTCCGGAGCTGCCAAAAGAATCTCTCCGGGTACCAAGACGAAATCGGCGTCAGAAAGTACTAGAATCTGTGCAGAAGGAAGCCGATATTCCTGTTACAACGTACAAAAACAAAAGGCAAGCAAATGCTCCTAACATATCACTCATAGAACAGATTATAATTGATGACAGACCCCTAGAAGACATAATATCTCTTGATGAATTAGAAGTTCCTGAGGTTAAACAGCCAACTGTTTCCAAGAAAAAGAAATCTCTGAGAATTTCAAAGGCATCAAAGAAGAAATCTAAGAAAGGTGCATCTGTCAAGCTTACTGCGACTCCAATTGTAAATCGGGAATGTTTTGTGCTTCTAAATAGGGAAGATGTGACTAAATATCTGAATAAGAACGTCGTTGATGCTCCGAGAAAGCCTAAGAAGGTTGTACAGAAAGTGGAAAAAGAAGGTCGGAAGCCTGTAGCAGTTGACAAAGTGGAGAAAGAAGGTCGGAGGACTGTAGTAGTTGAGGAAGTGGAGAAAGAAGTTCGGAAGCCTGTAGCAGTTGAGAAAGAAAGTCGAAAGCCTGCAGCAGTTGAGAAAGTGGAAATCGCTGAGGTGCCTGACGTTGCCGCGGAGACTGTAGCGGCCGAGTCTGCTGACATACAGTTTGACATGCTTGACGTGTCGGAGGACATAGTGATAGGGGACGTCTGTGAGATTAAATGTTCTGAAGAGAAAGATGCATCGGGGCACACAGACTCGTTGGTAAACGAGGAAATTATACTCGATAATAGCCAGTCTTCGTCCGACGATGTGCCTGGAACGGGACAGCAGGAGATAGAGTGCAAGCTGTTCGATTTCTCCTCCGACGAGACCTTAAAGCGGGACTCCGTCACCATCACAGGGAATGCTGATGCCGTGCTTGCAATAGAGGTATGTAAATAATCCTAGTCATTTTCGAATTTATGCTTTGGCATATTTTCTTTCATATGATCTTTTTCATGCATTTTAAGTTCCGGCGATCTTAGAGATTTCGTCATTATTTCAGCAAAGACGTCCACATCAACTACGGAACTCTAACTTTAGTAACTTAGGATCTGATTAACGAAAACTGAAACTATCAAACGCAATAACGCGGCATCACTATACACGTCAGAGACATACATTTTGACCACCAAGTTGCCGTGTAATCGAGTTTGATCTTTCGCTAGTCAGATTATATATGGTAAATTTTTCCAGTGTATAGACAATGACTTCATAGCGGCATGTTTGGACGGGAACGTGTACCATTTCAACAACGACGGACAACTGCTGACGACCCTGCGGGGCTCCAACCTCGCCGTGACCTGTCTCACCATCGTGAAAGAAAAAAGCGGCACCACCGTTATCACCGGGTCGCTCGACTCTAGGATACGTTACTACGATTTAGAGGTGAGCTTAGGTTATTTGACGGTATTTACCATATACCGTAATCGTAAGAGCTTCCCTTATCTTAAACTAGCTTCTGCCCGCGACTTCGTCCGCGTGGAATCCGGTTATAGCGTTCCCGCGGGAATTGAGCGTTGAACTATAACAAATTATATATCAAAACCTTCCTCTTGGATCACTCTATCTATAAGAAAAAACCGCATCAAAATCCGTTGCGTAGTTTTAAAGATCTAAGCATACATAGGGACAAACAGACATTGTTTTTAAATCTGATGATACTCGAAGATATCGCTGTTTGAACATGTGATTGATTTTATTTCTAGTAAATCTTAGGCCATGTTTTAACATGAACATTTCATAACTCGGTAACATAGTCGCATTTCGTATTGTCATGCTTGCTTTGGTTAGGTAATTACAGGCTATATAGACTTCCACTATTAAACAAAAGGAAGTATGTAATAAAATGTCCATCAATCAAGTTTTAGCAGGACTGGATCATGTATGTACTTCTTAAAATTAAAGAAAGTGAATACTCTCGCGTTGACCTAAAAACGTACATTAGTTACGTAACGCTTGAAATAATTCATTTCTGTTCAAATTAGCCATGTGAATCAATTAAATGCTTATACAGATACACGTAACCTTAGGAGATCGAATTGCGCTGTTACGAGAAAAAGACTACTCGACATACTCAAATGCGGCTTAAATACTTTAAAGAAATACAATCATAAGCAATAATGTTTGGTCACAAATGTCACAATCGTGTTTTATCAAAAGAAAATTCATTCACAAAATAATATTGCGAATAGTGAAAAATAAAATACAGTTTGACTTAAGTTCTCTGACCGAGTTTTATAACAATTTTATTGTACGTTTGAAATAACTTGTAACTTGGAATTTTCTGCTAAGATTGTTGTAGTTTTGGTGCATATTGAATACAGGTTTATTTT
The DNA here is from genome assembly GCA_963971205.1 of Aethes cnicana. Taxonomy (NCBI): domain Eukaryota; kingdom Metazoa; phylum Arthropoda; class Insecta; order Lepidoptera; family Tortricidae; genus Aethes; species Aethes cnicana. The sequence continues at coordinate 14,062 of CAXARK010000362.1, forward strand.
CATATACCGCGCGTGTATTTATTCGAATCTCTCTAGGCAAACTGCTTTGTTTTGGGACTATACTACAGTACCTACCTATCCACAGACAGCAAAATATGGCGATTCTAATTGATAAAGTCGGTACTGCGGTCTGCGTGCCACATTATTAGCTAGAGTCGACTGCACGACTCACAAATCTCTTACTTATAGGCCGACGGCCGATCAAATGCCTCGAAACTAGTCGGCGGCCAATACGTGTTGCTGTACATAACACTTCGTAGCGTAATACTACCTGTAACACCTCAGGCTAGGTACTACAGCTATATGTCGAGCTCCAGGAGGGTAAGGCCTGTGTGCACGCTCTAGTTGGTAGCTCGTGCTACGGGACGCGGCGTGAGTGCACGCTGCCCAGATCGTAAATATTGATGCTTGCACAAGTGCGAACAAGATCATCATGATCATCATCATTTCAGCCGAAAGACGTTCGTCCACTGCTGGACGGCCTCCCCCAAGGCGCGCCACTCAGATCGGTCCTGTGCCACCCGCATCCACCTTTGCAAGGTCGTCACTCCATCTTGTTGGAGGCCTACCGACAGCTCGTCTACCGGTTCGCGAACAAGACAGCGCGAATCTAAAGATTTATTACCCGACTCGCCCGGTGTGGTTGGTCCACCACCACAACAGCCTATTTGCGTCCCACTGCTGGGCACAGGCCTCCTCTCTTCATGAGAGAGTTTGGACTATAGCCCACACGCGGGCCCAGTCCGGATTAGACCCCTGGTAACCCCGGGAGGGGGGGCCGATGTGGTGAATGTTTCACCTCTCATGCAGAGGGTCGGGGGTTCGATTCCGGCTCGCACCTCTAAGTTTACATATGTGCGAAATTCAATTTGAATCTACCACCGAGCTTTTCGGTGAAGGAAAACATTGTGAGGAAACCTGCACGCATCTGCGAAGCAATTCAAAGATGTGTGTGAAGTCCAATCCGCACTGGACCCGCGTCGGCACTATAGCCCAGACCCTCTCGTGATGAGGGGAGGCCTGTGCCCAGCAGTGGGACGCAAATAGGCTGAAGTAGTAGTAGTGGTGAATGTTTGTAAAATATTTATTTGTCTCCATTCCAGACTGGCCTGGAGAAAGGGCCGGAGTGCAACGGGCTGAGCCCCATCCAGACCATGGACCGGGCCTGGGGCACCGTGTTCGTAGGCACCAGGACTGGCTTCGTCTTGCAGTTTGACTGCAGGGTATGTGACCTTTTATTTATATAAAATTTTTGCACTACACTGATAATTGGAAAAAAGTGCTTTGAAATTTCACTTAAAAACGAGTTTTTAGTTCAAAAACTCCTCAAATTTCCACTGCCATTGCGTTGCATATAGTTATCGCCTAGATGACCTTTTCAAATACAAGTTATCAAATCAAATCACTCATAGCATAGCCTTAACACGAAATTTTACAACCCATATTCAAAAAATTATGTAATAAAGATAAATAATATCTGTTGAACTACTCTTTCAACGTAACTGCCGATCAGAAATTATTTAGTTATGATAGATTTTGTTTTAGAAACATTGCAATTGCAATAGCTTTTCGTAAGCAAGAATCGCATTTTAGCGAAGACTGCAATCTACTGCGTTGCGTAATTTAACGTATCCTTGATTTCTTATAGCTACTTTATTTACAATCTTGGGAAATCTGAGTAGCAAATATGTAAACAAAGCAACTTATCAAGCTTTGGTTTTCTGCTAAAAGCATTGTTTACCAGAATTGGTTCAATGCGCAAAAGAAAAACTACAAATTATCAATCAGTCAGCAAAAACAGGTATCTTCTCTATTTTGTTTTCATCTGGTCTCTCTTTCAAGTCCGTTCTTTTTAAATATAAATAGTAAATAGAAACATTTTGAAATTCTCGAGTAAAGAGAATTTTGTTAAAAAATTAGAAGCATCCAAAACAAAATGTCATGGTGGCCTAGTGGTTCGACTTACCGCCACTCATGCAGAGGGCCACCAAGCTTTTCGGTGAAGGAAAACATCGTGAGGAAACCTGCACGCATCTGCGAAGCAATTCAAAGATGTGTGTGAAGTCCCTAATCCGTACTGGGCACGCGTGGGGACTAGCCCATACCCTCTCGTGATGAGAGGAGGCCCGTGCCCAGCAGTGGGACGCAAATAGACTGTAGTAGTAGAACAAAATGTTAGTAATAATCATCATCATCATTTCAGCCGAAAGCCGTCCACTTTTAGTGATAATGTCAAACATCATCCCTCGAAATTTCACATTGCAGAACAACATGTTGATACCAGTGAGTACGGTGAAGTTCTCCGAGCAATCCATTCTGGCCCTCCGTGCCCTGAGGGAGGGTCCCCGGAAGGTGCTGCTAGTGGCAGCTCGGTCAGAGAACGTCACCATCAAGGATGCCCAGACGGGGCTGCTACTCCGTACGTTAGAGGGACCCAAGATGACTGTCTACACTCTGCTGTTTGAAGACAGCAAGGTGTATTGCGGGACGAGCACACATCAGATACAAGTGTTTGATTATGCGGTGAGTGCACTATCTGTATGACTCAGGGATAAAATAGGTGTTTTACTTATTATTTAATTAGTATTTTACTTGTTATCGACTCGTGCCAATGCTTTGCTCAGATTGTTTTTTTTTTCTTTTGTTGTGGTGAGATGAGATGCGATCCTGTGTAAAAATCCAGATGCAGGGGAGGATTGAGGCCTATCCTATCGCGTATTCAGTGTTGCCAATTTAGCACATTACATTCCGTATTATATTTCCTAAATTGGCAACACCTCCGAACCTTCAAATGTCACTGACATTAAGACACATTTGTATGTAATAACAAACGTTGACGTCTAAACTATGGAGTGTGGAATGTGTCTTGAAGCGCAATCTTATATGGCGAAACAGTTGAATACGTGTCCAGCGGATTTGATAAG
>CAXARK010000363.1:0-16795 GCA_963971205.1 Aethes cnicana
GTCCAGATCGCAACAATCGTAGTTTTCGTCATGGTGAACTTTTACCTGATACAATTCGCTGTATCATTTGCGGACCATCTAATTGTGGAAAAACTAATTTAACTGTCGGTCTTTTACTGCATGAACAAGGGTTACGCTTCCAAAATGTTTATATATATTCAAAAACACTTTTTCAACCGATGTACCAGTTGTTGGAAAAAATATTGATGTTGGTTCCATCAGTAAAATTTCAAAAATATCATGAAAATGATGAAATACTAAGCCCGCATGAGGCCGAGAATAATTCTATTTTCATTTTTGATGATGTTGCTTGCGAAAATCAAAACAATATAAGGGATTACTTTGCAATGGGAAGACATAAGAATATTGACAGCTTCTACTTGAATCAAACTTACAGTAAAATTCCTAAACAATTAATAAGGGACAACGCTAATTTAATAATCCTTTTTAAACAAGATGATGTTAACTTACGTCATGTTTATGATGAGCATGTTGGGTCCGATATGTCTTGGTCACAGTTTCGGGAAATGTGTGCAAAAATATGGGACATACCTTTTAACTACTTGGTTATTAATAAAGATTGTTCCAGAAATTCAGGATGTTATAGAATGGGATTTGATACATTTATCGTTATAGATTAACTGTGATAGATACTTAATGAGTTCCATTATCAAGAAACTTTTATTGTTTCTTATGATACCATTGAGATCGGACATGACATCTAAAATAAACGAAGAGAAAACTTTAAAGGAAAAAGTAATTCGGTCTGCTGAGGCAATCAAAAAGAAAGTTAAACTGCTTCGTAACATGAAAATCAATGATAATATTATATTGGAATCTGTCTTGAAACCAATAACAGAACCGCTTAATGAAATCGTTAAAAGAAACGATACTAGTAAAAATAATTACTTTAACACTAACGATACTGATTCTGATGAAGATATGTTTAAATGGAAAAAGACAGCAAAAACATTACAATTTAGTCCTAATAATGAAAAGAGAAGTAGCATTAATAATCAGACAATTATACAAAAATCTTTTGATTCCGGTTCAAATGATGATGAAATATCGAATGGTGACGAATGCAGCGATGATGATGATGATGATGGCTCGTCATGTGAAAGCGTTAACAAGGATGGTCTTGAATCCACTGATACATCATTTAAGACAACGGACTCGTTTACATCTCCTCGTGAAAACCCTGCATGGCAAAAGCAATATAATACCACCTTCAACATTCCTTTTGGAATTCGAACAGACCGTGATAAACTAATGCTAGGATCTTATTCAGTTTCCGTTAGTGACAATAAACTCAAATTACAAGGTAATAGTTACAATTTAACACCGGGTTTACATAACTTGTTATTTAAGAAATTACCTGACTTAGATATCATAACTGAAGACGATAAACGATGCTATAAAATGCTGCTACTAGAAACGAATGCCCACAGACGAGATTTTAACCCTAATAAACCAATAAAAAGTAATAAAGGAAAAAAATATTTGTACATAATAAAACCGCTTTTCAAATTATCTAAAGAACGTTTAATAAGCGATAAAAGTACTCATGGTAAAGGCTTACCATCAATGAAAAAAGTTAAACGAGATGTTTCATATGTGTATTGGGATAACCCTAATGAATTAGTTGAAAGACTGAAATTACTCATAGCTTCCCGTGATGCTGGTAACACAGGATTAGACAATGAAATTATATCAATTATTGAAGAACTGCGTGAGGCTGGCTTGGTTAATTAATGATATATATCAGTTATAATATATATATATATATATATATATACATATATAGTAGTTTTGGTATCAGTCATAGACGGACTTTGCTTATAAATACCCAAAAATTAAAATGAACATAGACAAATTTGGACATCATGTTCATAAACGTTTACGTCTATGTGAAGTTTCTGAACTTAAAAATAAAACTTTGCTGCGTTCAGATAATGGCGATTTTGATTTACAATCATCAAGGTTAAAGGGAGTAGCAGATCCTTCGTCACCTGATGATGCTGTTAATAAGCAGTATGTTGATCAGCTTGTTCAGAACATTTACGAGAAGAAGCATCTTGATTCTTTGTTTGAAGTTATAAATTCTCAAATCCATCAGCTTGTTACTCAGTTGAAAATGAACTTTTATACAAAAAAGGATATAGATAACATTTTAAATAATATCAAAAATGACAAAAAGACAAGTCGTGAATGAAATCCATAGATCAGCAAGAAAAAATTTCGAACGTCGTCGAGTTATATTAAAAGGAATTGACGATCTATGGCAAGCGGATTTGATCGATTTACAAAATTTTCAAAAGATTAACAAGGGAAACAAATACATTTTAGTGGTTATCGATGCCTTTTCAAAATATACTTGGTGTATTCCTACAAAATCTAAAACTAAAACAGAAATAAAAAAATCATTTCAACAAGTTATAAAGTTAACAAAACGGATACCAAAAAATTTACAGACAGACTATGGAAAAGAATTTTATAATAATGAATTTAATTGTTTCGTAAAAGCCTTAAAAATAAACCATTATTCTACGTATTCAATTAAAAAAGCATCTATTGTTGAAAGAGTAATAAGAACGCTGAAAAACAAACTTTACAAATATTTTAGTTTTATCGGAAATTATAAATGGGTTGGGAAACCTTTAGATGACATAGTCCAATCTTATAACCAAACTGTGCATAGAACAACGAAATTTAGACCCATTGATGTTAATTTAGCTAATGAAGCTAAAGTAATGAGAAACATAGAAAAATCTCATTCAAACGTATGTCATAAATTAAATAAATTCAACGTGGGAGATCGCGTACGTATAAGCAAATATAAAAGCACCTTCCATAAAGGTTATACACCTAATTGGTCAACTGAGCTGTTTACTATAAAAAAAGTTAATCAAACTTTACCAGTAACGTATCACATTGAAGATCAACGAGGAAATATTATACTCGGTACGTTTTATGATCAAGAACTTCAGAAAACCAAATACCCTGACGTTTACCTTATAGAAAAGGTGATAAAAAAAAGAGGGAACAAATTATACGTCAAGTGGTTAGGATTGAGTAACACCGAAAACAGCTGGATAGATAGAAATGCTATTGTTTAAATGTAAATACTTAAAGACCCTTGCGCAAGTGTGTTTATCATTCTCATTTAGGATATGAAAGGAAGAGGACTTTTAAATAGTGCTATTAATCATTTGCCGTTTGAATTGCACATACCTGGCTATAATTATTGCGGTCCAGGTACAAAATTACACAAACGACTGCTAAGAGGTGATAAGGGAATCAATGCGTTAGATGACGCATGCATGCAGCACGACATTGCATACGATAAACATTCTAATCTAATAGATCGACACCGTGCAGATTTAGATCTATATAATATGGCTAAACAAAGATTGAAATCGAAAAACGCAGGAAAAGGAGAAAAGCTTGCTTCGTGGTTAGTAAGCAAAGTGATGAAAGCCAAAATTAAAGCCGGTGCAGGAATAAGATCTTTTAAACACTATATTTCGAAGATACGCACTGAATTGAGAAAAAACAAACCTAAAAATAAAGCCAATGTGATCGATCGTGCATTTGTTGCAGCAAAAAAAGTATTCGCTAATAATACAAAACTACGGGTTCCACGTTTAATACCAATTCCGAAATCTGGAGGTATATTACCGCTCATACCTATTTTCGCAGGACTTTCAGCTCTAGGATCTTTAGCGGGAGGAGCTGCTGGGATTGCGAAAGCTGTTGGCGATTACAAAACTGCTAAAAAGAACTTGGTGGAATCAGCCCGTCATAACAAAATGATGGAATCTATAGCTTTAGGGAAAGGGTTACATATTAAACCGTACAAAAATGGAAAGGGGCTGTGTTTAAAAAGATCAAAAAACTGAATATAAGGCTCCCCAGACGTGCTCTTACAAATGTGGATATTTTAAAATATTCGATAAATATTCCTCATTTTCGAGGTGTTTATATGAGAGATAATCTGCCAAAGCATCCAAAAAAAGTAGAATGCGCAATTATAAATTTAGACAGTTCTAAAAACCAAGGGACTCACTGGGTAGCCTATGTCAAATACAACAATTATTGTGAATATTTTAATAGTTATGGAGACCTTCAACCTCCACTAGAGTTAATAAAATATTTAAAAAATCATGATATTTCATATAACTACAACACATATCAAAAGTTCAACACTGTAAATTGTGGACATTTGTGTTTGAAATATTTAAAAAATTTTTGGAGTAAGTTACCGCTTAAATAATCATGTTTAATAAAAAAAATACCATTCGCACGATGTCTTTCACTTTGTCTATAACGGGATCCTCTTCGGAATTGATTACGAATCATTCGCCCGCTCTTCAGCTAGATGGTGGATATGAATGTGGGCTGCTATACATGTCAACTTTTAACTCTATACCTAATATAGACTACAGAAATAATAAGTTTTATTATGGCAACAATGAGGTAGTAGAAATTCCTGAAGGGTCATATGAGCTTCAAGATCTCGACGATTACCTCAAAAGAAGTCTACAAGGGTGTACCTTTTCATTAACGTGCAATAATAATACGTTAAAGACTTCAATATTGTGTTCTAAAAATGTATATTTTAATAGAAAAAATTCAATTGGTAATTTACTAGGTTTCGGTAAAGAAACAATACAAGCTAATATATTAACAGAGTCCCCCTTCCCGGTGTCCATTCTGTCTACAACTATAGTACGAGTAGAATGTGACATCGTGAGCGGATCATTTGTAAACGGAAAACCAAGCCATATAATTCATGAGTTTGTACCAAATGTTCCACCTGGTTATCGGATCATAGAAACTCCGAAAAACGTTATCTACTTCCCAGTTACACAAAACAGCTTAGGCTCTCTTAATGTACGAATATTAGACGAAAACGATAATTTAGTTAATTTACGAGGTGAAGAGATTCAAATTTATCTACATCTTCGAAAAAATGTTAGATTTCAATAAAAATACAGCCTCGTGCGAAAAACGTTTCAGTACTCATTGTGCCATCAAGAAAAGAAGACCTAAACAACAACAACTTACAAAGGAAAATATTATTTTTTTAAAAAACATAGGTCTGTTAAAATGGGAATACTAAGCTTAACAGAAAATGTAAGTTTTGATAACACGATTGAAAGTTTTGAGTATCATTCGTATAAGCCGTACGTATCAAGTTTTAACCTGAATGATGAAATCCGTATACCTATTAACCAACAAGATCTTTATGTATTGCCTTCGGCGAGTACTTTATACATAGAGGGTACTATTGAAGTAATCAACAGGGAGACGAAAGCGAAAGCGAATAGTGTTCTTTTTACAAATAACCCTATACTTCATTTGTTTCAAGATATTCGATATGAACTGAATGGAATTGAAATAGATAAAATAAAAAATGCAGGAATCACAACAACTATGAAATCTCTTGTATCCATGAATGAGCTCGAAGCATCGATGTCAAAGCTATGGGGTTGGGATGTTGACGGTACAAAAGTTACGCATGGGTCATTTTCCGTATCTATTCCTTTAAATAAAATTCTTGGTTTTGCAGAGGATTATAACAAAATAATAATTAACTGCAAGCATGAACTTATTCTTTTACGATCCAACACAAATTTGAATAGCGTAAAATTGAATACAAATGAATACGTAGATAACATCACCATATCTAAGATTGTATGGCGTATGCCTCATGTTAAGGTTTCTGATCGGGAAAGATTAATTTTACTCAAAAGTTTAGAAAGAGATAGAACTATTCAGATAGCGTTTAGAAATTGGGATCTCTACGAGTATCCGCTTTTACCTAAAACATCAAAACATTCCTGGGCAGTCAAAACCTCTTCTCAAATTGAAAAACCACGTTACGCTATAATTGGATTAAAAACACATAGAAAAAATACGTCTGATAAAGATATAACTCACTTTGATCATTGTTATTTAAGAGATGTAAAATTTTTTTTAAATTCAGCTTATTATCCATACGAAAGTTTAAACGTTAATTTTGCAGATGAAAAGTTTGCTATATTATACGAACAGTATGCTAAATTTCAACAGTCTTATTATAACCGCAGGCAGGCACCATTGTTAGGTCCACAAGAATTTAAAGAAAAATCGCCTCTGTTTGTTATCGATTGCTCAAGACAGTGTGAATCCCTCAAAACTGGTTCAGTCGATATCCGCATTGAATTAGAGTTCGACAAGGACATACCTGACAATACTGCAGCTTACTGTCTAATTTTGAATGATAGTATCGTAGAATACAAACCATTAAGCAATATAACACGAAGAATATCATAATGTTGGAAAATCTATTCGTAGATCTTCAAGGGTTTAAATCATCAAACAATGAATTTATTGTTAAAGAATTTGCATACAGTACAAATGAACATACACAAATATTTTCAATAAAACCTCCATACGCATTTTCTACTTTATCGGAAAAAGAAAAACGACAAGTACGGTGGGTAGAGAAAAATCTTGGAATTATGTGGTGTGAAGGATATATTGATTATAGAGAATTTAAAAGAATGATTTATAATTACTTAGAAAGTAAGAAAATATATGTAAAAGGATTAGAAAAAATTCAATGGATCAAAGATTTGTGCAATAATTGTACTGTAATAGAGTTGGGTGAGCAAGGCTTTCCTAATTTTCAAATTATGTATCAAAAATATTGTAATGACAACAAAAATAAATACAATTGTTTAATCCACAATAAATCTTGTGCATTGAAAAATGTTTTATGTATAAAAAAATGGCATTTTGAAAGTAACTTATAATTTTTTGCATTTAGATATGATTTTATCATAAAAATTGTCATAAAATAAAAAGATTATACTGTTACTCTCATTTTTATTTTACTCAGTCAAGTCTGTTGACATGTATTTAAAGATAAAAACATTTTGAATACTAATGTGAAAAAACTAGTTAAGTTAAATTGCGAATAAATAAAACATCATAAACAGAATAGTTTTATTTTTATTTTTAGCTTCTACATGAAATACATACTGACTACATATTAAAGAGATCTTAATAACTAACACTATATCCACTCAGTTTTTTTGAAATTTTATTAACTACACTTTCAGCACTATCGATGATCTCGTCGTACCCATCATCTGCCACATATTGTGCACTCAGAATTGAGTTTTCGTCGTCATCACTACCTTTGCTTAAGTCTATTATCTGAATTTTTATTAATCGCGTACCATTTCCAGGTTTGTTATTTACCACAAAAGATGATAGTTGAGGATGGTTGTTTTTTTTTACTACCTTATTTTGTAAACGTAGTTTTGCTCTTCTATCTTTATTTCTTTTCAATCCGCTGTTTTGAATTCTTTTGACTAAGTCGTTTTCCTCTTCAGGAAATGGTTGAGTGTAAGAATCAAATAGTTCGTTCGGAGTTTCAGTCATTTCGAAGATATTTTCCATTTTCTGTAACAAAAAACGTAATTTAATCAGTACAAAATATATAGTTGAAGTTTGACATAAGTACTATACAAAGCAAACTGTAAATTATAGGTTTTTTTTTACACATTCCGACCTAGTCTCGAACAAGATAGAGCTTTTACTATGCATACTAGACACCGAAATAAATACATTTAAATAGGTACTATGCGTTCATGATTCTAGTACATACAAACATTCATGCTCAACACAGAAAGTTTGCCCTTGCGAGATTCGAACTCGCTACTTTCAGTACCTACAGGAGACAGGATCACTATCAACTATGTCAATCAGATTTTTAATACAAATACACTTTATAAATATATATATATATAAATAATAGAAAAAATAGCTTACCTAAGGTCAGTTGTAGATACACCGCGATTTGACTTAAATCAGTAGGAAATTCGTGTGTCCAGTTGGCTCTTAATTCGAACAAGTGTAGTTGAATTTGAATATGAATCGTTTTATATCAAATAAATAGCTTGACTTCTTGCATCAGCAAAATTACGCAAGCATGTATCGTGAAAATACACGTGACAACAAAATTCCATTCAAACTGCCATAACGCGGTCATAGCTGAATCAGCTTTGTAGGTGATTGAACTCATAAACAAGTAACAACGTGTTTTGCTGTTTTTGAAATGAAGCTATAACTTTTCGATATTGTTAAACAATAATCGAATAATTACAGGATATAGGTACCTACCTATACAACGCTTACTTCCTAGCTGCGTTCACGTTTTCATGTTTAAGCTTACGCTCTTATGTGCGTGAGAATAGACTTTATCAGATAAGGTATAATAGAAAGAAAACAAATGTTTATAAACCCATGCATTTATTTATTTATAAATACGAAACAATTAACAAATCGCAGTATAAAGCATTTTATTTTCAAAGAAGGATTAAGTTAATATTGTCTTACTACTAATTAAACCAAATTAATATAGTATGAATTTACAAAGTACACAAATATCAGTTTAGAATCAACACCTAACTATTTTAGGTACTTAATGCGTTTTTACTAGATAACCATTATACATATAGATAATTTTCACACACCGACACCTCAATCCCATACAAAAAATTATCTGACCAACTCGAAAAAAAATTAAAAACCTAATAAACATGCTTAATATCGATAACTGATACAGTAGTTAAAATACAGTCACAACGTTTTGCTGGACCCTATATACCTAAATAAAGTTATCAAGGTAAGGTTGTTTTTAAATATTACACTAAAAAATAGACATATGTCCCCATGATTTTGTTGAAATTTTGTCTGATAATATATGTCGTTTGTCGTCTTTGTTAGATAAGGCAACTTTATTGACAGATTGAGTGAAGATCTCGTGTTTAATCGATTTAAATAATATGTTTGCTTTCCGAATTATTTTATCATTAAACAGCACGTCCTGATAGTCATTTAATGTTAACTCTCGAACTGCAGGCTTTTTTATTCCTTTAGCCTTTTTAATAAGAGATTTCTCGCTTTTAATACAGTATAGTTTAGAACGTAGTCCTATAAACTGGGACATGATCTGTCCTCCAAGCTCGTCCTTGAACAACCCAGGTACCTTCTTGTTACGTAAAGGTATATTAAATCTATTTAGGTCATTATAATTGCTTGTGTCAAAAAATTTTAAAAAGCTACTTTTTAAATCATGATAAAAGTCTTCCGTTTCGATTTTATAAATAAAACTGTCAGTATCAGTGTAACATAGGGTAATTCGATCTTGATAGTGAGGTTTCATTACAGAGTAATGAAATTGGTACATATGACTTTTAGATAGTTCTAGTACAGAGAATCCTATGTAAATTGGTTTATCCAAAATTACTCTTTCAGGTTTCATTTGCACGGCAACTAAATTTTCAGATAACACTGTTGCACTGTGAAAATTTGGTTTCGCGATTAATTGGTTGGCAGATGTAAACTTTTTTGTTTTGTTTCGGCTATCGCACCACTTATTTACTAATTTTACGTCTACGCGTCGCTCACTGTCTTCAAGAGTCTTTCCAAAAACAGAGTTATTCATTAATTTGAAAAGATCTTGTTGGAAAGGAGTATTAGCTTTTTTTCTCAGTTCTGTATTTAAATCGATATACTCTTTTAAGAATGGGCTTTGACGGAATCTGAGAACGCGATGGATTTTATGAAGAATCAAGCCATTTTGTAAACATGTTTTCAAATGAACGTAATGAATGACGTATTCGTATTTGTCATATAAATTTGGGGTTAATTTAGAAGTTTTACCTCCTGGAGGAATAAATTTCTGTGCACAAAATGGATAGTCATTATGGCTATGATGTAGATATTTGGGATATAACAGATCAACTTCGAGAATAAAACCAAATTCAGCATCATCCTCCACAGATAAAATATCTAGCTGAACAATTTCATGGAGATCTAGAAAAGTAAAATCTGACATGGGCAACGATTGACTCATACTATATCCATACAAGTTATTGCAATCGATATAAACTAAAAATGAATCTGATTTACTCTTTTCATAACTTTCCATGTATTTGTTATTTGCACGAGCGTATCGAGTCGAACACATACAAATACCACCTCTTATTCCTTTTTGTATCAGCCGAATGATTTCTAATTCAGCTATCAATTCTAGCTTGACTCTCGTTTTTAAAAGCATAGCATCAAACGATAGACTTGGTGCAGTCAAGTAAAAAGCTGCGTCTAAATGATAATTTGACTTGCAAATTTTTCGAAAACTTTCAAAAATATCTGACAAAAGCAAAACATCAGTTTTAATATAGAGATCTGTATATTCACCCATGTTATTTAATTTAAATGTATTCCACACACATTGAGCATGTTGGTAATCAGAATCACTAATTTGCTCTGCAGAAAGAGAGTTAAAAAAAGAAGACTTTTCAGGTAACTGAGTTTCTAAAAATTTATCCCAGCTGGTCATGTAATCGTAAGGATAAACTCCTTTACGTATTAATAAATCAAATTCAATTAGTTTAGGAAAAAAATTTCGTAGATGGAAAAAGTCAGATTTACCTAAGCCCTTTGCTAACTTTTCTAAACTGGCTCCTAGAAATTTAAACGAGTCCACAAATCGTATTTGTGCGTACTGTTCGTTAGATAACCATAAAAATTTTGTAAATGAAATATAGTTTTCCTTGTTTTTAGGTATTACTTTCACAGGACCGGAGCATTTACCCAGTTCTTTGATAAATAAGTGACAATCATAACCTGACAAGTTATGAAAGAATATAGGAACGAATTTCGGTACGCGGAAACGTAAGTTACAATATTGATGGGAAAATCCGCGAAAGAGGCCGGTGAGATCTGAGTGGTCTCTTACTTTATCCAGAAATAGATCTGACTCGCAAATATGACAAATTTTATCATTTTTGTGAGCTAAAGCAGTTTCTTCATCAAAAATCATAGGAATTTCCTTATTTAATATTTTGTATATATCATTAACATGTCTAAACAAATATTGCAAAAACTTAGAAACGCAATCGGGACCACGGTACTGAACAAATCGATTCAGACTCTCATCATGAGAACAGACTATGTAATAAGCAAAAGCTGCAGGTATATGAATTTGTTTATTTGAAGTAAAACTACTGGTCGGGTTAGGTTCACAGTTATGGTAGGGCTTAAGAATTGTTTCGAAATCAGCATACACAACAAATGGAACATCTTGTTTTCGCTCAAAATGTTTAAATTCGAGATAAGTACCTTTCTGAGGAAGTACCGTTGCAACCCCACTACAAACATGATTACTAAATCCGAGTTCAGTTGGAAAAAATATCAAACAGTCTTCACAGAAATAAAGCTTAGCATGATGTTTCGTAATCTGACAGCGAACAAGACGCGATAAATTATTAATCAAAACAAAGTGCGACTTATCACCATTTTCGATTAAAAGTAAATTGATCCGATGTTTCCTTTTGTATTCGGATCTATATAGAGGTCCTACAACAGTTCGACGGTCTTTTAACGAATAAATATTAATACAGATATCAATATTATTACGTTCAAATGTTCTAATATCATCGAAAGTAACAGGGAAAGACATATCATCAATTTTCAATAAGTCTTTAAAATGAGGATAAGACGATATTCGCTCGCTGTGTTTTTTAGACGGGTAAAGAGCTGCAACAACACACCAGAGAAAACAGTAATCATCATGATTATGAATGTTAATGCAGGCTTTTTTATTTTTTATGAACTTGGGTAAATCCACGTAAGATGACGCTTTCAACGGCTCATACTTATTAATATTAACTTCTAAATACAAATTAGATAAAAAAGTCCACCCTGAGTCCCTTTCTTGAAATTCTTCGATTTTTTTCTTTATAGTAATAATAAATGATTGAAAAAAGTCTTCAAATTGATAATTTTGATGTACAGCAAAATTTTTCGTGGCAAAAGACTTAATTTCTTGCTTGTTATCCTTGAATAAAAGAAAATTTGCAAAATATTCTAAATTTACTTTAAAACACATGTGTTTTTGAAGCGATTCTTGAAAAACTTTTAACAACTTCAATTTTAACGTGTTCAAAAATGACTCTGGTAAACAAAACTTAAACTCATCAGTTGCCATAATTCTATATGAGGATATGCGACCTTTAAAAGCAGACGAAATTTCAACAATATCATCGTCAAGTTTTACAACCGAATTATTTTTATGTTTATTACTTTTTAGGTGTCCCACCCATTGTTTTCTGTCTATTTTGATTAAACACACCGCGCAAAAAGGCATATTACCTATTTATTTGCTCTAACAACTTACCTTGAGCTATTGCTATCTCTTGTTAGAAATTACTATTATTGTCAAAATAAACAGCTACTTATTTATATAAAAATGAGAGAGAAACACATTGCTAACCTTAAATTATAATTTTAATTACTGCGATTAATATATATATATGCGTTAACTTGAATTGCAAAGGTATACAATTAAAATAAATAATTATTTAATGTTATTATTAGAATAAAATTTGACGTCGGCGTCAGCGAAAAGTACTTTAATTCGTTTAATAAATTTTTGCAATGCTTCCCATTCAGGCGAATCGTCGTTGATTTGCACCTTAACGGCAAGGAGAGCCTTTTTCCAACGTTCCTCACGTAACTCACCACGAACGTCAGCAGTGTTGTACACTCGTAGCTCGACGAAAAAGTCACCATCGATGTTGCAGGCTCTTTTGGTGGTACCGTTAGGAATTCGATTGGTAATGGACGATTCGACTGGATCTGATAGAACAGGCTTCTTCGTAGGAACAACCTCTTCAGGAAATACTCCGAACACGTCGAAGGGGTTTTTAAACTCTTTTTTCTTGGATGCTGGGGACCTGATAACAAACATTGTGTATAAGAAAACAATTGTGATATCGTTATGTTATTGCACTTGCTCCAAATTAATTTATTTGTAGCAACAAAATACAATTTCATAAATCTCCAATCTACAATCTGTATGTAGGTACACTAAAATTTCAATAAACAATCAATAAATAGAAATATAAAATGAAAACAAAAATACCTTAAAGCTGCTGCCTTTCCTTTTTGAGCAGTTTTTTTAAATTTCGGTGTATATTGACTTTCTGCGCTAACACTTTCCTCTGAATCAGATCTAAAACAGAAAGTACAAAAATTAATTTAAAAACTTAAAAAAATTGGTTTAACTAGCAAGTAAGTTCCTTATCAATTGAAAATGATACCTGGTAGCTGAAGATTTCCTTTTTTTTGCCGCCTTTGATCGAGAGGACGTTTTTGGTTGAACAGGTACACTGTTCGCAACGACGATGTGTTCAAATTCGGAGTCAGACCTGAAATTAAAATAAGATATTAATAAAATAATGCTTATTGTTACAAAGTTAAAATACCTATATATATATAAATGAGGAAAGTAAAGCGTTTGCTTACTTACTTACATTTTTCAGCAATGTATCGAGTGGGCACTAACGTGGAAACTGCTACAGCGTACTGCGTAACGTAGCCTTTGAGCTGATGATGGATGACTTCGTAAGAGTAGACAGTAGAGTTTTGTTCTTTGCACTGCGGCAGCCAAAATTGGAATAGAACGAATTTAGATCGATGGAAAATAAAAATAGGTGATTATTGCTGATTTTACAAAACGAGCCAGGGCTGTCGCGTTGCAAATTGTTCTAACAATAGGTAAGTATTATATTAGTTTTACTCATGGATAATAGATAGTTCCAGCAAATTCAAATATATTCTAAAATACGTGTTATTAAGAATAAATATATTAATACAAAAAACAATCAATTCTCATCACTACAGAGAAACGTGATAAGAAACCCAATGGAAGGTAATTCCGAATAATTAGAAATTTTACCAAAATGAAAAAAAAAAAAAAAAAAAACTAGTATGTCATATATTTAACTCCACATGAAATAAAAAAGTACAACATGAATCTAGACAGAAATAACTGATTGCTGGTAAATTAAAAAAAAAAACAAATAAGAAGAAAAAATAAATACAAAATAAAGATTTTACATACTAAAACTATAAATACCGCTTTTATATCAAATTGTTCAACGCAAAGCCTTTAGTGCCAGCCCTGAAAATGCAACTACTTGCATATTATTTAGGTCGTTGCACAAACATCCTCTGTACGCCATAATTGCGAAATTTTGTCAATGTCCTAATTTCATGGATTTTATGAGTCGAACTTAATAAATAGGTAGGTAATAAATAATTTGAAATAGATTTTTATCGCTAAATATTTAAATAAGTTAAAATTATGTGGACTTATCCCAAATAAATATATTCATAAACGTACCTAATTAATGATTTTAAAAATTAAAGACTAAAAGAATTTAAAATTAATCTTGAACTTTTAACGCGATATACTTGTATATTTCTTTTTCTTTTTCTATATTTATTTAGAATGTATTCTCAGAAACGACTCTACCGATTTGGATGAAAATTGGAATATAGGTATTTTCGAAGCTGACAAATCGATCTAGCTAGGTATCATATCTGGGAAAACTCGTTTTTAGCTATTTTCAGATTTGTTCCCGAGCAAAGCTCAGTCACTCAGGTACTCAACGCTTTTATACCAAAAGACGTTCAAATGTCGGAAACATTTTCTTTGTATTATCATTTCTTTATAATCAAACATAAAATAAATAGGTAATAATATAAAAATAATATATTCCTAAGCATTGCAATACGATGTGATTCAGTGTTGTTATGTTTATTTTTTAAAGCGTCATCTATACGCTAATTGCTTAAGTAATGAAATAAGTAGACAAATTAAGTCAATGCACGGTTAGCTACATTAATAAGTGCATGGTGAAGTAATTCAGCGTAGTATCGATAGATGACGTTATTAAGCTCCAATTACGTTTGCCAGAATGCAAAGCAATACATTATTTTTTTAAATGAAACTTAATATATAATCATTAAGATTGTTTTTACATCAACCTAATATGTTTATGAATGATCTTAGAAAACATAATGCAGTATGCATAACATCGTCACAGATGGCGTAATAAATCATAAACATGGTTAAAACTAGTTTTCGTATGTTTTTTAGATTTAAATCATTATATTTTATTCTTCAATTTATGCTAGAAAAATTTGAATAAAAGTGCTTCAATTTTCTTGGCAACATTAAACGTTTATGTTGATGTTTATACAAAAATAAACCTTTGACGTGCATCGCGCTATCGAAGTTTCTAAGTTTGTTGATATATATAGAAGTAACAATCCCTAAATCCTAAGTGGCTGTATGGCTCCCCTGACCGACCGGGGGGATGCGATGCAGTCCCAGTCTGTAATTCTCGACGTGCTGGGCCTGATCAACCCAGTACACAGAGTTTGGCTGAATTTTCTAAGATAATCAGAGGGGTGATTCTGTACTTGTGCGGTGGCTTGTATGGATGACCCCCGTCCCTGGGATGGATGGAAACTCACCCACGCATGTAAAACGCGGCCTTCTGCCGGGGAGCAACTTCCCGGGGGTCCGTTCTTGCAGTGGAGCCTGATCAACTCCATTGTAAGTTATGCAAACACCTGAGTTAACCTGAGTCAAAAGTTTGAGATTACGCTTGCGACGAAGGCTCAGTGGCGCTGCCTCGTGCACACATCGGACGCGGTGTGTGTGTGGTGTTTTTGCCTCTTTATGTAATATTTAAAAACAAATACGCAGAGTTTCGACTTAGTGTGGTGATAAAACAAACGGAATTTGCAAATTCAAGTGTTCTGCGTTACGTTGATAAATTAAAGTTGAATGCAAAACAAGCAATATATCAAATTATTGCACGATTTATGTGTTTTAAGCGTATTCATAATAAGCACGCAAGTGGTGTTACCGATTGAAGTGAGTGAAAGAGAACAATAATGTGATCGGATGGAAACGGACTCGGGTTAGCTTGGTTTGCATCGATCGTTCATTCGTTCTTTGAATAATAAACCCAATGAAACGAAATTTACGGTTTCTGGTGTTGTATCCGGTGTGCGTTACGTTTGATATTAGACATTTGAACCAACACGAGTGAGTGAGATTTTCACCAGATCGACCGAGTGATGGGTCAGAATGCCCAATCGACCGTATTCAAAATAATATTAGACATTTGAACCAACACGAGTGAGTGAGATTTTCACCAGATCGAACGAGAGGTGGGCCAGAATGCCCAATCGACCGTATTCAAAATAATATTGGGCATTTGGACCATCACGAGTGAGTGAGGGCGAAAATTTCGCCCGATCGAACGAGAGGTGGGCCAGAATGCCCAATATTATACTACTGTGGTACACATTGAATTGGTCAAAAAATTACTTCAATAATAAAAAAAACAACGGGCTGCACTCCGGGAGTGCCGGCAGAAGTGAACTTGCACAGGCATACATTTTCGCCGCGCGGTAGAAAGAGAGGGGGATACTTCCTACGCAGTGCCATGGTCTACTGGCTTCAATGACATTGTAACAGTTTTTCGATCAGGTCACGTGTCCGTCTTACGGTCATGTGATCTGTCGCGAGTTTAACATTTTTCCCATCACAAAAAGTGCACAGCGCCGCTAAAGAAGTTAGTCAATAGTTTCAAATCCCATGAGTTTAATATGTAAACGCACTAAGTATAAATAACTTATCAGTATCATCTTTTTTCGTAAACATAGTTCGAGGAACTTACGTATAGGTACTCATGACTCCAACAAAGAATCTGGGTATTTAAAAAGTAAGTGGTAGAGCTTACGACTAGTCTTGACGAATAGTTTGTGCATGTTTTTCAGCTCGCATACTTCTAGGCCTTTGATCGCGGGGTCGGCGACCGCGGCTTCTGCCTGAGCTAACATCAACCCCCCGCTACAGTACATACGA
>CAXARK010000364.1:0-76083 GCA_963971205.1 Aethes cnicana
ACTAGAGGCTGTCAGTTAATGCTAGGTCTGGATCATCAGTACTAGTATCGGAATACTATTGCTAGAGACGGACTACGTACTGACGTACACTAGCACTGGCTAGTGCTGGAATATCAATGCTAGGTCTATGCTAGACCTGAAGTATCACTTCCTTAACCTTAGTGCTAAATACGGACTATGTTATATCTAGCGGTAAACTATCAATATAGCTAGGTCTGGACCGTCTATGCTAGACCTGGAGTACCAGAGCTAGTACCTTAACCTTAGTGCTAGAGACGGACTAATGTTAGTTCTAACGGTAGACTATCAATGCTAGGTCTGGACCGTCTATGCTAGACCTGGAGTATCAGAGCTAGTACTTAACCTTAGTGCTAGAGACGGACTAATGTTAGTTCTAACGGTAGACTATCAATGCTAGGTCTGGACCGTCTATGCTAGACCTGAAGTATCAGTGCTAGTACCTCAACCTTAGTGCTAGAGACGGACTAATGTTAGTTCTAACGGTAGACTATCAATGCTAGGTCTGGACCGTCTATGCTAGACCTGAAGTATCAGTGCTAGTACCTCAACCTTAGTGCTAGAGACGGACTAATGTTATTTCTAACGGTAGACTATCAATGCTAGGTCTGGACCGTCTATGCTAGACCTGAAGTATCAGTGCTAGTACCTCAACCTTAGTGCTAGAGACGGACTAATGTTAGTTCTAACGGTAGACTATCAATGCTAGGTCTGGACCGTCTATGCTAGACCTGAAGTATCAGTGCTAGTACCTCAACCTTAGTGCTAGAGACGGACTAATGTTAGTTCTAACGGTAGACTATCAATGCTAGGTCTGGACCGTCTATGCTAGACCTGAAGTATCAGTGCTAGTACCTCAACCTTAGTGCTAGAGACGGACTAATGTTATTTCTAACGGTAGACTATCAATGCTAGGTCTGGACCGTCTATGCTAGACCTGAAGTATCAGTGCTAGTACCTCAACCTTAGTGCTAGAGACGGACTAATGTTAGTTCTAACGGTAGACTATCAATGCTAGGTCTGGACCGTCTATGCTAGACCTGAAGTATCAGTGCTAGTACCTCAACCTTAGTGCTAGAGACGGACTAATGTTAGTTCTAACGGTAGACTATCAATGCTAGGTCTGGACCGTCTATGCTAGACCTGAAGTATCAGTGCTAGTACCTCAACCTTAGTGCTAGAGACGGACTAATGTTAGTTCTAACGGTAGACTATCAATGCTAGGTCTGGACCGTCTATGCTAGACCTGAAGTATCAGTGCTAGTACCTCAACCTTAGTGCTAGAGACGGACTAATGTTATTTCTAACGGTAGACTATCAATGCTAGGTCTGGACCGTCTATGCTAGACCTGAAGTATCAGTGCTAGTACCTCAACCTTAGTGCTAGAGACGGACTAATGTTAGTTCTAACGGTAGACTATCAATGCTAGGTCTGGACCGTCTATGCTAGACCTGAAGTATCAGTGCTAGTACCTCAACCTTAGTGCTAGAGACGGACTAATGTTAGTTCTAACGGTAGACTATCAATGCTAGGTCTGGACCGTCTATGCTAGACCTGAAGTATCAGTGCTAGTACCTCAACCTTAGTGCTAGAGACGGACTAATGTTAGTTCTAACGGTAGACTATCAATGCTAGGTCTGGACCGTCTATGCTAGACCTGGAGTATCAGTGCTAGTACCTCAACCTTAGTGCTAGAGACGGACTAATGTTATTTCTAACGGTAGACTATCAATGCTAGGTCTAGACGGTCTATGCTAGACCTGGAGTGTCAGTGCTAAGTCTGGGCCATCAGTGCTAATACCTAAACCTTACTGCTAAATACGGACCATGTTATTTCTAGCGTTAGACTAGCTAGCTCTGGACGGTCTACACTGACCCCAATTGTCAGTGCTAGCTTCACTCAATGGTAAATTCTTCTTCTGACGTGTAAGAGTGCCCCTATGTGGCCAATTTGCTGAATAAATGATTGCATTTGAATTTGATAATTTTGTTTCAGGTGCTGAAGCGCGGTATAATAGGCACGGGCGCGGGCACCCTGCGTTTGTGGGAGGCACTGAACCGACCCAACGGTGCCATCGCGAAGGTCGACTCCTGGTTGGAGCCTGACAACTACACCAATATATTGCACAAAGTAAGTAACCTTTCATCATGTCAGCAGAAAGACGTCCACTGCTGGACATAAGCCTCCCCCATGGCTCGCCACTCAGACCGGTCTTGTGCTACTCGTTTCCACCGGATTCCCGTGACCTTTCGCTCCATCTTATTGGGGGAGGAAGTAAACTTTTATATGTATGTTGAACTCTGTCCTAATAAGAATATTAACATGTTTTACTCAATGAAATAACAAAAGCATCAACAAGTGACATAAAAATTTCGAATTCTTCGATTTCGTATGTTACTACTTTTTGGTAATATTACCGGTATAGCAAGACACGACTTAGAAGGCGCGCGGCGAAGCACTTAAGACTTAAGCCGTTGACGCAGAGTCTATTATTGCTTAATCCACGGGACTTCTCTAAGTTGTGTAAACCTGCATTGGAAAGTTACTGGTAATATTCCTAAATGGAAAAATTTTGGTAACGAGAATATTACCGACGACCCATCACTAATTGACAACATTCCATTTTTTTTAACGTGTAGTGTTTATTTGCTAGTTAGAAAGTTTGAAAAAATTAAAAGAAATTTTAATTTATCGCTTTTTCGTAAGTCGTAAATTTCATACTTAAAATCGAAAAAACACCTTATTCTAAAAGGGCGTAAGTCAAAAATGACGTACGTAACCCTTCTGCGCATAGAGATCTCCTATCTAAAGTCCCGCGCCTTCACGTTTCAAAACGCTTCAATTTTTTTATTATTATTTAAAAGCACCACCAACACTCAACGCATACTCGTAGTTGATGGCTGTCTGACGCACACATGTGTTGAGAGTGTTGGTGGTGCTTTTTAAATACATTGAAGCGTTTTGAAATGTAAAGGCGCGGGACTTTAGATAGTAGAAGATCTCTACAAAGCGTTCTATCCTTATGACGTCACATGGATGGCACTTGGACGGCACGCAACGTTACCACTAAAACACTATTATCTCGAAATGTAATGAATGAAAAAATCTGATTTTTTTTATTTGAATCCTTTGCGCAGATACCGAAATAGTTTTCGAAATACGCCTTACAAAAAATTTGAAATGTTGTCAATAGGGGACTATCGTTTCTTTGCTCACCAGTTGGCGCCACTGTTGACTAAGGTCCAGAGGTATAGCTGTCAAAGGCGACTTTATAAGATCGGCGCCGAAACAAAGTTTTAAATCTTGAATCTCATTAAGTTTATTAATTACTAGCTTTTCCCCGCAACTTCGTATGCGCAGAAATATTAAAAAGTAAAATCCCGATTTTTCCCGTTCCCATGGGAATTTTGCAAAATCCTTTCTTAGCGGATGCCTACGTCATAGCATCTACCTGCATGCCAAATTTCAGCCCGATCCGTCCAGTAGTTTGGGCTGTGCGTTGATAGATCACTATGTCAGTCAGTCAGTCAGTCAGTCACCTTTGAGTTTTATATATTTAGATTATAAATAACTGTCGTCATATCGAGTAGCTATGCCGCAATGTTGTGCAGTTCCGTTTTGTTCGGTTTTTTTTTTCAAAACTGTCACAATGATCGCCAAATAACCTTTCAACAGGTAAATAAAATTATCATTTATGTCACAAAGCCCGCTAAAACCAGTGAAAAGTGAATGTTATTGGACCTCACGCGACACTAGCGCCTCTAGTGGCAAATTCACACGCGATAGCCCCCATTGCGCCGTCTTCTTCGTGCACACTGCCAGTATTTCCTTGTCACTTTAAATACCCAAATTTCACAGCATCAAATCTTGTCTCCAGGGTCTAGAGCGGCTCGTGACCAAGTTCCAGACGCTCGTCAGAAGTCAGATGCAGCCAGACGAGTTCGTCTCCCTATTCTTCAATGTGGCCAATCAGCTGGAGGACGAGAGACGAAGTTTCGCCATCAGCCGTCTACGGGTAAGCCTTTAGTTTCGTTGTGCCTCAAGAGATGGCGCTGTTACCTCGGGAAACATGCAAACGGTGGGTCGAATTAGAATCCACAAGTTTTTCTTTTTTAAGTTCCTCAATGCGCTGACTCGAGAGGTCAGTAGGAATGTTCCCTCGACCATACCGGCCAAAGCAGCTGTCAGTCAGCACTCGCTGCCCAGGCTGCCCACGCCTCAGTCTTGCGCGGCTCCCCCCTCCTCGGACTTTTCTGCGGACTTTGCGCTGGTCTGCGACTTCGCCAATGCCTTCAACGTTGACGAAGTCGGCGTACTGGCGGCAAAGCTCCGTGCAGCGAACACCCAGGAGGCGCGCGTTCTCGCTGCTATTCAGCACTCCTCGCTCTTAAGCGCACTGCGCGCTTTCACTCCTCGCCACTAAGTACTATCCCACATTATGGATAATACACCACAAAGACTTAGGCCCCTTTCGTTATCCATTGGCTTCTTCAACGCCAATGGATTGAGAGAGAAACGAGACGAGGTCGCCTCGTTTCTCAGAGATCATAATCTTGATATCTTATTGATTCAGGAGACCTTCCTCAAACCCTCTAATAGGGATCCACGTATTGCAAATTATAACATCGTCAGGGACGATAGGGTAGCCAACCGTCTGGGAGGCACACTCATCTACTACAAGAGATCGTTGCATTGTATTCCTCTCGTAGCCCCGACGCTAGAGAACATGGAAGTCTCGGTATGTCGCATAGCAATGTCGGGTCACAGGCCCATCACCATTGCTTCTTGCTATCTCTCTCCTAACAAGGAATTGCTGGAATCGGATTTATCGGTATTGCTCAATCTCAGCGAGTCGGTTCTTCTGGCTGGAGACTTCAACTCCAAGCATGTTCGTTGGAATTGTAGGACGATCAACAGTAACGGTAGACTGTTGGATCTGTTTATTGAGTCGCTTAACTTCGATATCATAGCTCCCATGGAGGCAACGCACTTTCCCTTCAATATAGAGTGTCAACCAGATGTGTTAGACATCGCTCTTCTAAAGAACGTATCGTTAAGAATGCGTTCTATAGTAGTTGCGCATGAGTTAGATTCTGATCACAGACCTGTACTACTAGGACTAGGTCCCCTTGCCGTAAATCCACCTCTCACCAAGTCTCTTATAGACTGGGTTAAA
Source organism: Aethes cnicana (assembly GCA_963971205.1). Lineage (NCBI taxonomy): Eukaryota > Metazoa > Arthropoda > Insecta > Lepidoptera > Tortricidae > Aethes > Aethes cnicana. The sequence goes on from CAXARK010000364.1 coordinate 5,197, forward strand.
GTGGACAAGTCTCTTGCCTCAGTAGACTCACCCAGTTTTAGGGCTATTCCGGACATCATTACCACGACCGAACAGACTGACACCGCAATCAACGCCTTCTCTAGTCATCTCTCCACTGTTATCAGTGAATCCACGAAGCAGGTGCCAGCCAAGGGAAACCGAAGCTGGACCCTGCCAGAGGATATAAGAGAATTAAAGAGGGTGAAGAATGCGGCCACTAGGGCTTACGATTCCTTTCCGTCAGTAGAGAACCGGATACGATTGCGTGGCTTGCAGCGAGAAGTCAAACAACGTATTTCGGAATTCAGGAATAATAGCTGGTCAGATTTGATGGGGGAGATCGCGCCAAGCCACCTCGCTTATTGGTCCTTGGCGAGAGCTCTCAAATCAGATGCTGTTCATTCGATGCCCCCTCTAGATCGAGGGGAAGGTGTCACTCCAGCGTTCGATGATATCGAAAAAGCGGAATGCTTAGCTGATAGCCTAGAGAAACAGTGTTCGCTCAGTCTTAACCCTATCGATGAGGGTCACCAGCTCATGGTGGACACTGAGGTCGAAAGGAGGGCCCAAGTAAATCCTACGGATTCCCAGGTCTTACAGAATCGCTTCTTACGCAGAGCCACGGGTGCTCCTTGGTTCATTCGTAATACCGACCTTCATAGCGACTTGGACCTTCCTTCCATGGCCAAGCATATGAAGGATCTAGCTAAAAGCTACTTCGATAGGGCTACTCACCACCCTAATCCGCTTGTCAGACAAGCGTGTAACTATCACCCTAGGCAGGACAATATACCTAGGACGCGCAGGCGCCCTAGGAACGTACTGACCGACCCAGACGACGCCATCACGGCCGCCCTCGCGGCCCGCTCGACTTCTAGCCCAACAACCTCACAGGGCGACATCAGCTTGTCTCCATACACTCCACACCGCCCCCTCCGGAGGAGGCGAGGACGTCCTCCGAACCACACTACACGTGGGCGACACCACACGTACAACCGATCTAGACCGGTAATAAATACAAATCCGACTCAAACTGACTGAGTTTGTTGCGACGCTTCTTCTCAGTCAGTCGTAGGTAGCGTTCCGAAGCGTTGGTAGCACAAAACCAATCTCGCTCCCCACCTTAGCGTCCTAAGTCCGAGGTCGGCTCAATAGGAGCACCCTTAGGCATGCTAAGTTAAAATCCCACTTGCTGAGCACCCATCAGGTCGCTCGCCCTCTGTCCGGTGAAGCTGTAAAAGCCGCCTCCGGCTAACAGCGTAGGTCAATTCGAAAAAAAAAAAAACAAAAAAAAAATCCTCAATGCGCCGATAGATTTCGCTGTTTCATTGATGCCAGGTGATCGTCGTATCTACATCAATAGATGGCGCTGTTAACTCTGGAAACATGCAAACAATGTGGCGACTTACAATTTCATAAGTTTTTTTAGTTTCTAAATGCGCCGATAGATGTCGGTGTTACATTCTTTATCCTTCAACGTGGCCAATCAACTGCAAGACACGAAGCTTCGCCATGAGCCGTCTACGGGTAAGCCTTTAGTTTCGTCGTGCCTCAACAGATGACGCTGTTACGTAGGGAAACATGCAAACGGCGTGTCGGCTTGGAATCCGTTACAGTTATTTTTAGTTTCTTAATGCACCGATAGATGTCGCTGTTACATTCTTTATTCTTCAATGTCTGTGTGTTGCGTCTTCACGCTTAACCACTGGACCTGTTTAGATGAAATGTGGTATGAAGATAGTATGGCCACTTTTTATTCCTGAAAAACGCAAAATAGGCGCATTAAGACGTCGAGTCGCAGAAGACCAGCCCGCGCAAACCCAAGATAAGATCCCGCGGGAACTACTACTACTACAGCCTATTTGCGTCGCACTGCTGAGCACAGGCCTCCTCTCATTACTAGAGGGTTTGGCCTATAGTCCCCACGCGGGCCCAGTGCGGATTGGGGACTCCACACACTTCTTTGAATTACTTCGCAGATGCGTGCAGTTTCTCACGATGTTTTCCTTCACCGAAATGCTCAGTGGTAAATTCAAATTGAATTTCGCACATAAGTAAACTTTGAGGTGCGAGCCGGGATCGAACCCCGATCCTCTGCATGAGAGGCGGTAGGTCGAACCACTAGACCACCACGGCTTCCCGCGGGAACGCTATAAACGAATCCCACGCGGACCGAGTTACGGGTAGAAGCTAGTATAACATAAATCTACAAACATAAGTATTTATATCAATGTCTAGCACCCATGATACAATAATATACTTCGCCAGGTATGACAGTACGGTGTTCTGTAGTAGTGTGGGTGTCACCCGAACGTCATTCGCACTGCTGTGTGTAAGTGGTGTATTAAAATAATCCCCGACCCCCATGTATCCTGTGAGGGTTTCATTAAATTATTACGTTCATTTGTTTTTAACTTGTCCCATTTTGTGTGCTTGAACAAGTAAATGACAATTGTAATATTTTATACATATTAATGTAAATGTAATGTAAATCTGTATGTTTAAATTTTGAAATTGCTTGCTTGCTTGCTTTCTTCTTCTCAAGCAATGGGTCTAGGAAGCGCTGGTAAATTCATTTAAAAGTGACGTGTAAAAGTGCCCAGATGTGGCCTATTTGCTGAATAAATATTTTCATTTTCATAATGCGCAAATAATTTATTTTTCACCTCACTGGCTCGAAAGTGGTCGTTTTGCAGCTTGATATCCGAGCGCAAAAGTTGATTTTATCCGCTAGCGTGGAAAGTGTTTTTGAAATTCGAACGACGCATGACGCCACTGTCACCATAAAAAAACAACGATACGTTCTGAAACGCAATTCGTCGTGAGAGTTTTATTAAAATAAAGGTTCAATTTACTCAATATCATCATTAATAAAATTATATTAATAATACACCGTTTCAGATGTATTTCATTATTTCACTATGTTTTATCACAAAAATACTTAAATATGTGTATATTTTAATTGTATTCAATGAATAATTGAATCTTGAAGTACGAGTAGGAGTGATTTGGAACGCAACCCCGGAGGTTGCGTTCCAAATCACAAAAAAAAACATAAAAAAAAAGAAAGTTTTAGATTGCTGGTTTTGTAATTTAGAATACCTATACGATGTAATAAAGAAAATATGAGCGATTCTAGCGATGAAGATACGAATTTAACTCCTCCAGAGTTAGCACAAACTGTACGTGACGCCGAACTAAGTCTTCTTCCCGAATAATTGCGCGTGAGGTGAAAAATTTTGTGTTGCGCTCAGCAGCAAAGTCATTTGCTGTCTCGTGCCTTGAAACCCTCGTTACACTCAGGATTCTATATGTGAACCACTCGCTTCGCTCGTGGTTCAACCCTAGAATCCTTCGTTCACTCGGGTCTCAATCACGCACTCACAGCAAACAACAACTTTGCAGCCTTGCATAACAAATAACTATTTCACCTCACTGGCTCGAAAGTGGTCGTTTTGCAGCTTGATATCCGAGCGCAAAAGTTGCTTTTATCCGCTAGCGTGGAAAGTGTTTTTGAAATTCGAACGACGCATGACGCCACTGTCACAATAAAAAAACAACGATACGTTCTGAAACGCAATTCGTCGTGAGAGTTTTATTAAAATAAAGGTTCAATTTACTTAATATCATCATTAATAAAATTATATTAATAATAATACACCGTTTCAGATGTATTTCATTATTTCACTATGTTTTATCACAAAAATACTTAAATATGTGTATATTTTAACTGTATTCAATGAATAATTGAATCTTGAAGTACGAGTAGGAGTGATTTGGAACGCAACCTCCGGAAAAAAATAAATAAAAAAAGTTTTAGATTGCTGGTTTTGTAATTTAGAATACCTATACGAAGTAATGAAGAAAATATGAGCGATTCTAGCGATGAAGATACGAATTTAACTCCTCCAGAGTTAGCAAAAACTGTACGTGACGCCGAACTAAGTCTTCTTCCCGAAAAATCGCGCGTGAGGTGAAAAATTTTGTGTTGCGCTCAGCAGCAAAGTCGTTTGCTGTCTCGTGCCTTGAAACCCTCGTTACACTCAGGATTCTATATTTGAACCACTCGCTTCGCTCGTGGTTCAATCCTAGAATCCTTCGTTCACTCGGGTCTCAATCACGCACTCACAGCAAACAACAACTTTGCAGCCTTGCATAACAAATAACTATTGCATTATGACGGTAGCAAATATTTCCTTCATTTTTGTTTTATTGCAATTAAGTGGCAACTCAAAGATGTGTGTGAAGTCCCCAATCCGCACTGGGCCCGCGTGGGGACTATAGTCCAAACCCTCTCGTGATGAGAGGAGGCCTGTGCCCAGCAGTGGGACGCAAATAGGCTGTAGTAGTAGTAGTAGTAGTAAGTGGCAGCTCGGCAGACCTTGTTTTCTTAGACCATGTCTAGCACCCATAGTACAGTCGAGTTCGCCAATTATATACACACTTTTGCACCTTACCACGTTGTAATAAGGTCCAAAAGTGTACACATATTAATGAACTCGACTGTACAAACTATGCTTGGTTTTGGACTAGGTTGATTTGTGTGAAATGTCCCAAGATATTTATTTATTTATATTCAACAGGATACGGAGACTTTGAAGCAATCTCCAACGGACACCATAACACAGTACGCTTATAATCTGATGAGCCACCAGACTAAAATCGCGCAGAAGTGCCTCGACGACCGCGCTGGCAGGTAACGTGTCACAATCCTATTACTGCTATATTTTTAACCTAATTCCAAAAAAAATTTAAAAAAACCGCCTTCAAACTTTGACAGACTGCGATGTCAATGTCAAGTTCACTATATGATTATCATTTCTTTGGGTCGGTTCACTTGACACCGACTTCGCACTGTGTCTAAAAATAAGTATAGCATGACACAACGTAGAAGGCGCGCGGATTAAGCAATAACAGACTCTGCGTCAACGGTGGTTCGCGGCGCGCCTTCTAAGTTGTATTCTGCAATACTTAGGTACGTAATTGAGTATTTGGGGGTAGAGATCTTCCACTATCTAAAGTCCCGCGCCTTCACATTTCAAAACGCTTCAATTTTTTTATCATTATTTTAAAAGCACCACCAACACTCAACGCATAGTTGATGGCTGTCTCAGCACGCACACATGTGTTGAGAGTGTTGGTGGTGCTTTTTAAACACATTGAAGCGTTTTGAAATGTGAAGGCGCGGGACTTTAGATAGTAGAAGATCTCTAGTGTATACGTACATAGCTACATTAATGGACCAAGCCAAGATGTGGTAGGCGATGAGTAGGTATATAGAAAACATCATTAAACACATTACAGATTCAGATTTATTCAGTGCATACATGTAGTACATTCAGATGGTCATACAAATATATATCCTTGGACATGTTACCCGTGCAGGGTGTTGCATTGCATTACAGTATATTAAATTAAAGTAATCTACTTCCAAAAAAATGTTTTATATGGTCACATATCATATTATTCATATTATTATTATCATTACATCAAATATCAATTATTATTCAATACATTACAAAATTACATTAGAATTAGTAAAATCATTAATTAAAAAATAAAATAAAATAAATAATTCTAAGAATACCTAAAGGAATGTTAAATTATATTTAATTACATTACAATTTAAAATTAGTTTCGCTGAGGAATTCCTCCAGACTGTAGTAGCACTTGTGTGCTAGGTATAATTACTTTAAGCGAGAGACCTCATCATGTTCTTATTGACATGTATTAATGAACTCTTTTATACATGATGTATTTTTTATTCTTAAATTTATTCTTATTCTTATTCTTATTTCATTATTTATTGACATTTTGAGACTGTCGAGTCGACATCTATGGAATTTATATTTATTTGACAATGGAGGCCATCTCCATAATATTTTTTTTTTCTGGACCCTTGGAGACTATACATACATCTCTGAGATCTTAGATTTAAGTTTAAGTTAGGGACTATACATCCCTTCAATGTAATTTTAGTACGTACCTATATGTATATTTTATACATGTAATGTAAATTTTGTAAATTTTGAAAAAGGCCTTCTGCTTGAGTTTGTTGCGGCGCTTCTTCTCAAGCAATGGGTCTAGGAAGCGCTGATAAATATTTTTTCTGACGTGTAAAAGTGCCCCTATGTGGCTAATTTGCTGAATAAATGGTTGAATTTTGAATCAAAAACTTGGGATAATCTTTACCCTTAAAAAACAAGCAAAATATTATACATGGTGGGTCAGAAAATATGGCAAATAATTAACCCACAGTATCGGCTACCGATTCTAAGTATATTGTATAGGTCTTTAATTTTTTTTGTGTTGGTAAAAAATATATATTTTGTATAGGATTCAGGCGTCGCTCACACGACCAATCCCATATACATTTTTTTTAAACCCCCCTTATCTCTAAAATTTTGCAAAAAAATACCGAGGATAGTACTGTAATTGACCTATAGATTACAAGAAAATTATTAAGAAGTCCATAGTATTTGAAATCTATCTTATCCTGTGAAACGGTTTGAAAATGACGTCATTGAAAATAATCAAGGGTCGGAACCCTCTCCACGCGAGTTTAACTCGCTTCTTGGCCGGTTTTTTTTTTAAATATGACCCATAATTGCCAAGTCATTATATATTTTTTTTTTTTCAATTAGACTTCCCCTCTGTATAAACCCAGATATTGAGAGCACCCTTGTTCCAGAAGACACAGCAGCGTAGCCATCTGCAAGTACGGCACGTCCACCCAGGAGTGCTCCTGCCTCTTCAGCAAGGTGTTCCGGCTGCCCTGCCGGCATATCCTCATGCTGACCACCGAACTGAAGGTATTACATATGGAGGGTTGAAGTAAAGGAGCGCAATCTTTATAGTTCCAAAGGTGGACACCAAATCGGGTAGGTTGGGGGCGCTGCGGTCGCCACTCCAGTCAGCTATCTCCATACCAAATTTCATCCAAATCGGTCCAGCGGTTGAAGCGTGAAGAGGTAACAGACAGACAGACAGAGTTACTTTCACATTTATAATATAACAATATGGACGTGATTCAGGTATCGTTTACACCATAAATCCCGTACTGGGCTATACTTTGTTTTTACCAACTTGAAAAAAAAAAAACCTAAAAACATCCTTATAATCGATAGTTGATACTGTGGGTAAAATATCGTCACGTTTTGCTTTGACCTAGTAGTACAACCATAGAAGAAGTAAGGTAAACTTAGAGTGACAACCTTCAAAGAAATCAGCGTACGCCGAAAATAAGTGTTAAATGCGATAATAGATGCCTAGGTAGCCTGCATGCAAATTCGAACTCCATGAGCTACATCTAGATGGCGCTGTACAGGCGAAGTATGAAAATTGGAAGCGCCCGGGGTATTTCCGATGTACGCCGTAATGTAAGGAGATTGAGGGGCCGGTTGATTACAACCGTCCGTTAAAGCTAACTTTAAGGCGCTTCCCTGACCCAGCATCGTCAAATTGCTCAATTGAGATCATACTTATCTAAGAAATGTTAAAAGTTAAAAACATGAAAAAAACATATGTTATATTTGATTATATCATCCTTACATCGACAGCTTTCGATACACGTTTCACGAAACTTCGCTCGATACAATTTAATTCCAAAGTAACCTCTAACTCGGACCGCTAATCCAAATAATCCTATATATCCGCTAATCCTAATTATAACACAAAAAATATCCATATTATATGCATACATCGACAGCTTTATAAATGCCATTTTTTTAGACGGTATTTTTATAGAAATTAAAACGCGTTAAATACTAACTAAATCGGGCGTTCTGTGCGTAGCGCTTTCTCTTTCACTCGTCCCACGAGTGACAGTGACGGCTGAACTGGGTCTATAAACCGCCTTAACGTTAAATATTTTACTATGGGACAAAATGACGCACATTAACAGTGATAAATATTATCATTACTCTTGAATCTGCCCTCTTACGCCCCTAACCAGAGTTTAAGCCAATATAATTATTTCCTTTTCAGGTGAAGACGCATATTCCGTTCGAGCCGCGTTGGACGGTGCAGCATTGTCTCTTCGGCTGTGAAGGAGGCGCGCCCACGCCGACTAACGCAGGTAAAATAATCAAAATGGTGGAGCGACGACCTCGTGAAGGTCGCGGGAAACCGGTGGAAGCAAGTAGCGCAGGACCGGTCTGAGTGGCGCGCCTTGGGGGAGGCCTATGTCCAGCAGTGGACGTCTTTCGGCTGAAATGATGATGATGCAAAAGCGTGGCAGGCCCAACAGCATCCTGAAACCGTTATTGAATGGGGACTGTCGTTTCTTTGCTCACCAGTTGGCGCCACTGTTGACTGAGGTCCAGAGGCATAGCTGTCAAAGGCGACTTTATAAGATCGGCGCCGAAACAAAGTTTTCAATCTTGAATCTCATTAAGTTTATTAATTATAGAAAACCATCATCATATCGAGTAGCTATGCCGCAATGTTGTGCAGTTCCGTTTTGTTCGGAGAAAAAAAATTCAAACCTTTTACATTCATCGCCAAATAATCCTTATTTGCGAGAATTTCACGGAGGAGATCACTTTTCAACAGGTAAATTAAAGAAATTATAATTTATATCACGAAGCCCGCCAAAACCAGTGAAAAGTGAATGTTATTGGACCTCACGCGACACTAGCGCCTCTAGTGGCAAATTCACACGCGAAAGCCCCCATTGGACACGCAGATCACGTTTCATATAGTTGATCCAGAGGCTGCAGGCTGCAGCGTTAAGAAGTAACAGACAGACATTTCTTACATCATTATGGATGTCTACAGGCACCGGATTCATGGAACAAGTGGTGGTGGAGGCGGAACAACCGCATCGGGCGCCCTTGCCGCCGCAAATACACCAGGTGAGCACGCAACGTAACCTTGGGGACCAGTGCCCAGCGGTGGGCCGTTTCCCGTTCACATTTCGTTTCGATTTTATTTATTTACTAGGGTTATATACTACGGTTATCGCATTTCCGCGGGAACTATGCGTTCTTCCGGGATAAAAAGTAGCCTATGTCCTTTCCCGGGACTCCAACTACGTCATACCAAATTTCATTCAAATCGGCCCAGCGGTTGAAGCGTGAAGAGGTAACAGACAAACGGACAGAGCTACTTTCGCATTTATAATATTAACTAGCTTCTGCCCGCGACTTCGCCCGCGTGGAACTCGATTATCGCGTTCCCGCGGGAACTATGCGTTCTTCCGGGATAAAATGTAGCCTATGTCCTTTCCCGGGACTCCAACTATCTCCATACCAAATTTCATCCAAATCGGTCCAGCGGTTGAAGCGTGAAGAGGTAACAGACAAACGGACAGAGTTACTTTCGCATCTATAATATTAGTATGGATTTACTAGATTCTGCGACTTCGTCCCGTGTAGACTTAGAATTTGCGTACCCCATGATACTATACATAACATATAAATGGTTATATGTATAGAAGTATTGAAAACGAATTGTTCCCAGTTCTACAGATTTCTTTTACAGAATACCATGTCTACAGATTTCTATTTCTACACATTCCCAAGTGTACAGATTCCCAATTCTACATAATTTAAATTTTACAGAATATTGATTCTGCATATTCACAATTCCACAGATTCCCAATTCTACATAATTGGTATTCTACAAAATAATACAAGGAATGTAACTGGGTCGACGGGTCCCCGCTACGCGGGGCCCCTATTTCTAGGTAGTTTGCCCTTCGGGCGTATATAGATAGCTAACGAACCTAACCTACATTCACACCTAACGGACTGAGTGGACCCTTACCGGTAAAATAGTAGTCAGATAAGAAACTGTGGAATAAAGAATATGTAGAATTGGGAACCTGTGTAATTGGTTATCTGTTAAATTGGGAACCTGTGTAATTGGTTATCTGTTAAATTGGGAATCCGTAGATTAGAGAATCTGTAGGATTGGGAATCTGTAGTCATGAGCCCCAGTCTTGAAAACAGTGATTTCACCCGTGGAAAACCCGTTCCCTTGGAAATACCGGGATAAAAAATCCTATGTTCATCCTATTTCATTAAAATCGGTCCAGCTGTTTCGACGTGAAGGAAGGACAAACAAACAAACACACTTTCACATAATATTTTTATGGATGGTTTAAGTTTATTTACTTTTTTCAGGTGGGCGGAGTAAGGCAGCAGCAATATGTGTTGGCGACTCCAGGGCAAGCCAACGCGCCTGTATCACAGGTAATTTTTTTAATAGTACATTATTGCCGTGGCCGGGAAAGTAGGTCTTTGCAGGCTGAGTACTGGTTTAAAGGGCCGAGGCTTCGCCGAGGCCCTTTAATATGTACGAAGCCTGCAAAGCCTTTCACGTGCCGAGGCTTATATAGTGCTTTTCTCAAAAATGAAAAAAACCTTGATATTCATAATACAGCATTGACACGCACGCAAAGGTAGTCAAGTACTTACAACAAATCCAATGGAACGCCAGTCTTATTTCGTATTCACCGATATTTGACTTTAACAGACACACTAATACGGCAAGTTAAAAACTCGCATGTAGATTTCTCGTTTTTTTATAAAAATTAAGACCTTTTATTAATTTTTAAACCAAACTAGTAAACTATTTTCATGAAATTTTGCTAAATAAATCTGATACAAGACAAGAACTCCCGCTCTTTATGGATCGTTCTTTTTTTAAATTCCGTTCTGAAATACATTGCGCTGTTTCAGACACGGATAAAAACGTTTGGTTTCGCGTCAATTGACAGATACAGAACATGCAGGCTTGGCTGTTTGGGAATTCCTTCGCGTATTTATCAGTTAAAAAAAAAGTACCTGTACGATAATGAAATTTCATACAACATTCCCTGCGCTTATACATGCCGCGGAAGTAAATTCATACAAATTTCCGGGGCATGCAGTTGAGTTTTTTTTTTTTAATTTTTGACTGATCGTCAATGACGCACTTTGCGGTCTGATAGAAAGCAGACAATGACGAGTTTCCCCGCCATTTTTGAGAAAATATCTTTGGTATAGGCAAACGAGCGCACAGCCCGCCTGTTGGTAAGTGGTCACTGCGGGCCATGGACACCGAAATCCTATGATCACCCCTTAGGTAACCATAGGATCTCGAATGCGTTGCATACCCTGAGGCCCAAGATGCCTCTATGCCAGTAATTTCACCGGCTGCCTTAACCCCCTACCGGAACACAACAGTGCGAGCACTGCTATTTGGCGGCAGGTTAGCGGTGAAAGACGGTGGTACCTCCCCGGACGGACCTACCACCATGCCCTACCACTAGCTAAATAATAGATGAATGATAAATCAAAGACAAACTGAAAAGAGTAAAAGGTGGTTTCTGTGGGATTCTTGTGTTTTTCTTTTCATCATCATCATCACTTCAGCCGAAAGACGTCCACTGCTGGACATAGGCCTCCCCCAAGGCGCGCCACTCAGACCGGTCCTGTGCCACTCGCATCCGCCGCGTTCCCGCGACCTTTACAAGGTCGTCACTCCATCTTGTTGGAGGCCTACCGACAGCTCGTCTCCCGGTTCGCGGGCGCCACTCCAGAACTTTCCGGCCCCATCGGCCGGTCGGTCGGTTATCGCGCTCCCGCGGGAACTATGCGCTTTTCCGGGATAAAAAGTAGCCTATGTCCTTTCCCGGGACCCCAACTATCTCCATGCCAAATTTTCGGACCAGCGGTTGAAGCGTGAAGAGGTAACAGACAGACAGACAGAGTTACTTTCGCATTATTAATGGATATGAATGTCCCGATGTTTGTTTGTCTGTAATCAAATCTCGCAAGTTAAATTTGATCCACTTCCCGGTTACCGATTCAGCTGAAATTTCGCATGCATGTATAAATCGGATGACAATGCAAAATTATTATGACCGTTGACATGGCATGCCATGGAGCTGATCTAATGATGGAAGCAGAAGGTGGCCATAGGAACTCGGTAGTTATCCGATACAACTCCATCTAGTTTGGAATCGTTTGATCCGGCTTGACCAGTACTTTAATAAAAGCTTGTTTTTAAAAAGCATTTTATCCACTCTCATATCATAAATCCTCTATGCGTTCAAAAATCGGTAGTAATGACATCCGGTATGACAGCGAGTTCTGTCAGAGCCAATTTCCTATCTGTGGTCATACAGTTATTCATTTTACAAAATCTATGTCGATGCTGTCTATTAACATCTTCCAACAGCAATGGCCGCCTATTCAGTCAGACTGAACGAAAGTTTGTTCCAAATTCAAATGTCGGCTCTATTTAGTCTATGATTTTTGAAAATCGAATGTGAGACACTGACATATTCGAATTGCCGCCATTGTTGACCGATTTTGAATCTTAGAGGATTTGTAAAATGAGTGTAGATAAAGTTGTGTATGAAACTGTACATAATTAGGCCTTAAAACACTCGTGCGATATTATTATGAAACTCGTCTGACGGCTCGTCTCATAAGGACCCTTATTATGTAGCAGTTACATAAACTACTGTTTGAATTGTAGCTTGTTAACTATCAATTAATTAATTTCATTGTTTCTTCTACCTATGTACATGTTTGTCTTCTCCAGGTTATATTCTGCGGCGGAGGGGTGGCTGTTAGCGCGGCGTCGCCCGCCATCACTTCGACCCTCCCGCTCGCGGGGGCGGTCCTGGCGCCCCACCACACGCTACACCAATAAAACACACACACACACACACACACAAGCCTGATCACACACCTGTGACCTCTGACTTTGCAAATGAAAGGTGACAATGGAAATGGCGAATTGAAAATGTGTTACGCACTGTTCATCCACGAAACGCCTTGTTTTAGTCGCGGCGGGTAGTTAAAATTTGACATTTGCTCGCTGCCTGTGAAACCCGTGGTCTGTGGATCGATGGGGGCCCACAGACTCATCTATGGGCCATGAAAAAAATACAATAACTCGGCTATCCGAACTTTTGATATACGCAGTGTTACTCTCACAATCAAGACAAATCTAACAAGCTAAAATCCATCGAGCCGTTTAGACAACAGAGTGCGCCAAAGAAATATAATACATGCACTCGAAAAACATGAACTTCTGGTGCAGTCGAGTAAAAGTGCTTTTTAGTGGCGTCAGCGAGCGATGTGGGCAAAGCAGCACAAATGTTTCACATTAACATCCTTTTCATGAGAAATAAATCGTGAAATTCATTTGGTTTTTTTTATTAAAAGGGTTGTATTGGATGTGTGGTCTCCGCGGGTAGCCAATAACCCATTTTCACCTTTCATTTGCCCGTAATAAGTCCCCGCAAAAATGTATTTAATAACCGTTCACCTAAAAACTGACAACATAAAAATCGCACTATATTAAACATTACATGTTTTTTTTTAATACTTATACTATACGTAATTACTTAACAGTGTTAGCAATTTAGCGTGTAAGGGTAGGTTTATTCAAGCACAGTTGACGGACTCATGGTCGTTAAATATGGTCGCCGAGCTGTCATTCCATACAGAAACGTCAAAATATTTAACGAGCGCTGCCTAGTTAACGGACGGTTTGAATCAACCCACCCTAAGGCATATAAACGTGCTTAGTTGGCAACACTGCTATTTAACCTTTTCAACGCCATGTCAAATACGAAAGCCGTCACTTAAACGCCGAGGGTGGCTGATCTCTAAAGCTATGGAGGGTGAAGTAAAGGAGCGCAATCTTTATAGTTCCAAAAGTGGACACCAAATCGGGTAGATTGGGGGCGCTGCGGTCGCCACTCCAGTCAAGCCACCTAGGCGGATAGTCTGCAGTAGCGCCTTCAGATGGCGCTGCTGAGGCGAAATCGGTTGTGAGGAGAGTGTGTTTTGTTTTGTTGCTTATCAAATCCGCTGGACACGTTTTCATCTGTTTCGCCATATAAGATTGCGCTCCTTACCAAGACACATTCCACACTCCATATCTAAAGCGAATATGGATCTTACGCGTACGTATTTAACCTCCTTATCCGTTGTACGCAGTGACGCATATGTTGGTCGTTGGCGTTAGATCTGCGGTACCGACATACGCGTCGTTGGCGTGGAAAAGGTTAAAAACTATTATCATCATTATTTTCTCAAGTAATGGACTGGATAGACTGCCAAGGTTCCACACAAAGATCGGTCTTGCGCCGTCCGAGTCCACCGGATTCCGGCGACCTTCAGGTCGTCGCTCCATCTTGTAGAACACCTATACGTATTAATTAACTGTGCTCCTAATGTTCCTATGTATATGCAAAAGGTAATCAATGGTGTAATTTGTATGTTAAAATTTAATTATCTCTAAGTGTTTTTTATGTTGCCAGTTTTCTAAATGTATAACATAGAAGAGTTACATAATATCTCGCTTTTTATACTCAACGGTATAGGCTACTAGGAATAAGGGTGTACATATAATAAATATTAATTTAAACTATGAAGTGTATCGAATTTTCTAACCACTGCCCCGGAGAGGAGAATTTAGCATAAAATTATATTCCAAAAAACCATAGGAAACTACTTAATTCTTGCAATAAAAATTTGTATTATGACGGGTTTTTTAACTATGAAATTAAAATCTGTTCTTAGGAACCATGTCATCTAATTAAGAACTGCATTCATAAATTTTTCTCCTTACCTTTTCGTCGCCGCAATCGGCCAGAGCCGTCAAAGCGACAGCGTAAACAATACATTAAGGTCGCGGGTGAATAGTTCAAATTTTCTCGGCGGTCAAAAGGTTAAAGCAGTGGTCGGGTCGTGGAAAAAAAGCAAAGAATCTTATATTGTAGCTTAACCAACCTGTCAAAATGGACAAGAAATCTGCATAATTTGACCACTAGGGGCGCTGCGATCGCTTGACCCAAACCATCTGTCAATTACATAGAGAAATATTTGTTGTTATTGGTTTTACTTAAATTATTAAAAAATGCCGCGCTGTGCAGTTCCAGGATGCAATGAGAACGGACGACACGTATTTCCGAAAGACTTGGTATGTATCTGGGGCAGGTATAATTGCATTGGGACGTCTTCATTTTCATCACAAATAACTGAACCAAAATTAAAATTGCGGTCGATATTTAACAATTTTAAACAAATCTACTTAAAATTGACAACAAAAAACCAGTAGAAATTTGACAGCTGCAGTGTTTGTGTTTTGGTTTGAGTCAAGCGTTTGCAGCGCCATCTGAGTCGAGCTTTGCGTATTTTTGTCCATTATAGCGTGACCTGTTAACGAGGATGCTGGTTCCACGTTTCCAAATTGCAATGTCAACATTGTCAACTAGGGTATAGGACATTTATCTATTATAAGTAAGGATTCACAAGCAGCCGGAGAAAAATGGCCCGTCCAAACGGGTGCCCGAATAACTCGGGCACCCGTTTGGCGCTCGGTAAATTTGACACTTAGGTTTACTTTTGTATAAAATATTTATTTTGACACACATTATAAAGAGGCGTTATTAGCATATTGGAACGTATTTTCTAATGTCAGTTTGCTCTATATATTTTGACAAATTATGTGGCACTGTTCGTCCCTATGTGATTATATGTGAATGGTATAGCACGACAAAACTTAGAAGGCGCGCGGCGAAGCTCTTAAGCCGTTGATGCAGAGACTACTATTGCTAAATTCGCGTGCCTTCTAAGTTGTGTAAACCTGTAATAGTGTGTGTGCGAGTTGGCAAATATCATTGATCTATTATAGTAAGGATTCACAATCAGCCGGAGAAAAATGGCCCCGTCAAAACGGGTGCCCGAACAGCTCGGGCACCCGTTTGGCCTTCGTTATAAGGAGGCGTTATTAGCACATTGGAACGTATTTTCTAATGTCAGTTTGCTCCATATATTTTGACATATTCTGTTAGGCAATGTTCGTCCATATGTTATTACTTATTATATGTACAATTTAAGACGAAGGCTGACAACTAAGTAACGCTGCCTATAAAAATATAGGTGGTTACTTCCAGCATAGAACTTGAGCGGTGGCTGTCGTTGCGCAGAAGTCGAAAATAAGGTCTCATCGGCAGAGGGGATGCCGCGGGCGCTATGTCGTGCGCGCACGCTCATTGGCCTTTCAGTCGTAAACATGCGCAGACATCCCCTCTACTTTCGCTCACCGCTCAAGATCACCGAGGCCTGTACGCACGGACAATATAGTCAACCCACGTTTATAGTGTGCATTTAACGAATGCCGCAGTGGGAGTTCAAGATTTAATTATTTAATTTACACCATCTCAAATGGTATATTTCATGACAGAATGAAATAGTTCGTGTATGAGAAGATTACCAAAATAGCTATTTTTGTTATATTTTTCACTAGTTGTGCCCCGCGACTTCGTGTGCGTGGAATATAAAATTGCCGATATTTTTTCTTTCCGACATCCGATTTTAATCAAACAT
The DNA here is from genome assembly GCA_963971205.1 of Aethes cnicana. Taxonomy (NCBI): domain Eukaryota; kingdom Metazoa; phylum Arthropoda; class Insecta; order Lepidoptera; family Tortricidae; genus Aethes; species Aethes cnicana. The sequence continues at coordinate 21,537 of CAXARK010000364.1, forward strand.
AGCTTATATGTTGCTCCAAATGATGCTCTATCTACCCTTGAAAACTGCATTCAAATCGGTTCAGTAGTTTCGGAGATTAACTCTAACAAACAGAAAAGACAGAAAGATTTCTAAAATTCGCTGTTTTGTGGTCTACCATACATCTTTAGACCCCCCGTTCCTTTTTTTGAACTTTTCTTTCTATGTACAGACACGCCGGGTTCTGCTCTTTTATTATAGTATAGATTTTCATGTTGGTTGGTTACTTGTACGTCTTTACTTAATATAGCAAAAACTTAAATCATAAATTAGAGGATTTCTTGTTTTTCTTCCATGACATTTTACAGTTATTGTAACTTATTGAATAGCATACACATAGTTAATATAAGGTGATGTAACTCTATAAATATTGTATGAATTAAACGAATACGGAGGAAGAAATATTTTTGTGTTTTTTATCATTTCGAAATCCAATTTGTTGCTTAGTGCCTGCATTCTGCATATATACCTATATATAAAACAAGAAACTGACTGACTGACTGATCGATCAACGCAGAACCGAAACTACTGGTCGTAGAGAGCTGAAATTTGGCGTGCAGGTTCCTTAGGGAACGTAGGGGAGCACTAAGAGAGGATTTCCCGAAATTCCCACGAGAACGGGAAAAAACGGAATTTTAAATTTTAATATTTCTGCGCATACGAAGTTGCGGGGAAAAGCTATAATAAATATGTTGGGATGTTTCACACAAACACAAGGCAGTATATTTTATCGTAAACAAGTACTTGAGAAGTTTTAATTTTCCAATAGATGAGACCTGGATCGAATTGTAGCCCCCCTTAAAACCCTATATTCCAAATTTAATCGAAATCGATAGAGCAGTTTTCAACGCGATTACAAATACATATATATACAAATGTTGCTCGTTTATTAGGATACCTAAATAGCAGGCAATGAGCACACAAATAGCCTGCCTGATAACTCAAACAAGATAACAACCTTGCAATATTAATAACTAAACGAATAGGTACTTAACATAATGATGCAGTAAAACTATGAGTACCTACTTTTAAACCATCTATACCGACAGACTTCAAGTACGGATACTATACTATGTGTCAAATACTCAATTTAACATCCAACTCACTGATATAAGTAGGTACTTTAGTGCATGCTCTCCATGCGTCCATACCTAACTATTGTAAACAATATTATTTACCGCAATGGTCCGTAGATATTTGCTCGTTGATAAACCCCAGCTTACTCATCAGGCGTGTGCGAGTCTATATAAAGAATACGCGAGCGTAAACTGTTTTAGTAGTCCATTCACAATCACGATGTCTGTTTACAACGCACCTGCTATATTCGTAAACCACGGGGGCGGACCGAATCCTGTTTTAGGCGAGAAATACAACCTGGAAATAGCAGAATCACTGCGAGAAATACCTAAGCTCGTGGACTTTGATCGAGTTGAAGCTGTGATAATAGTGACAGCGCATAGAGAAGAGGAAAATGTGACGATTTCATCTGGAGATCGTCATGAGCTTGTTTATGACTATACCAACTTTCCACCGGAGACTTATTTGTATAAACATGAAGCGCCTGGAACGCAGGAGCTCGCTTGTCAAGTGTACGAAGCTCTAAATCGCTCGGGAATTAAAGCATCTTTAGACTCAAGTCGCGGCTGGGATCACGGGACTTTCATTCCAATGATGCTAGCGGATCCTACCGCTCGTATCCCGATCTTACAAGTTGTTGTAATGTTTTGTTTAGTCTGTGACACTCGCTCTGACGTTTGTAGCTTTATCTGTGGACGTCAAGATAGAATACCTAGCTCTGAGCTCTAAGATAAAAATGTATCTGAATAAATAATAAAGACACAGCCATATTCATTGTCTTAATATTACATGGTGTCAGAAAAATGTCTCAAGACGAAAAAATGTCACAAGACGTGGAAGTCCTCACTTCGATCCTAAAGACTCAAACAGAGTTATTGGCGGCCATGCGAATACAGATGGCGGAACTCTCTGCTGAAAAAGAACAAAAAAGCCATTCAAACCATGTACATGTCCCGTGGCCGGCTCCGCTTCAGACAACGGGGGAGTCTTCGGCAGCTTTTAAAGCTTTTCAGGACGGCTGGAGCAATTATACGGCTGCGACGGGAATTGACAAATGGGGCCCGGAACGTGAAATACAAAAGGCTAGTTTGCTCTATAGCGCTGTAGGTACAGCGGCAGTTGAAAAATACTTGTTTGATATGGACGAAGCTTCAAAGAAAGATGAAAAACTGATATTTAAATACCTGAAAGATCGAATGGTCAAGAAGAGTAGTATAATCTACAACCGCTATCTTTTCAATTCTCGTAACCAATCGGATAACGAATGTTTTGACAGTTACCTACTAGAACTGCAACGATTAATTAATACATGTGATTACAAGACATTTGAGTCGGAGCTGTTACGCGACAAAATTGTGATCGGTGTAAATGACAATGATCTGAAAAAAGATCTATTAAAATGTGACAATTTGGACCTAACCCTAACTATAGCTATGTGCAGATCGGCTGAAGCTACTCGCAACCAACTATCTTTGCTCCATAATGAAGGCAGCGGCATTAATAAAGTTTATAAAAAAACGAACAAAATCTGCAAGTTCTGTGGTGAAGCACATGTTTTCAATAAAAAATCTTGTAGTGCATATGGAAAGCAATGCCAAAACTGTGGAGGTTATAATCATAACAAGAAAGTATGTAAAAAGAAGAACAAACAACATAACATTAAAGAAGTTGAAGAGGAAGTCTATTCATCAGAGGAAGACCTGCAAATAGCAAAAGTGATAAGGAATGATAGAACAGGTGCAGTCCATGGAGAGATGTTTGTAGAGGTAAATCATTTATTAAAACCTTATCTTTTTCAATTGGACACTGGGGCACAAATGAGCCTGATGGGGTATAATACCTGTAAACAAATATTAGAGACTAATGAACCTCTATTGATACCTTCAAAATCAAAATTAAGTACTATTGGAGGACACTCATTAAGAGTTATGGGGGATGTGCATCTTGTCTGTGTAGTAAAAAATAAAAAATATAAAGTTCGCTTCTCAGTAGTGGATTTGGAACATGGACCGTTGCTATCAGAGAAAGCCTGCTACAAATTAGGCTTTGTGAAATATTGCAACAGTATTACAAGCAATCCAAACCCTGAAATAGACAGGAAGCAAGCAGAAGACATAATAGATAAATATAAGGATGTGTTTAATGGTTATGGTAAATTTTCAGGAGATGTCACAATAGAGGTAGATAAATCTGTACAGCCTTCCATCCAAGCGGCTCGTCGTGTTCCAATGGCAATGCGTGATGTCCTGAAAGAAGAACTAGAAAAATTAGAAAAAGAAGATATCATCACCCGGGAAACAGATCACACCGAATGGGTAAACAACATTCTTATTGTTAAAAGAGATAATAAAATCCGGATATGCCTTGATCCTATTCCATTAAATAAAGCCATAAAGCGTCCAAATTTCCAATTCACAACGTTAGACGAAATTTTACCAGAACTAGGAAAGGCTAAAGTGTTTAGCACAGTAGACACTAAAAAAGGATTCTGGCATGTAAATCTAACAGAGGAAAGTAGTAAGCTCACAACATTCTGGACTCCTTTTGGTAGATACCGTTGGAAAAGGCTTCCCTTTGGTATATCTTCGGCACCGGAAATCTTCCAACAGAAACTTATATCTTCCCTAAGTGGACTATCAGGAGTGGAAGTTATGGCTGATGATATACTAATTTATGGTGTTGGAGAAAACATCACCGAAGCCACAGCTGATCACAATAAAAATCTTGAAGAGCTTTTGATCCGATTGCGCGATATTAATTGCAAATTAAATAAAGAAAAACTTAATTTGTTACAAACATCTGTAAAATTTTTTGGCCACATACTTACAGATCATGGATTGGAACCAGATATTTCCAAAATAACAGCCATTCGAGACATGCCTACACCCTCAAATAAAAAAGAAGTGCTATGCTTCCTGGGCATGATTACATATCTCAGTCGCTATATAAAAAATTTGAGTTTTGAAGCAAAATATCTGAGGCAGCTCACTTATAAAGATACTCCCTGGAATTGGACGGATATGGAGGATAAAGAATTCAAAAAGTTAAAAGACATCATATCAGATCTGAAAGCATTAAAATACTTTGAAATGAACAAACCAGTGACAATGGAATGTGATGCAAGTAGTGATGGGTTGGGTGTAGTAATATATCAAGAGGGTCAAGACATTGCCTATGCATCCAGGACTTTGACTAAAACTGAAAAAAGATATGCCCAAATAGAAAAGGAAATGCTAGCAATAGTCTTTGGTTGTATTCGTTTTGATCAATATGTCAATGGGTGTAGACACACAACAGTTAAGACAGACCACAAACCCTTAATTAACATCTGGAAGAAGCCACTATCACAAGCACCAAAGCGACTCCAATTGATGTTGATGAATTTGCAGCGATACAACATAGAATTGACATATGTCAAGGGTAAGAACAATAATGTAGCTGATATGCTTTCTAGATCCCCGTTACCCTACAATAAGCCAGAAAATGGAAAAGACGACATTGAAAATTTATCCAGAGAATATAAGATTTTCAAGACTGTACAGAATTTTGATGAAGCAAGACATTTGAAAGTATCGGACAAAATCATTGAGGAAATCCAGCAAGCAACTTTAGCTGACGACTCTTTGCAATTGCTAATTGGCTACATATTGAATGGATTTCCAAAATACGAGAATAGTATGCCTGGAGACCTTAAACAGTATTTTAAATTTAGGCATGAACTTAGTACAAATAGTGGACTAATTTTTAGACAGGGAAAAATACTAATTCCACCAGTGCTCAGACAAGCATTGACATCAAGAATACATACCAGTCACAATGGTGTGGAGAACAGCCTACGTGTAGCACGGTATAATATATTCTGGCCAGGAATGACTAAACAGATTACAGAACACGTCAAAGCCTGCACATCGTGTCTAAAACACTCAGACAATCAAAAAGTCATGCCAATGATGAGCCATGAAATCCCGGATTATCCTTTTCAAATAGTGTCCATGGATGTGTTTGAAATTAGATCAGAATCTACTATACAAAGATATTTAATAACAGTGGATCACTACTCTGACTTTTATGAAGTGGACCACCTTAGGGACCTAGGTGCAAATAGCACTATAGCTATCTGTAAAAAGAATTTTGCTCGCTATGGGATTCCTCAAAAAGTAGTAACAGATGGAGCCACCAATTTTGTGAATCAACATTTCAAACAGTTTGCAGAGCAATGGAAATTTGTGCATGCAACTTCTTCTCCGCACTACCCTAGGTCAAATGGAAAAGCAGAAGCAGCTGTTAAAAAAGCTAAGAGACTTATTTTGAAAACAAAAGAAAAGAAGGAAGATTTATGGTTTGCTTTGCTACACCAACGTAATATACCGGCACCTAACTCTGATTCAAGTCCAGCTCAGAAATTTCTATCCAGGAAAACAAGATCCAGTGTACCATTGCTAGTTGTCCAACTTAAACCTGCTATACCAAAAAATGTAAAAAATTATATAAAAGATCGACAAATTGAGAGCAAAAGATATTATAACAGAAAAAGTCAGGACCTGCATTATCTAACTGAAAACCAGCTGGTATATGTAAAACTAAAACCAGAGATGGAAGACACATGGCAACCTGGAAAGATTATGAAGAGGGTTACAGAAAGGTCATACATAGTAAATGTGGGTGGAAAACTGTACAGAAGAAATCGGACTTATATTAAACCTTATGTGTTAATTAACCCTCCTAGTGAGGAATCTTTTTCAGATTTTTCAACGGACTCTGATGCTAATCGTTTAAGCGTACAAGACTGTGGCGAACAAGAGTTATGTCCAGCTCCTGAAGAAGCTCCTGAAGCACCGGTCCCGTGTGCTGCGGCCAGCACGCCGCTCATTCAGCACTCGGCTTCGGCCGACACCGCCGATCAGCAGGCCAGCAACGCAGCCTCACCGCGGCCGAGACGCGCTGTGCGGCGACCCAGGTGGCAAGATGATTATGTCGTCAATTAGGTTTATTGAACCAACGCTTTGATCTTTAATCTTTAATCTGTATGTTTATTTTTTATTTTCCATAATCTCAGTTTGGTTGAAGAACAATGTTTTGTTTTAAAATTGTTTCTATTTTATTTTTCTTTAGGAAAGAGAAGATGTTGTAATGTTTTGTTTAGTCTGTGACACTCGCTCTGACGTTTGTAGCTTTATCTGTGGACGTCAAGATAGAATACCTAGCTCTGAGCTCTAAGATAAAAATGTATCTGAATAAATAATAAAGACACAGCCATATTCATTGTCTTAATATTACACAAGTGTCTATACTTACCAATCAGAACGCCTCCTTCCATTTTGAGCTAGGTCGCGCGTTGTATCCTTTCCGCGCGCGTGGAGTTGCTATAATCGGCTCTGGAATGTCTTATCACAACATGGACGAATTCGATCGAGCTAATGCAGAAAACGACGGTGTTATAGTCAATGATAGCTTCCATAACTACTTGAAAGGAGTATGTACTAGCGATCAGGAAGGAAGGAAGAGGATTTTGACGTGGGAGGAGCAGGAAGGAGCGTTAGAAGCTCATCCGAAAGGAGAGGCGGATCATTTTATGCCGCTGATTGTGTGTATTGGAGCGGCCGGCTCTGATCCGTGTAAAATCGTGTTCGATTCAGTATTCAAGAGAAAGTTTAGGTTGGCAGGATTCGCTTGGGGTCTATAGTGAGCTTTAACCTTTTCTAATCCAATGACGGACATATTCGCACCAGAGCCAACGACTAATTAAATCGTCATGGCGTTCAACAGAAAGAGACTTAAATCGAAATGCGTAAAATCCTTATGGAGGAGTTATGTGTTTACCTGTCTATGTATGTATGTATGTATGTATGTATGTTTGTTCCTTTGTGGCACACTAGAGATCAAAGGCGTGGGTCGATTTTAATGAATCATACGTCAATCGATTCGTCTGAATCGCGCGAGTGTCACTGAAGATATGAAATTAATCAAAATTCAAAATGGCGGCCACCAGACGCCATATTGTACAAAATAAAAAAATAAAAGTCAACCAACTATGGCATGTGAGGTATCGTTGAATAGGTATTTAAAAATCATTATTAGGTTTCTTTGACCATTTTTCAGACAAAAGAACCGTTTATGATTTATAACGATTCAAAGTTCCTTTACTAACCACGTAAAGTAGGTACTTATATCCACCCAGTAGTCAATCCGTTCGAATTAGCAACACAGGAAATAATCTAGATCAACGAGTCTTCAAGCAGGTCATGTTTTTCATAAATCTCAAACTTCAATCAAGTACGTACGCATGTGCAATGTAGTGTACCAGTAGCGTCATCTATCCGTTGACTTGAAGACTTTTAGTTTCGTTATTACATTTAAAGTGTCAATAGTGTTATTTACCTACTTAATACAGTAAAATATAACCTAATTGATTATAGGTACCAATTACACTAGTCAGTACTCAGCGCTCGTAAATAAATAAAATAGCTACCTAATACTCTAATGTAGTACCAGTAGCGCCATCTATCGGTTGACTTGAAGAATTTTAATAGAGCCAGCGTTTTGAGCCGGGTTAAGGTCGGTTTTGGATGTCTCCGATCGATCGCTGCGGCTTGCGGCTGCGGCTGACGCGTGCCGGCGATGCACGGCTTGGAATCACTCCTACTCACTCACTGTCATTAGAAGCAGTAGGTATTTAGGAGGATACATGATGATTGCGATGAACGAACGAACTAGAACGAACTATTTTATTCCATTCATAAGGCTGGCTATTCAAAAAAGTGTCAATAAAATAATAATTATAATGCGATGGAAATGTATTTAAATAATAAATGTATAATGTTTAAGTTATATATCGATCTCAACAATTATATGACCGCCCGAATTATTTCTCGATTAAAATTAAACGGGATCGTTGATCGTGAATGGCTACTTTTAAACCTTGATAGACCAACGCCAACGATCAACGGAATGTCAGTTTTGAATAGGCCACTTTCGTGTTCAATTCGAAAAAAAATCTAGCCTTTTCTTTTGCATTTTTCTCTCAAAGCACTGACAATGCCGGTCACCAAGTGTGTCGTGGATGATTGCAAATCGACTGCAAATATAATTGCCTTTTTTATTATCGAAGGGCTCCTGCTCAGTGTGAAATCTGGCTCCAGCTCCTCGCGCCACATTCTTCGCAGCTGAAAGACAAGGTTCCAGCAGACAAACTGTCTCATAAAGTGTGCTTCTCACATTTTAAGAGCCAGTACCTTCGTTTTGGAGGAAGGAAGCCCAAGAAGATTCATGGAGCGTTCCCTACGCTGTTCACGAACGCAGAGATCCTATCAGGACGTTAAAATTTTTCATTTGTATTTACTTATACAATTTTTAAACGTTCCAAGTGTAGTATATTAGCAAAGGTGTATGTGTAATTTAGTGCAGCCAAGAAATTTAAGTTAACCAAAATCTAGCAAGGTCTCTGTCCGAACGATGTTGGTTGCTTGAAATCGTAAATAATTCATTTTATAGTAAATAATTTACGTCAAACACAGAAAACGATAAAATTGACTTGTTACAGAACAATAATTGTTAAATATTTTTTTTTCTTCTTCAAAAATCTAATTATTTCCTGTTCAACTTCAGGAAATGCACTCTTAATGCTGCTCCCCTACACTCCTCAAGGAACCTACATGCCAAATTTCAGCAACTGTGACCAGTCGTTTCGGCTGTGCTTTGTCTGTCAGCTGCTTAGTCTGTCCGATCAGGCAGTAGTTTCATTCATTCATATATTGATTAGCCCAAACAATTGTCATTAATTAAACTTCTGGGCAGAGGCTTCCTCTCTCTCATCATGAGAGATGGGTCTGTTATCCTACATGAAAGGCCCAATGGTGATTGGGGACTTGTAATAAAATAATAAATATCAGTATCATGGGACATTTTACACGCTTTATCTTCTGTGAGTATTCTTTTTTACAGATGACAACAAAATATGTGGAGAGCACAGTTACAGTGTACCAACAGGTAGCTTAGGTAAGAAGTCATGTTTTGTTTTATATTACCATCAACGCGCTAACCTTGTGTATTTATACCAACTATCTCAAAAAGTGCTCTTATGATTTGGATGAAATTAGCAATCTGGCTAGATAATACATAATACTACTATAAATAAATCATTTTGTCATTTTGGATCTGTGTCAAAAATTACTTAATATTGAAAACTATCTCCCCAAAACATTATGCTGTACCTTACCTAGAGATTCTACTAAAGCAAAATACCTATACGATCTAATTACCTCCGCAAAGCAAATATGATATGGAGTTCTCAAGTGCTTCTGCTTGTTCATACTTGGATTTCCAACTTAGATGCTTGTCAATACGAACACCAAGGAATTTCACATGGTCAACTGCATCTACAGGACTCCATTCATAAAAAAAGTCTATCAGATTTTTTTGAATTAAATTTAAAAATTAGAATTTGTGTCTTGTCAGAAATTAATCGCAAGTTATAATAGGTACATCGAGGTTAAATTTACTTTGCTGTACCTTTTTAAATCTTGTGTGCTCGGCACTTCACCAAGGAAAAACATTGATCAAGTGTCAAGCAGTAACAACTTCTGATGATACTACGGAGAGAGATGAAACATTTGTTGAGTGGTGTAATGTTTTCGGGCTGCACATCTAATCTGTTGTTTTTAGGGTTCCGTAGCCAAATGGCAAAAACGGAACCCTTAACCCTTATTCGGCTATATTTTAAACATGTGGTTTTCTTGTCTGTGTGTGTATATTGTGTTTTGTTTTTTTATCTTTTTTTGTACCTAGTGCTTTTGTTTTTTAGCCGAATAAATGTTTCTTTTCTTTCTTTTCTAAGCGAGCACATTACCAGTCATCTCGCTTCGGCTTCAAGTTCACCTAGACCTCTTTATTCTTTATACTGTTGTTCGATCCTTCCCCAATATTTGCAAGTAACCTTTTTTAGGGTTCCGAAGTCCACAAGGAACCCTTATAGTCTCGCCATGTCGGTCCGTCCGTCCGTCCGTCTGTCCGCACTATTGCTCGGAGATGCTTACTTCTAGAAAGCTGTAATTTGGCATGAATGTACATATTAGTTATGCTGACAAAGTGGTACAATAAAATTTTGAAACATATTTTTTTTATAGGGTACCTCCCCTATTCGTAAAGTGGGGATGTAATTCTTTTTTCTTGCGTACCCCATGGTGTGGCATTTCGTTGAATAGGTCTTGAAAAAATATTGTGGGTTTTTTGATTAAATGATGCGTTTGTGAAATGTTAAGCTTTAAAGTGCTATTCTTTGTTAGAGTCGAGTGTCCCCCCCCCCCCTGCCAGCTAAATGGTGGTATATGGATGGCTGAAAAAAATCACGGTTGTGGCATATATAACGTAGTTGCAAGGAAAACTATCACAGCTAGGTAGGCTGTACTAATTTACGAGTCATAGTCGACCAACTGATTAAAAAATCAATGATATTTCTCGAGCGGCAGGGGCGTCGGGCGGGCACGTCATACCACAGGCTAGCTAGATGCTAATAAGTCTTTGAAAGGTACTGTGGGCATCGTCAACTTCAGAACTTGAAAGGTAACCAACCGCACCGGTGCACGTTAGAGTGCGCTCACGGTTTTTTAGCAATTATTATCTAGGAACAAGTCCTGCTTTAACTTCGTGCGTTTGAATAGGATATCAATAGTTCACTGCCATTATTTTTACTGCGCAATGGAGAATTTATGACGACGATTGTGCAGTCGGTCGGGACCCATTAAATTGTAGGCAAATATCTTCCTAATAATAGGAAGCCGTGATGGCCTAGTGGTTCGACCTACCGCCTCTCATGCAGAGGGTCGAGGGTTCGATTCCGGCTCGCACCTCTTAAGTTTACTTATGTGCGAAATTCAATTTGAATTTACCACTGAGCTTTTCGGTGAAGGAAAAGATCGTGTGGAAACCTGCACGCATCTGCGAATTCAAAGATGTGTGTGAACTCCCCAATCCGCACTGGGCCCGCGTGGGGACTATAACCCAAACCCTCTCGTGATGAGAGGAGGCCTGTGCCCACGCTGACATGCTGACGCAAATGGCTGTAGTAGTAGTAATAGGTCCCGACTGTAGGAATCGTTTAGGCTTTAGCGACTACTAATCGTTGTTAGCGACTACTAACTAGTCTAGTTTTTGTACTGTTTAGTTTTTTTTAACACTTTTTTTGTCTTTCCAATACTTTCATGTAAGAGCATGCTCTTAGGGGCAGTTTTGTCGAGAACCGCGGCATCGTCATGCTAATATGCCGCGCGATTTAATAATGCTCGTGGGGTCGAACAGAGTCTATTATGGTTTTAATTACATGCGTCGTGATGTAAGTAAATAGAAGAATAATTTTTCGGTGCTCGAAATCGTTTTGGAAATCACCATTTTACCATAGAATATTTAATAATACTAGGTACAGAATGGCCACGGAATCACCCGCCTGAATTAGCCAACTCGCCCTTACCGTCATTTGTTTCATTTGGAGATGGAGAGTGAATCATTGGCCCACACATTTACAAGTGTACAGACGTTTTCGTACGCACACAGACATCCTCGCACGCAAACATTGACACTTCATTCGAAATGTGTTCGAAATCGTGCTTTTATAGGCCGTGTCCGCCGTGTGGTTTTATGAAATGCGGTCTTTATACATCACCGACAAGTAATCGGAATCTCATTATATCTGACACGTCTGTAGTAAATATCATAGGGCGCTTATTGTTTTTGAGTTTATATTTTGGGTCAGATCAGTCATAAGTATGTTTTTTTTTGTATATTATTCGTATTTATCTACATAATATGTAGTTTAATCAGAATATCGTGTATTTATTGGCGCATTTTCTAAATATCTGACATAAAAACCAAAGCTTCCGTTCCATTGTTACTGTTATCGCGAAGCTATTTATGTATGTAGACTTTATGTCGCAATTTCGCTCAAAGTTCAAGTGTCAAGAGGCCGAATCACGGAATTGTATAAAATGGCGGGTATTATTGTCACCGCGGTTATTTATGGCCCAAGTGTTAGCTAGTTATTCTATTAACTTCAATTCGACCTGATGTCTTTGTTTCTAGTGTATGTTACACACGAAAATATCTCGTTGTTGGATTCCCTAAGTAATGCCAATTTGATGAAGAAATACCGCGACATATCTTGTAATATGAATATACCCAATGAAGCTAGTTTAATTATAAACAGAACTTCATCACCCACCGCAGAGTCTGACAAAAAATCTCCCACTTTTCAGGTATAGCCATGGACCTGACACCGCCTAAGGACAAATGGAACCTCATCTACGTCACTCTGGTCATCCACGGGCTAGGCACCCTGACAGCGTTGAACATGTTCATAACGGCTAAAGATTACTTCGTGGACTACAAACTGACTAACACGCTGGCAACTATTTGGTGTACGTCGGGGTCGCCGCGCAACTGCCGAACTTCCTGTTTAGCTGGTTCAACGTTTTTGTTAAGTTGAGGTAAGTTCTCTGTCCCTTTTATTAACAAGTTGTGTGCGAAACCTCCTTACTCACTCTCACAGTTAAGATAAATCTATGGAGGGTTGAAGTAAAGGAGCGCAATCTTTATAGTTCCAAAAATGGACAAATCGGGTAGATTGGGGGCGCTGCGGTCGTCACTCCAGTCAAGCCACATAGGCGAATAGTCTGCAGTATCGCCTTCAGTTGGAGCTGCTGAGGCGAAAACCGTTGTGTTTTGTTTTGTTGCTTATCAAATCCGCTGGACACGTTTTCAACTGTTTCGTCATATACGAGGGGTGATCCAAAAGTAATGATAATCAGTATGAAAGACACATAAAATGTTCAATAAAATATATTTTTTTCTACGTAATCTCCTTCCAAGGCTACACACTTAGACCATCGTTTCCCCGGACCACGAATTCCTTTAAAAAAAATATCTTTTTCTTGACCCTCCATAAATGCCTCCACAGCGGCCATTACCTCGCCATCATTTAAAAATTTGTTGCCTCTAAGATCTTCCTTCAGCCGTGGAAAGAGATAAAAGTCGCTGGGGGCTAGGTCTGGCGAATATGGGGGGTGTTCCAGCAATTCGAACCCTGAATCACGGATGGCAGCCATCGCAACGCCGGCCTTGTGAGGCGGTGCGTTGTTCTGGTGAAACAGGATGCCAGCTCGAAGTTTACCCCGCCGCTTTTCTTTGATTGCCTCTCTCAATCTGCGTATTTGGTCAGCGTAGTAGGAGCCCGTAATAGTAGTTCCCTTTTCCAGGTATTCGATCATTATGACTCCCTCAGCATCCATGCCTGAAGCCATGACCTTACCAGCGGAGCTTGCTACCTTGACTTTCTTCGGTGTAGGGGAAGACGCTCGCTTCCAGGTCATGGATTGCTGTTTGGTCTCAGGATCGAAATGGTGGATCCAAGACTCGTCCATGGTTACAAACCGACGCAAAAATGTTTCGGGATCAGTTTGATATTTGTCAAGATTAGACTTCGAAATCTCACATCGTATTTTCTTTTGTTCAGCCGTTAACATTCTAGGCACCCAACGAGCGGAGACTTTTTTCATGTGTAGTTCATCAGTTAAGATTCTTTGAATGCCGCCATACTAGATGCCTGTGTGCTCAACTAGATGCCTGATAGTCATCCTTCTATCTGTTAAAACGAGATCATGAATTTTTTCGACGTTTTCTCCAGTAATGGCGTCAGATGGACGGCCTTCGCGATGTTCATCTTGAGTGGATGTTCTTCCCAAGTTAAACTCCTTTGACCACCGTGCCACTGTGGAATACGGTGGAGCGGACTCGCCCAGTGTTCCCATTAATTCAGCGTATATATCTTTAGTACACATTTTTTTTCATAAGAAGTATTTAATAACCGCTCTCATCTCAGTTTTCTCCATTTTGGCGTTATTGTTCCGACTGCTCGTGAAAAAACAGCTGCAACTCTCTGACAGATACATATTTTTTTATTTTTCATTTTTTTATTTACTAAGGACTCTTTATGGCCAGTAACGGCATACCTATTTATTTTAATCCGATTCAATAAGTATTCAGTTATCATTACTTTTGGATCACCCCTCGTAAGATTGCGCTCCTTACCAAGACACACTCCACAATCCACATTCCATAGATAAATCTATGGACACCTCTGAACTTGATCAAAAATCCATCAGGCTGTACATACAAACACTCGTATTTAACCTGTTCCTTGCGCAGGCAGATAAAAATAGTATTTTAACCAAAAATGTATGTTTTCGGTAAAGGCAACCATCGTGAGGAAACCTGCACGCCTCTGCGAAGTAATTCAAAGAAGTGTGTGAAGTCAGTCCCCAATCTGCACTGGGCCCGCGTGGGGACTATAGCCCAAACCCTCTCGTGATGAGAGGAGGTCTGTGCCCAGCAGTGGGACGCAAATAGACTGTAGTAATAGTAGTAGTAGTAACCAAAAATGTATGGTCCATTTCTTTTAGACATAGACTTGAATTTGGTAGAAGACCTTTCTACAAATAAGAGGTTCTATCCATGTCCAACGCATTCGAGATACCTGCGAGTAAAAATTCAAATGTCATCTTCATTTGCAAAGATTAATTTATTTGACACTCGTTATAAATTTCCTGTAGGTTAGGTATGAACGTCTCGTGTATAAGCCGATGAGCATTAATAAACACACGTGCGCGATATCTTCAATGAATACCGACTCGCCATAATGAAACAAAATGTGGCCGTCCATGCCTAAAGGGTCCTTATGGCAGGTATTGAGTTAAGTATAGATCCTAAATCTACGTTTAATGAGCTGTCTAATACAAAAAGAATCATGACCCTAAGTCTTATATATTTTTTTTTAAAAAACATCAGACCTACACATGTTAAAATTGCACTTTTGAGAAATTGTTAAAAGAAGTTTGAAACTAATTTTAAGTATGTTCCTATTGGAAGTTACATAGATGATGATTGATTATGTATCTCAAGGTATTATTCTTTGAATTTAAGTTAAGGTTTATTTAATTTGACTTCCAGGTCGTGAAAAATCTGCCTTTGATTAGAGCAAGTCGCTTATAAGAAAGAAATTAAGAAAAAATATTTTTCGGACTGTTCTTTAATAAGTTG
Source organism: Aethes cnicana (assembly GCA_963971205.1). Classification (NCBI taxonomy): domain Eukaryota; kingdom Metazoa; phylum Arthropoda; class Insecta; order Lepidoptera; family Tortricidae; genus Aethes; species Aethes cnicana. The sequence goes on from CAXARK010000364.1 coordinate 36,714, forward strand.
TAGTTTGAACCATACTATATATTTAGGTATATTGGAACTCACATCTTAGGATAGAAATAAAACCACAAGGTATAGAATTATGATTTTTAAAATTAAAATGTCATAATGATTATAATTTTTCATCTTCTTCTATAACAATAACAATTATTGTACAGTGACTTCAAAATTATATTTATTCAGTCTATAGAAGTATCACAAAAGCGTTATTATTATTCTACAAGTTTCATTTTGCTAGTTATAAACGATTTCAGTTACATAAAAATCACAAATTCACTCCCATACATTTGGGAAAAGGGTCCTTATGACCAATCACAGGCAAAAATATTGATAATTACAGTATAGCACTATATTAACACTATTTATTTACTAATATTGTATTAAAACATAATACCGAAGAAAAAGTGTTATCATAAGTTTACTCAAAATCTTGAGTAACACAAATTATATTCAAGTAATCATAAGAGTAATTCTCATAAGGACCCTTTTCCCAAACGTATGGGACACTTGGGAAAAGGGTCCTTATGGCCAATCACAGGCAAAAATTATTGATAATTACAGTATAGCACTATATTAACACTATTTATTTACTAATCTTGTATTAAAACATAATACCGAAGAAAAAATCAGCGAAAAAATTTTGTACCTACGCGTAAAATAAAGTATACCTAGTGCGTATATAAATTAAACATGCTTATAAGAAACAGTTACAACTACATTTTTATTAAACAATTTTATTTTTATCAACAAATTCATCATTCTTGTATATGGTCTGCCATAAGGACCCTTTTCTACTAAACTTTGAACCCAGTTTTAATATAGAAATACTCAACGTACACTAGTGAAACCTAGCTACAAATATACGTCTATCTGTATATTTTACTATTTTGCATAAAACAAAAAAACGATAATTTTGAAGCATTTTACAAAAACGTCAATATCTCCGTAACTAGAAACTGCCATAAGGACCCTTTTGTTATGGACGGTCACATAACGCTACCGAATGATTCATGTGTCATTGAACTTATCAATAGAAATCTTTTGTTGTACTTGAAACTTCTAACTGGCCGCAAAGTTACAGAGCAATTTTAGTTTATTTTATTTCGCCCATCTATTCTGAAAGAAATAAAAATCTATTCTAAATCGATAGACACCCATTCCCAACGCAGTGTTTATGTGGAAAGGTCGCTACTACTACTACTACAGCTTATTTGCGTCCCACTGCTGGGCACAGGCCTCCTCTCTTCGCGAGAGGGTTTTGGGCTATAGTCCCCACGCGGGCCTAGCGCGGATTGGGGACTGACTTCACACACATCTTTGAATTCACGGTCGTGCTGGCGATGCTGGACAGCTCACAGTGGCCGGGTGCCTTCTTCTGGGTCACCATGATATCTGTCTTCGTGTTGAACAGTATGTACGACGTTGTTTTACGGCTTGACCACGATGTGGCGCGGCAACTCTGTCTGTCTGTTACCTCTTCACGCTTCAACCGCTGGACCGATTGAGATGAAATTTGGCATGCAGATAGTTGGGGTCCCGGGAAAGGTATGTCCTTTTGCTGCTATTCATCCCGGAAAAACGCATAGTATCACGATCGCGCAATGAGCCCAGCTTTCTGTCTCTCGAAGTCGTTTCCGAGCTTTTAGTGGCACGGTGACGGTGCAGATGACGGCGGGGACGGCGAGGGTTGCGGGGAGACTGAATACGCGCATAGCTTGAATGATACTGGCCGTCGACAAAAATCAGCATAAAAGCTATCTATGACCGTCATATAACACGGGTCAACATATAGGCTACTTTTTATCCCGGAAAATCGCATAATTCCCGCGGGAACGCTATTACCAAATTCCATGTGGACGAAATTGCGGACAGAAGGTCATATAAAAGTTATTTCATCAGCTCAGCAGTCAAGAATGTCATCTTTCTAATCTAAGCTTACAAATAAAATGCCTTACACGAAATTGTAGATTTGTTGGATCACCGCCGGCAGTTTTCAGTAACCTCAGACGGCATTTTATTGTATTTTGTAGTGTAGCAGAGTAGTAACGTCCCTCTTTACAGAAAATTGAAAAAATCCATGTAAATTGCACAAAAGGCGACAGCGGACTGACGGCGGTTGAAACGCTTGTAGTATCACCCAAAAGGTTTTAGATTTGCAATTAATAATAGCGTATCTTTGAGTATATAGCCACTGGAGATGCCATACATGGGCGATCCCCTCCGGCAAAGTACATGGTTCAACTGTTCAAAGTCTTTATATAAACTCACTTGAAGGTCGCTTCACCGCCATTTTGCATCGTTCCGTGACGCGAGACGTTTCTCCTGAAAAATGGTGTCTTGTGCGGTATTCTCGTGTAAAAGGCGATCTGAACGCTCAAATTCGCAACTAAATCGCGTTTCCTATCATAGATAAGTATTTTTACTAAATATTAAATGTGTATTGAAGTAAAATCTCTATTTAAAGAAAAAACTTTTGCGATACGTAAACGTCAGAAAAATGTGAAAAATTATTTATATACATTACAATACAATACAATATACTTTATTGAACACCACACAATCAAGGAACAGTAGACATTATGTAATTACACAAAAAGGTATGGCATACAGCAGGCGGCATACATTATTTCATATAATCCTTTTAGATTTCCAAAAGATCCCTATATAAAGGAGAAATCTTGGAAACCGACACGTGTTATCTGTTCGGAGCATTTTGCTGACGACCCTTATCCATACTACTACTACTACTACAGCCTATTTGCGTCCCACTGCTGGGCACAGGCCTCCCCTCATCATGAGAGCGTTTGGGCTATAGTCCTCACGCGGGCCCATACTACCATACTATCCATATTCATATTATAATTGCGAAAGTAACTCTGTCTGTCTGTCTGTTACTTACCCCTTCACGCTTCAACCGCTGGACTGATTGAGATTAAATCTGGCATGGAGATAGTTGGGGTCCCGGGAAAGGACATAGGCTACTTTTCATCCCGGAAAAACGCATAGTTCCCGCGGGAACGCGATAATCGAATTCCACGCGGGCGAAGTCGCGGGCAGAAGCTAGTATTATATTTTTTTTAAATAAAAAAAATAAAAACTGCCTTTAAACTCCCGACAGACTGAGATGTCAAGTTCACTATATGATTATCATTTCTTTGGGTCGGTTCACTTGACACCGACTTCGCAGCGCAGTCTGTCGGAGTTTGAAGGCGGTTTATATTTTTTCATTTCCTTTTTTTTTCGGGTAGGTACAGTTTCCAAACATTACTACAGAAGTACACCAAAATCATCTATGTGCTAGCAAATTTCGAGGAGAACCCTCATTTTCTCATGGATCCCATCATCAGAACTGAACCAAATTAATATGGGACCAACTTGGAAGTACCACCTTTCGAACAAAAAAAAGAATAATCGAAATCGGTTCACGCTTTCTATTTATTTTTGGTGAATATACATGAAAAAAAAGATTCCGACGAATTAAGAACCTCCTCCTTTTTTTGAAGTCGGTTAATAAATGGGAAAGTTTATTTGTTTGTCCTTCCTTCACGTCGCAACGGAGAGGTTTTATGTCGTGATTTTTTGTTTAGAGTTAATGGAAGGCTGGAAGGTGACACAGGCTACTTTTTACCACGGGAAAACATCTTATTCCCGTGGGAAAATACATTGTTTCGTTTTTGGTTTCCTATAACTATCGCTATGTATAGAACCATTAGCTGCCTGAATTCTTAGTACATACGGACGAAGTCGCGGGTAAAATATGCGCAGGAATATTAAAATGTAAAATCCCGTTTTTTTTCCGTTACTGTGGGAATTTCGGGAAATCCTCTCTTAGATTGCTCCCCTACATTCCCTATGGAATCTGCATTCCAAATTTCAGCTCTCTACGACCAGTAGATTCGGCTCTGCGTTGATCGATCAGTCAGTCAGTAAGTCAAACAGTCAGTCAGTTTCTGATTTTATATATTTATATAGATTTCATGTACATAGGCTCTTACAAATACCAATCTACTTTAATTTTTTTAAAACTTCGGGCAACAGTTCATTCCACAGTTAAAAAACTGTGTGTGGGCTAAGGACACAAATACAGATACAGACATACATACATACAAACAAATATATTTTTGGGTATCTTCAATGTACAGACTTTAAACAATTTTATTATAAAATAAAATACTATAAAATAATTCAGTTCATTCATCTATCTGATTTGACTCATTCTTCAGATGTGTCCCATCACTAGTCTTGTTCATATGTGTGCTGCATAGTTACGTGAAAACTCTGTCTCTGTATGGGTATTTTTTGATGTGTTGATTTTTTTTTGTAGTGTGCGTTTATCGCAACAGCAAAATTTGTGTCTGTTGAGTTCTGCGTCGTTTGGTGGTGTGCTGTACGTGTTTACCTCGCCCCCCGCTAAAAGTGGCGAAAAAATTTGTTCGAAGAGTTGACGTTATGGCATCTCCAGTGGCTATATACTCAAAGTAGCGTATAAGATAGTAGAGTAGACAGGCTTTTTGTCTGTATGAAGTGCCCCCCCCCCCCCCCACAGAAAGCGTATTTGCTTCCCACTCTAGGGCACAGGTCTCCTCTCATGACGAAAAGAGTGTTTGCTTTTACGCATCTACTCGAGAACTATGTACTTGGTAGACTATACTTTTTAAAATTACGCTAACAACTTATCTCGTATTATCTTCCACCATTCCAGGTTGCAACGCGATCTTCCAAAACTCCGTGTACGGCGTGGCCGCGCGCTTGCCCCCGCAGTACACGGGCGCCGTGGTCCTCGGTTCGAACGTGTGCGGAACTCTCGTCGTGCTGCTCGGGTGGCTGTCGGATAAAATGGGCGGGAGCAAGCGCACTTCGGCCATTTACTATTTTATCAATGGCATGTTCATGTTGCTGATATCTTTCGACACTTACTTCGCGCTGCCGCTTAATGTAAGTATTGTTTGTGAAGGATTTGGTGAAGTGTAGAAAGCCCCTTCCCGTAGAAATATCGGGATAAAAAGTATCTCCTTACCAAATTTCATCCAAATCGGCTCAGTCGTTCCGACGTGAAGGAAGGATTAACAGACAAACACACGTTCACCTTAACATTAACTGTTAACGTCCCTATTGTGAGGAATCAATAGAGGCTATTTCGTTGATTTTACTTATGCCGTCTTATAATACTTTTTCTGTTCGGACGTGTTCATAATGGTTTATTAAAATTGACAGACAGTCCTGTGAACGAGGGCTTTCTCGGCGCCGACTTCACGCGAATCACCTGTTTCCTCACGTTCAACTTGACCGCCATGATCGGAAACATCAGCGCCAGTCTGTTCAAATTCGTGAGTATTCTACTACTACAATATTTCGTACTTGGTAAACTCGTTAAGAGGTTTTATCCCGAAAGTTGGCAACGTCGCATATAGCTGTCAAATGTTTCGCTGTTTCTATTAATTTCTCAATATTGCTGAATTAAAAAGAAAAATATAATTCTATGGTTGAATGACGCGTCTCGTTTTATATTTGTTGGTTAGGCAAATGATAAGATTACATTAAAATGCATGGAAACTGCGATGGAAAGTTTTCAAAAGATGTTACTTCCATAATACTAAAAATTTCGTGTTCCTATGATAACTGTTGCAATCCATATTTAATGTTTTATTCAACCATAGAGCGATAATTCATGTTTTCATTCAGTAATATTCAGAAATTAATGAAAACAGCATAATATTTGACAGCTATTTGCGACGTTGCCAACTTTCGGAGTAAACCCTCTTATAAAGGCCTCTCATGCAGATGGTCGGGTGTCACACAGCTGGGATTATATTCAATCCAAATTGAGACGTAAACAGAATGTTGGTTTTTCGGTCGACTATTCTCAACGAGCGGTAGGTCTCACGAGGTGTCGACCAATAATCATCATGATGTCACATATTAACACCGTAACTACCCTAGCCTGGCTTTTGGCTGTTCCAGGAAGCAACACTCGCTGGGTTTTTAGTGGGTATTCCATACTGGCGAGTCCCACATAACCACCCTTACGGGTGGTATGCGTCAATGCATTTTCCCAGCGTTAAAAAAAAAGTTCAGCTCTGTGAAATCTAGAAACTTCTGTTCACTTAATAAACTATCGTATGTTACAGGATCGACAAACCCCTATGTATGTAGAGCTGGCCTGTCAGTCGAAGTGAAGTATTGGCCTGCAATGGGGGGACTAATCAACAATCAGCAACAAACAAATCAATCAGCAAGCCAAGTACCGAATCAAGACCCCACAACCATTAGCTCTCGTGCATAACATAGGGACCGTGAAAATATAAGGTAAATCGCAAATATAATGTATTTATAATTTTATATACATCTTTAAAAGTCGGGGGTTCGATTCCGGCTCGCACCTCTAAGTTTACTTATGTGCGAAATTCAATTTGAATTTACCACTGAGCTTTTCGGTGAAGGAAAACATCGTGAGGAAACCTGCACGCACCTGCGAAGTAATTCAAAGATGTGTGTGAAGTCCCCAATCCGCACTGGGCCCGCGTGGGGACTATAGCCCAAACCCTCTCGTGATGAGAGGAGGCCTGTGCCCAGCAGTGGGCCGTAAATAGGCTGTTGTAGTAGTAGTAGTAGATACATCTTTAATAAATGAATTGGTGTGTGAGTTTGGCTAAGGCCTAAAAACTGCTGGACCGATTAGGCTGTTTTTACCCGAATGTCAGGGAGGGTAATGTTTTTCGTGAGTATCTATCTATATATCAATCTATCTATGTTTTGTAATTTCCTTTATTACCACGTTTTGGCCAAACGGCTGAACCGATTTTCATGATTGAGGTATCATTAGAATCGTCTCGTCAAGCCAAATGTTGTTAGACGGGTCAGATGAAAAACAAAATGGCGTCTAGACGGTGGAGTCACCTGAAGTGGAAATCGAAAAAAAAAGTTTGTTGAATTATACAATATGGGTATCCAAATGAAGAGCTTGTCAAGAGGATTGCGAAAAAGTAAAAATTGTTCTCATAATTTTCAGAATGAAGAGCATGGGGCCCTTTACTTTTTCACTAAGAGAAAGTGCTTGGATGATTGAAACCGTAACAGATAAACATATGCTGTCGAAGACTTTTCTGTGCAACTTTTTGGGGTCTACAATTCTTTCATACATTGTTTTAATGTACCTTGTACGGTTTAGCCAGCATAAGTGGAGCAAAAATGTATCGATGAAGAAGAGCAACCATTACTTAGTCGACCATTTGTATGGAATTTGACGTTTGGTATTTCTATTATAATCTATATTGTAATAAAGCGTACCTCTCGTGCCTAAGCACGTGACCTAAGTACTCAATTTTCCGCTTTTTGATGGTCTGCAACATCAGCCGGTGCATGTTGACGCGTTGGAGCACGATTTCGTTTCTGACCCTTTGCGTCCAACTAATGAGGAGCATGCGACGGTAACACCACATCTCGAAGGTATCGAGTCGCCTCTTGGTATTATCTTTTATGGTCCAAGCTTCGCATCCGTACATCACAACAGGCCAAATATAACAGTGTAACATTCTAATTCTAACGGAGCTTTACATGTAATTGTCGGCAGCACAAAACCTTTCTCATGCTGTTGAAAGATGCTCGGGCAACTTCTATTCGGGTCTTAATTTCTTGGTCTGACTCCCATACTTCGTTAACCCAAGCTCCCAGGTACTTGTACTGCCGAACCCGCTCGAGATTTTTGCCTTCTACTAGTTATGTTATGTTATGTTAGGATTCAGGGTTTCTAGAGACAACCAGCAGTTTCTTCTTATATATAAAAATGAATTGCCGTAATAAACTTTCGTGTGTTACAGGATCGGCAAACCCCTATGTATGCAGAGCTGGCCTGTCAGAAGAAGTCAAGTATTGGCCTGCAACGGGGGGACTAATCAACGTGCTGAAACCAGCAAGCCAAGTACCGAATCAAGAGCCCACAACCATTAGCTCTCTGGCATAAGGGACCATGAAAATACAAGGTAAATCGCAAATATAATATATTTATATAAATCTTTTTCTTATATATAAAAATGAATCGCCGTGTGTTAGTCTGGCTAAGGCTCGAGAACTGCTGGAACGATTTGGCTGATTCTTTTTTTATATTATTTCCCTTGATTCTGGGAAGGCTAAGAAAGAAAAGAAAAGAAAAAATCTAAAGGAAAAATAACTTTGTATGGGAATCTGTGGTAATTCATAAATTGAATTTCGCACATAAATAATTTCAGAGGTGCGAGCCGGATTCGAATCCCCGACCAGTGTACGAAGTTCACCGGGCCAACTCTAATAAATTAAAGTCCATTTTGGCTTTTTACCTTAACCGCACTTTTAACTCTAATGTGTAATTTAATTACCTAGAATTAGTAGTATCGAAATCACTTCTTCAACAATGTAAAAAAAAAATGTCATTTTTCAGATTCTGGTACGCGGCCCAGCGAAGACTGTCTACCTCTAGGGGACTCAAACATACATCTTCAAATTCAATTCAAAAGTTTTGTATAAACAACATACTCGGAGAATTCTCCTGCCCTTTTGGAAGTGGGTCTGAATTCACATCTTACTGGAAATCGCATATCAACAAATTATCTTAAAAACTTTTTACCTTTGCGACCGACTTCTAGACTGCTCACAGGGTGTATTATGCTTATGAATAATGGTGTCGACCGCATATCATAATAAAATACAAAAGACCTCCAAGCTCATACATGAAGTACCCAGTAATATTTATAGAAGCCCACATTCCACAATGAATTGAAAATATACTACTAGCTTCTAGAAAATATTACCAGCCAGTACTATAATCAGTATTTGTCATCAATAATTGTTTGTATCATAGATCAATTTGTTAACGACACAGTTGCACTACACAGTTTGGAAACAAAGTGAAGTGTCAGTTATGTAAATGTTGTTAGCATTCGTTTATTTTTAACATATACTATACTTTTGAGTAAAAACGTAAAAGTATGACTCACTCGTTTAAAAAATGTAACTTTTATTCTTACTTAACAGAAAAACTTGCCCATATTATAACAAATTAGTTGAAATTAGCTGTAAGTTTTCCAAATAAATAAAATTATTAAGTACTAGCTTCTGCTCGCGACTTCGCACGCGTGGAATTCGGTTATCGCGTTCCCGCGGGAACTATGCGTTCCGGGATAAAAAGTAGCCTATGTCCTTTCCCGGGACCCCAACTATCTCCATGCCAAATTTCATCTCAATCGGTCCAGCGGTTGAAGCGTGAAGAGGTAACAGACAGACAGACAGACAGAGTTACTTTCGCATTTATAATATTAATATGGATGTCTGCCTATGGTATGTGAAAACTGTTATTCGTACTATGTGTACTGCTAGATAGGTAACTGAAAGATTTATTTACTTTGACATAGTCGTAAGTTGTATTTTAATTATGAATAAGAAGGTAGTTAGCTCCACGCTCACGCATTACTGGCTGCGTTCCGAATCACGCTCAGTGCGCTCACAGCACCTTGCATCCCTTTTCCTCTTAGTAGTCGACTTTCAAGAGGGAAAAGGATGCAAGATGATGTAAGCGCTCTGAGCGTGATTCGGAACGCAGCCACTATGTCCTTGTGCAAGGCATCATAATGTATATTTTAGTTAAAAGTTAATAATGTATATCTGAGTGACGACATTATTATTCTCTTTATTTGTTTACAGTATTATGTTAGTTTTTATTTATTTAAACTTCATTGCACATACAAAATGTATACAATTGGCGGACTTAATGCCTAAAGGCATTCTCTACCAGTCAACCATAAGGTCAAACAGAAAGAAAAATGAGTAGGTGCATCAATATCAGAAATAAACTACAGAAATAATAGGAAGATAACAAATAATTTCAAAAGCGGATAATTTTACATAAACATACATAAAAATTGTATAAAAGATAAACATATATAAACCAGCCGCACGAAGCAAAGAAAAATATGAAGGATTCCAAATCTACGCGACCTGCTCAAACAAATGCTTACGCAGCATTCGCTTGAAGGAGAGCTTGGTTTGAGCTTGTCTAATGTCTAGAGGTAGCGAATTCCAGAGGCGGATTGTCTGAAGGGTGAAAGAGTTAGAAACAAAACCAGTGGAGTGAGAAGGAGTGATGAGTTTAAGAGAACGAGAGGAACGCAGATCACAACCGGGACGAGGAGTATCAAAGTTAAATTTTGATTTGAGATAACCAGGAGTAGAAGGGTCGAACAGGATTGAGAAAAGGGTGCACAGAATACGGAGGCACCTGCGCTGGCGTATGGGGAGCCAGCGCAGCTGACGTCGGGAAGAAGATATGTGGTCATACTTTCGAAGACCAAAAATAAAGCGCATGCCATTGTTAAGCAGGCGGTCTAACCGGTTAAGAGACTTGAGTCATGTTGGACATGCACACATCACCGTAATCAATTAAAGGCAGGATAAGCGATTGCACTAACAGAGTCTTGGTACTAATCGGCAGAATTTTTTTGTAGCGCTAGAGCGCCCGTAAAGTGTTAGTGGCCTTTCGACTTACTTCGGCTAGTTGAGCATCCCAGGAAAGGCATGAGTCAACTACAAGCCTGCTTTGACCAGGGTACGAGAGAGCCTTCAAACGCAACCGGCGCGATCCGAGATTTGTCAACTTTAGCCAGCTGACGAGAACTACCAACAATGATGGCCTGGCACTTGGCATTATTATATAGCCATAAAAGAAAACTACAAATAGTAATACAAAATATAAATACAAGCTCATTATAAAAAGCTAACCTAGGGTACCCGCCAGCGAAGTTTGTCCTTCTCGGCTTTCACATTACAGCATCGGAACAAATATTTCTATAAGTACCTGTATAACATTAACTGACTTTTGTATTTGACAATGGCGATGAAAAGGTTAAAAACCAGACATTTAGATAATTTAATTATCTTAAATAACGATCTGTATTCTTGTTTGTTTCGCAATAAGCATTTTGTTTGTCTCCAGAGACGATGAAAAAAGTGGATTTGTGAATTATCATGAACAAATAACTTGTAAATCGAGTATCTGGTCGGTTTTTCACGGTAGTTTGTTATTTTAAGTTCCAAATATGATATACTAAACTTCTAAATAAATAATGTATATAAACTCAACTATTTTTATTTCGTATACGCTATTCTATTATTGTTCAATCTCAATTTGAATAAGTTTTACTTCTTCACTGCTTCATCTGAATAATGAAGAAGTAATTCTTATTCGATTTGAGATTGAACAGTAATTTTGTGTTTTTAATATCCTTTTTCATGTAAGCCAACATTCAAATTTCGCGCTTATTACCCGACTGTGCCAGAAGGAGGGTTATGTTTTCGTAAACATTCATTCAGTACAGCAGCGCCACACCCGATATGACATGAATCCCGGAACTACACTAACGAACTGTCACTTCCAAGGTTGATTCCTATCTGTCTTTAGACATATCTACTAATCTGTGCGGCGATGCGGCCGGTGTAGTATGGGAATTATGGAGACGTTTTCGTGGGTTGCGACTGACGCGTGCGGCCCACGGCTTGGAATCACTCCTACTCACTCACTGTCATTAGAAGCAGTAGGTATTTAGGAGGATACATGATGATTGCGATGAACGAACGAACTAGAACGAACTATTTTATTCCATTCATAAGGCTGGCTATTCAAAAAAGTGTCAATAAAATAATAATTATAATGCGATGGAAATGTATTTAAATAATAAATGTATAATGTTTAAGTTATATATCGATCTCAACAATTATATGACCGCCCGAATTATTTCTCGATTAAAATTAAACGGGATCGTTGATCGTGAATGGCTACTTTTAAACCTTGATAGACCAACGCCAACGATCAACGGAATGTCAGTTTTGAATAGGCCACTTTCGTGTTCAATTCGAAAAAAAATCTAGCCTTTTCTTTTGCATTTTTCTCTCAAAGCACTGACAATGCCGGTCACCAAGTGTGTCGTGGATGATTGCAAATCGACTGCAAATATAATTGCCTTTTTTATTATCGAAGGGCTCCTGCTCAGTGTGAAATCTGGCTCCAGCTCCTCGCGCCACATTCTTCGCAGCTGAAAGACAAGGTTCCAGCAGACAAACTGTCTCATAAAGTGTGCTTCTCACATTTTAAGAGCCAGTACCTTCGTTTTGGAGGAAGGAAGCCCAAGAAGATTCATGGAGCGTTCCCTACGCTGTTCACGAACGCAGAGATCCTATCAGGACGTTAAAATTTTTCATTTGTATTTACTTATACAATTTTTAAACGTTCCAAGTGTAGTATATTAGCAAAGGTGTATGTGTAATTTAGTGCAGCCAAGAAATTTAAGTTAACCAAAATCTAGCAAGGTCTCTGTCCGAACGATGTTGGTTGCTTGAAATCGTAAATAATTCATTTTATAGTAAATAATTTACGTCAAACACAGAAAACGATAAAATTGACTTGTTACAGAACAATAATTGTTAAATATTTTTTTTTCTTCTTCAAAAATCTAATTATTTCCTGTTCAACTTCAGGAAATGCACTCTTAATGCTGCTCCCCTACACTCCTCAAGGAACCTACATGCCAAATTTCAGCAACTGTGACCAGTCGTTTCGGCTGTGCTTTGTCTGTCAGCTGCTTAGTCTGTCCGATCAGGCAGTAGTTTCATTCATTCATATATTGATTAGCCCAAACAATTGTCATTAATTAAACTTCTGGGCAGAGGCTTCCTCTCTCTCATCATGAGAGATGGGTCTGTTATCCTACATGAAAGGCCCAATGGTGATTGGGGACTTGTAATAAAATAATAAATATCAGTATCATGGGACATTTTACACGCTTTATCTTCTGTGAGTATTCTTTTTTACAGATGACAACAAAATATGTGGAGAGCACAGTTACAGTGTACCAACAGGTAGCTTAGGTAAGAAGTCATGTTTTGTTTTATATTACCATCAACGCGCTAACCTTGTGTATTTATACCAACTATCTCAAAAAGTGCTCTTATGATTTGGATGAAATTAGCAATCTGGCTAGATAATACATAATACTACTATAAATAAATCATTTTGTCATTTTGGATCTGTGTCAAAAATTACTTAATATTGAAAACTATCTCCCCAAAACATTATGCTGTACCTTACCTAGAGATTCTACTAAAGCAAAATACCTATACGATCTAATTACCTCCGCAAAGCAAATATGATATGGAGTTCTCAAGTGCTTCTGCTTGTTCATACTTGGATTTCCAACTTAGATGCTTGTCAATACGAACACCAAGGAATTTCACATGGTCAACTGCATCTACAGGACTCCATTCATAAAAAAAGTCTATCAGATTTTTTTGAATTAAATTTAAAAATTAGAATTTGTGTCTTGTCAGAAATTAATCGCAAGTTATAATAGGTACATCGAGGTTAAATTTACTTTGCTGTACCTTTTTAAATCTTGTGTGCTCGGCACTTCACCAAGGAAAAACATTGATCAAGTGTCAAGCAGTAACAACTTCTGATGATACTACGGAGAGAGATGAAACATTTGTTGAGTGGTGTAATGTTTTCGGGCTGCACATCTAATCTGTTGTTTTTAGGGTTCCGTAGCCAAATGGCAAAAACGGAACCCTTAACCCTTATTCGGCTATATTTTAAACATGTGGTTTTCTTGTCTGTGTGTGTATATTGTGTTTTGTTTTTTTATCTTTTTTTGTACCTAGTGCTTTTGTTTTTTAGCCGAATAAATGTTTCTTTTCTTTCTTTTCTAAGCGAGCACATTACCAGTCATCTCGCTTCGGCTTCAAGTTCACCTAGACCTCTTTATTCTTTATACTGTTGTTCGATCCTTCCCCAATATTTGCAAGTAACCTTTTTTAGGGTTCCGAAGTCCACAAGGAACCCTTATAGTCTCGCCATGTCGGTCCGTCCGTCCGTCCGTCTGTCCGCACTATTGCTCGGAGATGCTTACTTCTAGAAAGCTGTAATTTGGCATGAATGTACATATTAGTTATGCTGACAAAGTGGTACAATAAAATTTTGAAACATATTTTTTTATAGGGTACCTCCCCTATTCGTAAAGTGGGGATGTAATTCTTTTTTCTTGCGTACCCCATGGTGTGGCATTTCGTTGAATAGGTCTTGAAAAAATATTGTGGGTTTTTTGATTAAATGATGCGTTTGTGAAATGTTAAGCTTTAAAGTGCTATTCTTTGTTAGAGTCGAGTGTCCCCCCCCCCCCTGCCAGCTAAATGGTGGTATATGGATGGCTGAAAAAAATCACGGTTGTGGCATATATAACGTAGTTGCAAGGAAAACTATCACAGCTAGGTAGGCTGTACTAATTTACGAGTCATAGTCGACCAACTGATTAAAAAATCAATGATATTTCTCGAGCGGCAGGGGCGTCGGGCGGGCACGTCATACCACAGGCTAGCTAGATGCTAATAAGTCTTTGAAAGGTACTGTGGGCATCGTCAACTTCAGAACTTGAAAGGTAACCAACCGCACCGGTGCACGTTAGAGTGCGCTCACGGTTTTTTAGCAATTATTATCTAGGAACAAGTCCTGCTTTAACTTCGTGCGTTTGAATAGGATATCAATAGTTCACTGCCATTATTTTTACTGCGCAATGGAGAATTTATGACGACGATTGTGCAGTCGGTCGGGACCCATTAAATTGTAGGCAAATATCTTCCTAATAATAGGAAGCCGTGATGGCCTAGTGGTTCGACCTACCGCCTCTCATGCAGAGGGTCGAGGGTTCGATTCCGGCTCGCACCTCTTAAGTTTACTTATGTGCGAAATTCAATTTGAATTTACCACTGAGCTTTTCGGTGAAGGAAAAGATCGTGTGGAAACCTGCACGCATCTGCGAATTCAAAGATGTGTGTGAACTCCCCAATCCGCACTGGGCCCGCGTGGGGACTATAACCCAAACCCTCTCGTGATGAGAGGAGGCCTGTGCCCACGCTGACATGCTGACGCAAATGGCTGTAGTAGTAGTAATAGGTCCCGACTGTAGGAATCGTTTAGGCTTTAGCGACTACTAATCGTTGTTAGCGACTACTAACTAGTCTAGTTTTTGTACTGTTTAGTTTTTTTTAACACTTTTTTTGTCTTTCCAATACTTTCATGTAAGAGCATGCTCTTAGGGGCAGTTTTGTCGAGAACCGCGGCATCGTCATGCTAATATGCCGCGCGATTTAATAATGCTCGTGGGGTCGAACAGAGTCTATTATGGTTTTAATTACATGCGTCGTGATGTAAGTAAATAGAAGAATAATTTTTCGGTGCTCGAAATCGTTTTGGAAATCACCATTTTACCATAGAATATTTAATAATACTAGGTACAGAATGGCCACGGAATCACCCGCCTGAATTAGCCAACTCGCCCTTACCGTCATTTGTTTCATTTGGAGATGGAGAGTGAATCATTGGCCCACACATTTACAAGTGTACAGACGTTTTCGTACGCACACAGACATCCTCGCACGCAAACATTGACACTTCATTCGAAATGTGTTCGAAATCGTGCTTTTATAGGCCGTGTCCGCCGTGTGGTTTTATGAAATGCGGTCTTTATACATCACCGACAAGTAATCGGAATCTCATTATATCTGACACGTCTGTAGTAAATATCATAGGGCGCTTATTGTTTTTGAGTTTATATTTTGGGTCAGATCAGTCATAAGTATGTTTTTTTTTGTATATTATTCGTATTTATCTACATAATATGTAGTTTAATCAGAATATCGTGTATTTATTGGCGCATTTTCTAAATATCTGACATAAAAACCAAAGCTTCCGTTCCATTGTTACTGTTATCGCGAAGCTATTTATGTATGTAGACTTTATGTCGCAATTTCGCTCAAAGTTCAAGTGTCAAGAGGCCGAATCACGGAATTGTATAAAATGGCGGGTATTATTGTCACCGCGGTTATTTATGGCCCAAGTGTTAGCTAGTTATTCTATTAACTTCAATTCGACCTGATGTCTTTGTTTCTAGTGTATGTTACACACGAAAATATCTCGTTGTTGGATTCCCTAAGTAATGCCAATTTGATGAAGAAATACCGCGACATATCTTGTAATATGAATATACCCAATGAAGCTAGTTTAATTATAAACAGAACTTCATCACCCACCGCAGAGTCTGACAAAAAATCTCCCACTTTTCAGGTATAGCCATGGACCTGACACCGCCTAAGGACAAATGGAACCTCATCTACGTCACTCTGGTCATCCACGGGCTAGGCACCCTGACAGCGTTGAACATGTTCATAACGGCTAAAGATTACTTCGTGGACTACAAACTGACTAACACGCTGGCAACTATTTGGTGTACGTCGGGGTCGCCGCGCAACTGCCGAACTTCCTGTTTAGCTGGTTCAACGTTTTTGTTAAGTTGAGGTAAGTTCTCTGTCCCTTTTATTAACAAGTTGTGTGCGAAACCTCCTTACTCACTCTCACAGTTAAGATAAATCTATGGAGGGTTGAAGTAAAGGAGCGCAATCTTTATAGTTCCAAAAATGGACAAATCGGGTAGATTGGGGGCGCTGCGGTCGTCACTCCAGTCAAGCCACATAGGCGAATAGTCTGCAGTATCGCCTTCAGTTGGAGCTGCTGAGGCGAAAACCGTTGTGTTTTGTTTTGTTGCTTATCAAATCCGCTGGACACGTTTTCAACTGTTTCGTCATATACGAGGGGTGATCCAAAAGTAATGATAATCAGTATGAAAGACACATAAAATGTTCAATAAAATATATTTTTTTCTACGTAATCTCCTTCCAAGGCTACACACTTAGACCATCGTTTCCCCGGACCACGAATTCCTTTAAAAAAAATATCTTTTTCTTGACCCTCCATAAATGCCTCCACAGCGGCCATTACCTCGCCATCATTTAAAAATTTGTTGCCTCTAAGATCTTCCTTCAGCCGTGGAAAGAGATAAAAGTCGCTGGGGGCTAGGTCTGGCGAATATGGGGGGTGTTCCAGCAATTCGAACCCTGAATCACGGATGGCAGCCATCGCAACGCCGGCCTTGTGAGGCGGTGCGTTGTTCTGGTGAAACAGGATGCCAGCTCGAAGTTTACCCCGCCGCTTTTCTTTGATTGCCTCTCTCAATCTGCGTATTTGGTCAGCGTAGTAGGAGCCCGTAATAGTAGTTCCCTTTTCCAGGTATTCGATCATTATGACTCCCTCAGCATCCATGCCTGAAGCCATGACCTTACCAGCGGAGCTTGCTACCTTGACTTTCTTCGGTGTAGGGGAAGACGCTCGCTTCCAGGTCATGGATTGCTGTTTGGTCTCAGGATCGAAATGGTGGATCCAAGACTCGTCCATGGTTACAAACCGACGCAAAAATGTTTCGGGATCAGTTTGATATTTGTCAAGATTAGACTTCGAAATCTCACATCGTATTTTCTTTTGTTCAGCCGTTAACATTCTAGGCACCCAACGAGCGGAGACTTTTTTCATGTGTAGTTCATCAGTTAAGATTCTTTGAATGCCGCCA
This sequence comes from Aethes cnicana, assembly GCA_963971205.1. Lineage (NCBI taxonomy): Eukaryota > Metazoa > Arthropoda > Insecta > Lepidoptera > Tortricidae > Aethes > Aethes cnicana. Next base: position 54,182 of record CAXARK010000364.1, read on the forward strand.
TACTAGATGCCTGTGTGCTCAACTAGATGCCTGATAGTCATCCTTCTATCTGTTAAAACGAGATCATGAATTTTTTCGACGTTTTCTCCAGTAATGGCGTCAGATGGACGGCCTTCGCGATGTTCATCTTGAGTGGATGTTCTTCCCAAGTTAAACTCCTTTGACCACCGTGCCACTGTGGAATACGGTGGAGCGGACTCGCCCAGTGTTCCCATTAATTCAGCGTATATATCTTTAGTACACATTTTTTTTCATAAGAAGTATTTAATAACCGCTCTCATCTCAGTTTTCTCCATTTTGGCGTTATTGTTCCGACTGCTCGTGAAAAAACAGCTGCAACTCTCTGACAGATACATATTTTTTTATTTTTCATTTTTTTATTTACTAAGGACTCTTTATGGCCAGTAACGGCATACCTATTTATTTTAATCCGATTCAATAAGTATTCAGTTATCATTACTTTTGGATCACCCCTCGTAAGATTGCGCTCCTTACCAAGACACACTCCACAATCCACATTCCATAGATAAATCTATGGACACCTCTGAACTTGATCAAAAATCCATCAGGCTGTACATACAAACACTCGTATTTAACCTGTTCCTTGCGCAGGCAGATAAAAATAGTATTTTAACCAAAAATGTATGTTTTCGGTAAAGGCAACCATCGTGAGGAAACCTGCACGCCTCTGCGAAGTAATTCAAAGAAGTGTGTGAAGTCAGTCCCCAATCTGCACTGGGCCCGCGTGGGGACTATAGCCCAAACCCTCTCGTGATGAGAGGAGGTCTGTGCCCAGCAGTGGGACGCAAATAGACTGTAGTAATAGTAGTAGTAGTAACCAAAAATGTATGGTCCATTTCTTTTAGACATAGACTTGAATTTGGTAGAAGACCTTTCTACAAATAAGAGGTTCTATCCATGTCCAACGCATTCGAGATACCTGCGAGTAAAAATTCAAATGTCATCTTCATTTGCAAAGATTAATTTATTTGACACTCGTTATAAATTTCCTGTAGGTTAGGTATGAACGTCTCGTGTATAAGCCGATGAGCATTAATAAACACACGTGCGCGATATCTTCAATGAATACCGACTCGCCATAATGAAACAAAATGTGGCCGTCCATGCCTAAAGGGTCCTTATGGCAGGTATTGAGTTAAGTATAGATCCTAAATCTACGTTTAATGAGCTGTCTAATACAAAAAGAATCATGACCCTAAGTCTTATATATTTTTTTTTAAAAAACATCAGACCTACACATGTTAAAATTGCACTTTTGAGAAATTGTTAAAAGAAGTTTGAAACTAATTTTAAGTATGTTCCTATTGGAAGTTACATAGATGATGATTGATTATGTATCTCAAGGTATTATTCTTTGAATTTAAGTTAAGGTTTATTTAATTTGACTTCCAGGTCGTGAAAAATCTGCCTTTGATTAGAGCAAGTCGCTTATAAGAAAGAAATTAAGAAAAAATATTTTTCGGACTGTTCTTTAATAAGTTGTAGTTTGAACCATACTATATATTTAGGTATATTGGAACTCACATCTTAGGATAGAAATAAAACCACAAGGTATAGAATTATGATTTTTAAAATTAAAATGTCATAATGATTATAATTTTTCATCTTCTTCTATAACAATAACAATTATTGTACAGTGACTTCAAAATTATATTTATTCAGTCTATAGAAGTATCACAAAAGCGTTATTATTATTCTACAAGTTTCATTTTGCTAGTTATAAACGATTTCAGTTACATAAAAATCACAAATTCACTCCCATACATTTGGGAAAAGGGTCCTTATGACCAATCACAGGCAAAAATATTGATAATTACAGTATAGCACTATATTAACACTATTTATTTACTAATATTGTATTAAAACATAATACCGAAGAAAAAGTGTTATCATAAGTTTACTCAAAATCTTGAGTAACACAAATTATATTCAAGTAATCATAAGAGTAATTCTCATAAGGACCCTTTTCCCAAACGTATGGGACACTTGGGAAAAGGGTCCTTATGGCCAATCACAGGCAAAAATTATTGATAATTACAGTATAGCACTATATTAACACTATTTATTTACTAATCTTGTATTAAAACATAATACCGAAGAAAAAATCAGCGAAAAAATTTTGTACCTACGCGTAAAATAAAGTATACCTAGTACGTATATAAATTAAACATGCTTATAAGAAACAGTTACAACTACATTTTTATTAAACAATTTTATTTTTATCAACAAATTCATCATTCTTGTATATGGTCTGCCATAAGGACCCTTTTCTACTAAACTTTGAACCCAGTTTTAATATAGAAATACTCAACGTACACTAGTGAAACCTAGCTACAAATATACGTCTATCTGTATATTTTACTATTTTGCATAAAACAAAAAAACGATAATTTTGAAGCATTTTACAAAAACGTCAATATCTCCGTAACTAGAAACTGCCATAAGGACCCTTTTGTTATGGACGGTCACATAACGCTACCGAATGATTCATGTGTCATTGAACTTATCAATAGAAATCTTTTGTTGTACTTGAAACTTCTAACTGGCCGCAAAGTTACAGAGCAATTTTAGTTTATTTTATTTCGCCCATCTATTCTGAAAGAAATAAAAATCTATTCTAAATCGATAGACACCCATTCCCAACGCAGTGTTTATGTGGAAAGGTCGCTACTACTACTACTACAGCTTATTTGCGTCCCACTGCTGGGCACAGGCCTCCTCTCTTCGCGAGAGGGTTTTGGGCTATAGTCCCCACGCGGGCCTAGCGCGGATTGGGGACTGACTTCACACACATCTTTGAATTCACGGTCGTGCTGGCGATGCTGGACAGCTCACAGTGGCCGGGTGCCTTCTTCTGGGTCACCATGATATCTGTCTTCGTGTTGAACAGTATGTACGACGTTGTTTTACGGCTTGACCACGATGTGGCGCGGCAACTCTGTCTGTCTGTTACCTCTTCACGCTTCAACCGCTGGACCGATTGAGATGAAATTTGGCATGCAGATAGTTGGGGTCCCGGGAAAGGTATGTCCTTTTGCTGCTATTCATCCCGGAAAAACGCATAGTATCACGATCGCGCAATGAGCCCAGCTTTCTGTCTCTCGAAGTCGTTTCCGAGCTTTTAGTGGCACGGTGACGGTGCAGATGACGGCGGGGACGGCGAGGGTTGCGGGGAGACTGAATACGCGCATAGCTTGAATGATACTGGCCGTCGACAAAAATCAGCATAAAAGCTATCTATGACCGTCATATAACACGGGTCAACATATAGGCTACTTTTTATCCCGGAAAATCGCATAATTCCCGCGGGAACGCTATTACCAAATTCCATGTGGACGAAATTGCGGACAGAAGGTCATATAAAAGTTATTTCATCAGCTCAGCAGTCAAGAATGTCATCTTTCTAATCTAAGCTTACAAATAAAATGCCTTACACGAAATTGTAGATTTGTTGGATCACCGCCGGCAGTTTTCAGTAACCTCAGACGGCATTTTATTGTATTTTGTAGTGTAGCAGAGTAGTAACGTCCCTCTTTACAGAAAATTGAAAAAATCCATGTAAATTGCACAAAAGGCGACAGCGGACTGACGGCGGTTGAAACGCTTGTAGTATCACCCAAAAGGTTTTAGATTTGCAATTAATAATAGCGTATCTTTGAGTATATAGCCACTGGAGATGCCATACATGGGCGATCCCCTCCGGCAAAGTACATGGTTCAACTGTTCAAAGTCTTTATATAAACTCACTTGAAGGTCGCTTCACCGCCATTTTGCATCGTTCCGTGACGCGAGACGTTTCTCCTGAAAAATGGTGTCTTGTGCGGTATTCTCGTGTAAAAGGCGATCTGAACGCTCAAATTCGCAACTAAATCGCGTTTCCTATCATAGATAAGTATTTTTACTAAATATTAAATGTGTATTGAAGTAAAATCTCTATTTAAAGAAAAAACTTTTGCGATACGTAAACGTCAGAAAAATGTGAAAAATTATTTATATACATTACAATACAATACAATATACTTTATTGAACACCACACAATCAAGGAACAGTAGACATTATGTAATTACACAAAAAGGTATGGCATACAGCAGGCGGCATACATTATTTCATATAATCCTTTTAGATTTCCAAAAGATCCCTATATAAAGGAGAAATCTTGGAAACCGACACGTGTTATCTGTTCGGAGCATTTTGCTGACGACCCTTATCCATACTACTACTACTACTACAGCCTATTTGCGTCCCACTGCTGGGCACAGGCCTCCCCTCATCATGAGAGCGTTTGGGCTATAGTCCTCACGCGGGCCCATACTACCATACTATCCATATTCATATTATAATTGCGAAAGTAACTCTGTCTGTCTGTCTGTTACTTACCCCTTCACGCTTCAACCGCTGGACTGATTGAGATTAAATCTGGCATGGAGATAGTTGGGGTCCCGGGAAAGGACATAGGCTACTTTTCATCCCGGAAAAACGCATAGTTCCCGCGGGAACGCGATAATCGAATTCCACGCGGGCGAAGTCGCGGGCAGAAGCTAGTATTATATTTTTTTTAAATAAAAAAAATAAAAACTGCCTTTAAACTCCCGACAGACTGAGATGTCAAGTTCACTATATGATTATCATTTCTTTGGGTCGGTTCACTTGACACCGACTTCGCAGCGCAGTCTGTCGGAGTTTGAAGGCGGTTTATATTTTTTCATTTCCTTTTTTTTTCGGGTAGGTACAGTTTCCAAACATTACTACAGAAGTACACCAAAATCATCTATGTGCTAGCAAATTTCGAGGAGAACCCTCATTTTCTCATGGATCCCATCATCAGAACTGAACCAAATTAATATGGGACCAACTTGGAAGTACCACCTTTCGAACAAAAAAAAGAATAATCGAAATCGGTTCACGCTTTCTATTTATTTTTGGTGAATATACATGAAAAAAAAGATTCCGACGAATTAAGAACCTCCTCCTTTTTTTGAAGTCGGTTAATAAATGGGAAAGTTTATTTGTTTGTCCTTCCTTCACGTCGCAACGGAGAGGTTTTATGTCGTGATTTTTTGTTTAGAGTTAATGGAAGGCTGGAAGGTGACACAGGCTACTTTTTACCACGGGAAAACATCTTATTCCCGTGGGAAAATACATTGTTTCGTTTTTGGTTTCCTATAACTATCGCTATGTATAGAACCATTAGCTGCCTGAATTCTTAGTACATACGGACGAAGTCGCGGGTAAAATATGCGCAGGAATATTAAAATGTAAAATCCCGTTTTTTTTCCGTTACTGTGGGAATTTCGGGAAATCCTCTCTTAGATTGCTCCCCTACATTCCCTATGGAATCTGCATTCCAAATTTCAGCTCTCTACGACCAGTAGATTCGGCTCTGCGTTGATCGATCAGTCAGTCAGTAAGTCAAACAGTCAGTCAGTTTCTGATTTTATATATTTATATAGATTTCATGTACATAGGCTCTTACAAATACCAATCTACTTTAATTTTTTTAAAACTTCGGGCAACAGTTCATTCCACAGTTAAAAAACTGTGTGTGGGCTAAGGACACAAATACAGATACAGACATACATACATACAAACAAATATATTTTTGGGTATCTTCAATGTACAGACTTTAAACAATTTTATTATAAAATAAAATACTATAAAATAATTCAGTTCATTCATCTATCTGATTTGACTCATTCTTCAGATGTGTCCCATCACTAGTCTTGTTCATATGTGTGCTGCATAGTTACGTGAAAACTCTGTCTCTGTATGGGTATTTTTTGATGTGTTGATTTTTTTTTGTAGTGTGCGTTTATCGCAACAGCAAAATTTGTGTCTGTTGAGTTCTGCGTCGTTTGGTGGTGTGCTGTACGTGTTTACCTCGCCCCCCGCTAAAAGTGGCGAAAAAATTTGTTCGAAGAGTTGACGTTATGGCATCTCCAGTGGCTATATACTCAAAGTAGCGTATAAGATAGTAGAGTAGACAGGCTTTTTGTCTGTATGAAGTGCCCCCCCCCCCCCCCACAGAAAGCGTATTTGCTTCCCACTCTAGGGCACAGGTCTCCTCTCATGACGAAAAGAGTGTTTGCTTTTACGCATCTACTCGAGAACTATGTACTTGGTAGACTATACTTTTTAAAATTACGCTAACAACTTATCTCGTATTATCTTCCACCATTCCAGGTTGCAACGCGATCTTCCAAAACTCCGTGTACGGCGTGGCCGCGCGCTTGCCCCCGCAGTACACGGGCGCCGTGGTCCTCGGTTCGAACGTGTGCGGAACTCTCGTCGTGCTGCTCGGGTGGCTGTCGGATAAAATGGGCGGGAGCAAGCGCACTTCGGCCATTTACTATTTTATCAATGGCATGTTCATGTTGCTGATATCTTTCGACACTTACTTCGCGCTGCCGCTTAATGTAAGTATTGTTTGTGAAGGATTTGGTGAAGTGTAGAAAGCCCCTTCCCGTAGAAATATCGGGATAAAAAGTATCTCCTTACCAAATTTCATCCAAATCGGCTCAGTCGTTCCGACGTGAAGGAAGGATTAACAGACAAACACACGTTCACCTTAACATTAACTGTTAACGTCCCTATTGTGAGGAATCAATAGAGGCTATTTCGTTGATTTTACTTATGCCGTCTTATAATACTTTTTCTGTTCGGACGTGTTCATAATGGTTTATTAAAATTGACAGACAGTCCTGTGAACGAGGGCTTTCTCGGCGCCGACTTCACGCGAATCACCTGTTTCCTCACGTTCAACTTGACCGCCATGATCGGAAACATCAGCGCCAGTCTGTTCAAATTCGTGAGTATTCTACTACTACAATATTTCGTACTTGGTAAACTCGTTAAGAGGTTTTATCCCGAAAGTTGGCAACGTCGCATATAGCTGTCAAATGTTTCGCTGTTTCTATTAATTTCTCAATATTGCTGAATTAAAAAGAAAAATATAATTCTATGGTTGAATGACGCGTCTCGTTTTATATTTGTTGGTTAGGCAAATGATAAGATTACATTAAAATGCATGGAAACTGCGATGGAAAGTTTTCAAAAGATGTTACTTCCATAATACTAAAAATTTCGTGTTCCTATGATAACTGTTGCAATCCATATTTAATGTTTTATTCAACCATAGAGCGATAATTCATGTTTTCATTCAGTAATATTCAGAAATTAATGAAAACAGCATAATATTTGACAGCTATTTGCGACGTTGCCAACTTTCGGAGTAAACCCTCTTATAAAGGCCTCTCATGCAGATGGTCGGGTGTCACACAGCTGGGATTATATTCAATCCAAATTGAGACGTAAACAGAATGTTGGTTTTTCGGTCGACTATTCTCAACGAGCGGTAGGTCTCACGAGGTGTCGACCAATAATCATCATGATGTCACATATTAACACCGTAACTACCCTAGCCTGGCTTTTGGCTGTTCCAGGAAGCAACACTCGCTGGGTTTTTAGTGGGTATTCCATACTGGCGAGTCCCACATAACCACCCTTACGGGTGGTATGCGTCAATGCATTTTCCCAGCGTTAAAAAAAAAGTTCAGCTCTGTGAAATCTAGAAACTTCTGTTCACTTAATAAACTATCGTATGTTACAGGATCGACAAACCCCTATGTATGTAGAGCTGGCCTGTCAGTCGAAGTGAAGTATTGGCCTGCAATGGGGGGACTAATCAACAATCAGCAACAAACAAATCAATCAGCAAGCCAAGTACCGAATCAAGACCCCACAACCATTAGCTCTCGTGCATAACATAGGGACCGTGAAAATATAAGGTAAATCGCAAATATAATGTATTTATAATTTTATATACATCTTTAAAAGTCGGGGGTTCGATTCCGGCTCGCACCTCTAAGTTTACTTATGTGCGAAATTCAATTTGAATTTACCACTGAGCTTTTCGGTGAAGGAAAACATCGTGAGGAAACCTGCACGCACCTGCGAAGTAATTCAAAGATGTGTGTGAAGTCCCCAATCCGCACTGGGCCCGCGTGGGGACTATAGCCCAAACCCTCTCGTGATGAGAGGAGGCCTGTGCCCAGCAGTGGGCCGTAAATAGGCTGTTGTAGTAGTAGTAGTAGATACATCTTTAATAAATGAATTGGTGTGTGAGTTTGGCTAAGGCCTAAAAACTGCTGGACCGATTAGGCTGTTTTTACCCGAATGTCAGGGAGGGTAATGTTTTTCGTGAGTATCTATCTATATATCAATCTATCTATGTTTTGTAATTTCCTTTATTACCACGTTTTGGCCAAACGGCTGAACCGATTTTCATGATTGAGGTATCATTAGAATCGTCTCGTCAAGCCAAATGTTGTTAGACGGGTCAGATGAAAAACAAAATGGCGTCTAGACGGTGGAGTCACCTGAAGTGGAAATCGAAAAAAAAAGTTTGTTGAATTATACAATATGGGTATCCAAATGAAGAGCTTGTCAAGAGGATTGCGAAAAAGTAAAAATTGTTCTCATAATTTTCAGAATGAAGAGCATGGGGCCCTTTACTTTTTCACTAAGAGAAAGTGCTTGGATGATTGAAACCGTAACAGATAAACATATGCTGTCGAAGACTTTTCTGTGCAACTTTTTGGGGTCTACAATTCTTTCATACATTGTTTTAATGTACCTTGTACGGTTTAGCCAGCATAAGTGGAGCAAAAATGTATCGATGAAGAAGAGCAACCATTACTTAGTCGACCATTTGTATGGAATTTGACGTTTGGTATTTCTATTATAATCTATATTGTAATAAAGCGTACCTCTCGTGCCTAAGCACGTGACCTAAGTACTCAATTTTCCGCTTTTTGATGGTCTGCAACATCAGCCGGTGCATGTTGACGCGTTGGAGCACGATTTCGTTTCTGACCCTTTGCGTCCAACTAATGAGGAGCATGCGACGGTAACACCACATCTCGAAGGTATCGAGTCGCCTCTTGGTATTATCTTTTATGGTCCAAGCTTCGCATCCGTACATCACAACAGGCCAAATATAACAGTGTAACATTCTAATTCTAACGGAGCTTTACATGTAATTGTCGGCAGCACAAAACCTTTCTCATGCTGTTGAAAGATGCTCGGGCAACTTCTATTCGGGTCTTAATTTCTTGGTCTGACTCCCATACTTCGTTAACCCAAGCTCCCAGGTACTTGTACTGCCGAACCCGCTCGAGATTTTTGCCTTCTACTAGTTATGTTATGTTATGTTAGGATTCAGGGTTTCTAGAGACAACCAGCAGTTTCTTCTTATATATAAAAATGAATTGCCGTAATAAACTTTCGTGTGTTACAGGATCGGCAAACCCCTATGTATGCAGAGCTGGCCTGTCAGAAGAAGTCAAGTATTGGCCTGCAACGGGGGGACTAATCAACGTGCTGAAACCAGCAAGCCAAGTACCGAATCAAGAGCCCACAACCATTAGCTCTCTGGCATAAGGGACCATGAAAATACAAGGTAAATCGCAAATATAATATATTTATATAAATCTTTTTCTTATATATAAAAATGAATCGCCGTGTGTTAGTCTGGCTAAGGCTCGAGAACTGCTGGAACGATTTGGCTGATTCTTTTTTTATATTATTTCCCTTGATTCTGGGAAGGCTAAGAAAGAAAAGAAAAGAAAAAATCTAAAGGAAAAATAACTTTGTATGGGAATCTGTGGTAATTCATAAATTGAATTTCGCACATAAATAATTTCAGAGGTGCGAGCCGGATTCGAATCCCCGACCAGTGTACGAAGTTCACCGGGCCAACTCTAATAAATTAAAGTCCATTTTGGCTTTTTACCTTAACCGCACTTTTAACTCTAATGTGTAATTTAATTACCTAGAATTAGTAGTATCGAAATCACTTCTTCAACAATGTAAAAAAAAAATGTCATTTTTCAGATTCTGGTACGCGGCCCAGCGAAGACTGTCTACCTCTAGGGGACTCAAACATACATCTTCAAATTCAATTCAAAAGTTTTGTATAAACAACATACTCGGAGAATTCTCCTGCCCTTTTGGAAGTGGGTCTGAATTCACATCTTACTGGAAATCGCATATCAACAAATTATCTTAAAAACTTTTTACCTTTGCGACCGACTTCTAGACTGCTCACAGGGTGTATTATGCTTATGAATAATGGTGTCGACCGCATATCATAATAAAATACAAAAGACCTCCAAGCTCATACATGAAGTACCCAGTAATATTTATAGAAGCCCACATTCCACAATGAATTGAAAATATACTACTAGCTTCTAGAAAATATTACCAGCCAGTACTATAATCAGTATTTGTCATCAATAATTGTTTGTATCATAGATCAATTTGTTAACGACACAGTTGCACTACACAGTTTGGAAACAAAGTGAAGTGTCAGTTATGTAAATGTTGTTAGCATTCGTTTATTTTTAACATATACTATACTTTTGAGTAAAAACGTAAAAGTATGACTCACTCGTTTAAAAAATGTAACTTTTATTCTTACTTAACAGAAAAACTTGCCCATATTATAACAAATTAGTTGAAATTAGCTGTAAGTTTTCCAAATAAATAAAATTATTAAGTACTAGCTTCTGCTCGCGACTTCGCACGCGTGGAATTCGGTTATCGCGTTCCCGCGGGAACTATGCGTTCCGGGATAAAAAGTAGCCTATGTCCTTTCCCGGGACCCCAACTATCTCCATGCCAAATTTCATCTCAATCGGTCCAGCGGTTGAAGCGTGAAGAGGTAACAGACAGACAGACAGACAGAGTTACTTTCGCATTTATAATATTAATATGGATGTCTGCCTATGGTATGTGAAAACTGTTATTCGTACTATGTGTACTGCTAGATAGGTAACTGAAAGATTTATTTACTTTGACATAGTCGTAAGTTGTATTTTAATTATGAATAAGAAGGTAGTTAGCTCCACGCTCACGCATTACTGGCTGCGTTCCGAATCACGCTCAGTGCGCTCACAGCACCTTGCATCCCTTTTCCTCTTAGTAGTCGACTTTCAAGAGGGAAAAGGATGCAAGATGATGTAAGCGCTCTGAGCGTGATTCGGAACGCAGCCACTATGTCCTTGTGCAAGGCATCATAATGTATATTTTAGTTAAAAGTTAATAATGTATATCTGAGTGACGACATTATTATTCTCTTTATTTGTTTACAGTATTATGTTAGTTTTTATTTATTTAAACTTCATTGCACATACAAAATGTATACAATTGGCGGACTTAATGCCTAAAGGCATTCTCTACCAGTCAACCATAAGGTCAAACAGAAAGAAAAATGAGTAGGTGCATCAATATCAGAAATAAACTACAGAAATAATAGGAAGATAACAAATAATTTCAAAAGCGGATAATTTTACATAAACATACATAAAAATTGTATAAAAGATAAACATATATAAACCAGCCGCACGAAGCAAAGAAAAATATGAAGGATTCCAAATCTACGCGACCTGCTCAAACAAATGCTTACGCAGCATTCGCTTGAAGGAGAGCTTGGTTTGAGCTTGTCTAATGTCTAGAGGTAGCGAATTCCAGAGGCGGATTGTCTGAAGGGTGAAAGAGTTAGAAACAAAACCAGTGGAGTGAGAAGGAGTGATGAGTTTAAGAGAACGAGAGGAACGCAGATCACAACCGGGACGAGGAGTATCAAAGTTAAATTTTGATTTGAGATAACCAGGAGTAGAAGGGTCGAACAGGATTGAGAAAAGGGTGCACAGAATACGGAGGCACCTGCGCTGGCGTATGGGGAGCCAGCGCAGCTGACGTCGGGAAGAAGATATGTGGTCATACTTTCGAAGACCAAAAATAAAGCGCATGCCATTGTTAAGCAGGCGGTCTAACCGGTTAAGAGACTTGAGTCATGTTGGACATGCACACATCACCGTAATCAATTAAAGGCAGGATAAGCGATTGCACTAACAGAGTCTTGGTACTAATCGGCAGAATTTTTTTGTAGCGCTAGAGCGCCCGTAAAGTGTTAGTGGCCTTTCGACTTACTTCGGCTAGTTGAGCATCCCAGGAAAGGCATGAGTCAACTACAAGCCTGCTTTGACCAGGGTACGAGAGAGCCTTCAAACGCAACCGGCGCGATCCGAGATTTGTCAACTTTAGCCAGCTGACGAGAACTACCAACAATGATGGCCTGGCACTTGGCATTATTATATAGCCATAAAAGAAAACTACAAATAGTAATACAAAATATAAATACAAGCTCATTATAAAAAGCTAACCTAGGGTACCCGCCAGCGAAGTTTGTCCTTCTCGGCTTTCACATTACAGCATCGGAACAAATATTTCTATAAGTACCTGTATAACATTAACTGACTTTTGTATTTGACAATGGCGATGAAAAGGTTAAAAACCAGACATTTAGATAATTTAATTATCTTAAATAACGATCTGTATTCTTGTTTGTTTCGCAATAAGCATTTTGTTTGTCTCCAGAGACGATGAAAAAAGTGGATTTGTGAATTATCATGAACAAATAACTTGTAAATCGAGTATCTGGTCGGTTTTTCACGGTAGTTTGTTATTTTAAGTTCCAAATATGATATACTAAACTTCTAAATAAATAATGTATATAAACTCAACTATTTTTATTTCGTATACGCTATTCTATTATTGTTCAATCTCAATTTGAATAAGTTTTACTTCTTCACTGCTTCATCTGAATAATGAAGAAGTAATTCTTATTCGATTTGAGATTGAACAGTAATTTTGTGTTTTTAATATCCTTTTTCATGTAAGCCAACATTCAAATTTCGCGCTTATTACCCGACTGTGCCAGAAGGAGGGTTATGTTTTCGTAAACATTCATTCAGTACAGCAGCGCCACACCCGATATGACATGAATCCCGGAACTACACTAACGAACTGTCACTTCCAAGGTTGATTCCTATCTGTCTTTAGACATATCTTCTAATCTGTGCGGCGATGCGGCCGGTGTAGTATGGGAATTATGGAGACGTTTTCGTGGGTTGCGACTGACGCGTGCGGCCGACGGATGCGACAGACGCACGCGTCTGTCGCACTGATCCGATATGAGTTTCTATCATTTTTATAATAAGTAAATTAATAATTTTGGCCCACCTGATGGATAGTGAGTTTTGAAATGTGTTCCGTCGGCTCGCCTGTTGGAAAGCAGGTAAAGTATATGCATAAATAAAGTGCAATCTCAAGTTATAAATTTTAATATAGGTACTTAGGTATAATTATAATTCTTCTTACGTGTGTTTGCAACCCTGCTCCTCCTAAACGACTAGACTGATTTGGATGAAACTTTGTATGCTTATTTGAATGGCTTCCTGGATTAATTTAAAACACAATTGGACCCGGTAGGTGGCGCTGCAATCGCAAATATTTTTCTGTTGGTGCTTTTCTCAGTGACTGATTATGATCTTACGTAATGGTAATGGTGCGTTTACACGCTTGGCAAGCTTCGGTAGCTTACAGGTACCGGACGCAAGTATACGTTAGAATTACTTCATCATACTTTCGCATTTATAATATTATAATAATAATAATATATAAAATAATAGTTCTGAAAATTTAAAAGGCAAAACTGATTGACTGATGTAACAACGCACAGGCCAAACCACCGGTTGTAGATATCAGAAAGTTAGCATGTAGGTTCCTTGAGGAGTGTAGGGGTGCACTAAGAGAGGATTGCTCGAAATTCCCACGGGAACGGATTTTTACCCGACTGCGCACCGCAAAGGAGGGTTATTTACATTTTGATGTTCACGCGCGTACTAAGTCGCGGGAAACAGCTAGTATATAATATATAATATAGACTAGCCGTTGCCCGCGACTTCGTCTCGCGCAGATTTAGACTTTCCGTACTCGATGATAACTTCGTGCTCGATTAAGATTAAATTTTGTTCGGAGATAGTTGGATTTCGGAAAAAAGACATAAGCTACTTTTTATCCCAGATAAACTCATATGCATTCACGTCTTTGATTTCAACCTGTAGATCTTGTACTGTAAACGCGCCTAATCTTGTATGTTTATTTATTTATACAAGCGATTTCAGAATCGCCTCTAACGTTTTGGATGGGAATAGGTACCTGAGAAAACTCGGTGTCGAGCAAAGCTTGGTCGCTAAAAATTGTGCTGGGGTGTTACTGTACATAAGCTACAAGGAACTACCTGGGACCGAGCTGTGGTTGATTTAGGTACACGCATTTTTGCGAAGGGTCAGGCTTATGTAGCTTTGAGCCGGGTTAGGTCTCTAGAGGGATTAATAATCAGTAATTTAGATCATCGCAAGCTACTTAATAATCCCCACGATAGCAACTCTCTCCATGAAATGACAAGATTGCGGAATTTACGGTCTTATAATCCCTAACTAAAAATAGTAAAATAAATAAAGTTAATTTAAAAAAACAAAAAACCCGACTGCGTAAAAAACTAAAAAGAAAAAAACAAGATTACTTAGTTCAGTAGTAGCTAGGATTATGTTAAGTAATATTTACCGTAGCCATCAGATATATGGTAGCGAACAATGTGATCATAAATATCTGGACACGATCTTACTGTCAAGACGTTAGACTACATGCTCAGATATTTCTGATCATTCTTGCTTGCTCATATTACGTCTAATGGCGATCGTACCTACTGAGAAAATACACCATGGAAATAATTTCATGTTCGACACTAACATAAATCAAATATTGATTGCTATTGAGGAATCTAAAGATGCCTACTATCGGGACCCATTATTTGTAACATTTTACCCTAGATTTTAAATGGGTCCCGACTGTAGGCATCTTTAGATTCCTCAATAGCAATCAATATTTGATTTATGTTAGTGTCGAACATGAAATTATTTCCATGGTGTATTTTCTCAGTAGGTACGATCGCCATTAGACGTAATATGAGCAAGCAAGAATGATCAGAAATATCTGAGCATGTAGTCTAACGTCTTGACAGTAAGATCGTGTCCAGATATTTATGATCACATTGTTCGCTACCATATATCTGATGGCTACGGTAAATATTACTTAACATAATCCTAGCTACTACTGAACTAAGTAATCTTGTTTTTTTCTTTTTAGTTTTTTACGCAGTCGGGTTTTTTGTTTTTTTAAATTAACTTTTTTTGTATTTGATAAGGCATTGAAAAGGTTCGAGCAGCAGATATGCCTGTTACTTAAGGAAAGTGATAAGTAGGCGAATGGATAAAACAAACCATTGTCAACAGTGTAAATTTTTATTCTTAAAATTAAGCAACCATGTATTAAAATATGCAACCTATGGAAAAATAAATAAAGTTAATTACAAAATTCCATCAGCATGTTGAAACTTAGGTCAGTTATCATAACTTTGTACCATACATTAGTTAAGTATTTTCAAATTGTGATGAGTCTTCCCAAAAATGAGGCATTATTATGCATTTTCAATATTAGTATACTAATTAGCTTTCCATCACCTCCACAACAGTCCCACTCACATCCCACTGCTGGACACAGGCCCACTCTCAACAAAAGATGGTTTGGGCTATAGCATAAACATAATCCCCATGCAAGCCCAGTTCTGATTGGTTGATGTAAAAAAATAAGACACTATAAGACACTAACTTCTATTTCTAACACAGAACAATTAACTAAGTCTGTGATGTCTAATATGAGTACCACAAAATATGGTAATTTTACAACTGCTACACCTTTTGAAAATGCTTAGGTACCAATTTCATTCAAATAGGTTATTAAAAAGTTGCCCATGAAGAAGTGCATTATGCATAGCACAAATAACACATCTATTGCAAAGATACACACTATGACAAATGCCAAATGAAAAAAAACAAATTACATTTCTGCCCTTGCACACTATAGCATAACGACATGCTGAGTAAGAACTATTTCAGCCTCTTATATGTTTTCTTATTGTTCTGTTGTCTTTTTTGTTATATGCTTATAATTGTATTGTAATGATTAAATGTCTTTCTTCTTTCTATAATTTACAAGTACAAATTATTCATAGTTTACTCATCCTTCCAAATAAAGGCGCTTAGTCTGAACACACCACTCATATCCCAGTTGAAGATCCTCTCGCCTGGCTTCGAGCCACCAGCTCCGGCAACCACAATCAACGGCATGAAGTGTTCCGCGGCACGCTGAGGATGTGCCTCCGTGGCTCCCTTCGCTTTTCTCCACGATAACAACCCTTCCTTTCTTTTCTCAGACTCCGCAGTGCACACCTCATTTAAATATTCGTCAAACTCCTTATTAATAACTCTCCCAGCGTTACGACTGTTGAAAAACTCTCTCATATTGTGGTAGGACATACCGGAACCAAAAACGGCCACACCTTCCTTCCGTAGCTGATACAATGCTTCACCTAACTTGTAATGCTGCTCTGGGTCCTGATTACTAAGAACAGAGACTTGAATAATCGGTATGTTGGCTTCTGGATTAATCAGCATCATAGGTACGAAGACGCCGTGATCCCAACCTCTGGTCGCATCCAATCGCGAATCTATACCATTCTTTTTGAGCACTTCATTAATATGTTGGGCCAATGTCGGGTCTCCAGGCGCGTCGTATCGATACTTATACGATTCTGGGGGGAAACCGTAGTAATCGAAGTACAAATCGTGATGATTACCTGAAGATATCGTCACCTTGTTCTCTTCCCAATGAGCTGTAACTAGAATGATAGCCTTTACGTTTTTAAAGTCCACATGCTTTTTAACACCATCTCGGAGGAAATTCGTCAGTCCCGCATGGTCCTTGTCTCCCAATAGAGGCATAGGGCCACCTCCGTGGTTCACGAACAGAGCAGGAGCAATCACAGCCATTTTCCGAGCGGCACTAGTGAAGTGACGAATTATGTTCATAGAAAGCAGGGACATAAACACTATGAACACTACTTGTATGAGAATCGTGAGTGTATTGAGGATAAGCATATAGCTGATTGGCCGAGGTCACCGCGTAATGCATAAATAATGATATAATTGATGCATAAACTGAATCAGTCTTGTGATTCCTAAAAAAATACACCACGACGACGCGGTGTGAAATTTGTGGGGAAACGTCAACGTCACTGTGACATTACGTTCAAAAGTTCAGCTTTTAAATATGGCAACGTTATATCAGAATACATTTTAAAACATTAATTTTTAACTTCTCAAATTCACATTCCAAAATGTTAACGACATTGATCGCTTTCTGTAAATAAAAATATTTTCATTTTTGTATCCTGACGGAAACTATTTAATATAAAAATAAAGACTTCCATTGTTTAGGCAGAAACTTAAATCCTGAACGTGAAGCGGAACTTACGTCATCCGGGCGGGAAACCGAAAATCTTATTCAGAAACCTTGCAATCTCTCCAGTCCAGTTGAATCTTGAATCCAGCCACTAAGCCTGGGTTGCGTCAAGAAAGTTAACGTCAGCGTACGTTGTGTCGTTGACAACGACACAACGTACGCTGACGTTAACTTAACGACTCGTTGTCATCCAATGTTGTCATCTCATTCAGAACAAACTTATTTTTTTCCCATTTTTCTCCATAGTGAAAACATATTCGGCATTTTAACGGCCGTTAACTTTTTGATGTAACCGTGTAACACAGGCTTTCCCCAATTTAAGCTTTGTGACTTTATCGATAAAATACTAACTAACCTACTAATTATATTTTTTTAAATAATAAGACAGGAATTCTCATAAACCATTTACGTGATAAATTTTACAATGTAAAAAAATAACAATACAAAAATAGAAAAAGAGGCCGCCAGCAGTTCACCTGAAAAGAAAAGAATGTGTGAAACACAGTTCGCATTTAACCTTCTCGGCGCCAACTACGCATATCTTCACTGCAGGTTCAACGTCAACGATATATATATGGCGTACAAGGGACAAGGGAGTTAAATACGTATGCATAAGTTTCGTATTCGATTTAAACGTCAGCCACTCTCGCTCGGCGTGTAGTTAAGTGACTGCTTTTGATATTTAAAAATGGCGTTGATAAGGTTAAAACTTGAGCGCCATTTTGCTTGATGGTCAGGTATTCACCGGGCCCATTACTAGGGTTGCCAATTGCCATCTCCTAAAATGAAAGATCCGAACTTTGCCTAGAAAAAAGCCGGACATTTTACCCTAAAGGAATCCTAAAAGCCTATGACATCACCACAACTAAAACCCAAACATAACTTCCTTATACATATGTAGCTAAATGAAATGAATCCCCTTTGCATCCGGAATAACGCCCCTTCCTTGGAATTGTAAAATAATATTCTGCCACAACATTTCAGGAGTTCGTAATAAAATTGTACATTAGAAAGTGATTTGAAAATTTGAGTTTCGTTTGAGTCAGTCCTCGTAGCTATAGATTTCGGCAAATCATTGCGTTGCTTGAGGCGCTAACAAAAAGCCAAACAAAAGCCGGACATATATTTGGCCGGACACAACTCGAAAAAGCCATCCAGATGGCAACCCTACCCATGACATATCTTGCTCTCGCTACACAACTCCGATTTTTATGAAACTTGTTATTATGAACGTAGATAAATAATAAAAAAATAACTACAACAAGTTGGTGGCGTATCGCATAGTAATGTATCTGACTGCAACTGCGCATTTAGGTAAATTGTATAAAATTGGCGCCTAATAAAAGGTACCTACGATTATTCTGTTCCAGTCAACCATGAGACCAAACGGTTTGGCTCAAACCGTGTTGTTTATACGTTTGACCATCTCTCAGAGCCCGTTCACACGGTGACATCCGATTCTTTGCAGGATCTATTTTTTGTAGGATCCAATTTAGTGGGAACTATTTTAATGCACGCGCCCAGACAAGCATACTGTTGCAAGATCAGGCAAAAAAAACAGACTCTGCAAAATGTGCGATCCGATTTTGCGACTACACATCAGTCTGGCCGTTCGATAAAATTCTGGATCCGATTTATTGGAAATACTATTTCAATACTTGCATTCACACATGCCTGGAACAAGAGTCCTGCAAAAAACCGGATCCGAAGAGTCAGATGGGGGCGGCTGCAAGAGGGATGCAAAGAAAACCGGATAGGGTGTCCACACGGAGTCCAGTTTTATAGGACCGAAGGATCCCACACAAAATATACGTGAACACACTCGGTTTTGCAGGATCCTATAGTTGTAGATCCGACAAAATATGACGCCGCATGAACGAGCTCTCACTCACTCGCATTCACTATTACGGGATTTACTATCGCATTTTAGGTATCGAATAGGCGCGCAACATAGGCTGGACCCACACGGTCTGAATCAGACTGAATTCAGCGTTGCCTTGGCTACTGATTCAGATCGTGTAAGGCCGGCCTTAGGGCCCTCGCCTAATGCGACTTTTTAAAGCGATGCTGCCGCACTACTCATAATGCTGTCCTTTTTACTCTTTGATGTAAAAAAGGATAGCGATATGTCCTTATTTATGGTGTGTGTGTATGTTCATCTCTTCCTTACCACTTACTACTAGTACACATCCTTGAATTACTTCGCAGATGCGTGCAGGTTTCCTCACGATGTTTTCCTTCACCGAAAAGCTCAGTGGTAAATTCAAATTGAATTTCGCACATGAATAATTTCAGAGGTGCGAGCCGGATTTGAACCGGCGACCCTCTGCATGAGAGGCGGTAGGTCAAACCACTAGCTAACTACCACTTACCAGCTAAGAACTGCCCGACAACGACCTCCGCCGGATCTTGTAGCGCCGGTCGCAGTGTCGGCAGCGCTTGAAGTTGCCGCTGCGCGATCTGCAGCGCCACAGGTAGCTGCAACAGACAGACATTTAACAGTCTGCATATAAGTGTACCTATAGTCTACCTGACATAACATCTACCTGACATAGTGATCTATCAACGCAGAGCCCAAACCACTGGACGGATCGGGCTGAAATTTGGCATGCAGGTAGATGTTATGACGTAGGCATCCGCTAAGAAAGGATTTTGCGAAATTCCCACGGAAACGGGAAAAAATCGGGATTTTACTTTTTAATATTTCTGCGCATAGGTACGAAGTTGCGGGGAAAAGCTAGTTGTCAAATAAAACAGCTACACTCACACGCCAAGGGTAGGTTACGTCTAAAGCGAATATTGATCTTACGCATTACGTATTAATTAATAGTAGGTACATTTTGATGCAAATACAAAAAGTTTGTCGTTTAATCACGAATCCCTAGTTATGTTGGCACGAGCGAAAGCATTAACACTAGGGACGAGTGAAAATGACACTTTCGCACGTGTATCAAACATTTTTAAATACATTTGCGACAAAAATATAAAAAAGTAGAATCAAACAGGACCAAGTTCTAAAGACAAGAAGCTCTAGTGCGTACGCTTTACGCGCGATCACTGGCTGCCAAAAAACAAAATGCGCTCGTTCGGAAGTGACAAACTTCTCACACGCTAAACAGGTATCGAAATGTTTACTTTTAAAACTCTTTTTTACACCTCTGCGTGGGCAACACGACTCTGCGTGGCAGCTTTGTGTCCTTGTCGTTCTAAGGGTTAAACATGGCTATATGGGGTAAATAGATAGTGTAAGTAATCACTAAAGGTATACAACACTGATGTACTGATACACTGACATACTCCCGCGCTAAATAGCGAGAAAGGGTATTTTTATTTAGGGATATGAACGCTCCCTTTGTACCGTTTTGAAAAGAGACCCAATAAGTAATGTAGTGACATATTTCCTTTAAAAAGGCGTGTAACAATTACCGTGACCGACCGCGCTGGCGGGCAGGACCGCAAGAGGGTAAGCTGAACCTGAGAAAATTAAGACTGTAAACCTTTTCGCCACCATTGACTTGAATATACAATCAGTAGGTACATTCAGTGTCCCACATGCCACGACTTCTTATCAAGTCGAGGTTTTGGTCGGATTTGTTAAATGTGCAATTTGTTGGTTGCCGTTGATGACAGTATTAGTTCTCCATTTTCATGGCGACGAAAAGGTTAAAAGTCGCCAGAGGCCTCGTTGCGACTAATTTCCTAGTCAAAACGACACGGGACAACATTGGGAAAACAAAGGGGATATCATAAGCGCTATCCAACTCGTATACTCTTTCATAGTTACCCCATTATACTTAAAACACGTGAAGAAAGTATATTGCCGTGGCCGTTAGCAGCATGTGAATCAGCAAGCGGGAGAAGGAACTATTCCTTAGCGCTTAGACCTCTTTCGGGAACGGCACGCGTATATGTGATATTTGTTTATGGCGAAGTGTCACAGTATAGATAATAGGTACTTCGCACTGACCTATAATAAGTAATAACATATGGACGAACAGTCCCTAACAGAATAAATCAAAAATATATGGAGCAAACTGACATTAGAAAATACGTTCCAATATGCTAATAAATAACGCATAACGCCTCTTTATAACGAAAGGCCAAACGGGTGCCCGAGCTGTTCGGGCACCCGTTTTGACGGGGCCATTTTGCTCCGGCTGATTGTGAATCCTTACTTACTTATAATAGATCAATGGTACTTCGTATGGTAGCGTTGTCTCACGCGCATTCTAGAGACAATCTACTATAGCAAGTCCCGCGCCTCCACAATTCAAAACGCTTCAATGTACTTGGAAAGTATTTAAAAATCACCACCAACACTCTCAACGCATGTGTGCGTGCTGAGACAGTCGTCAAGCATGTGTTGAGAGTGTTGGTGTTTTTTAAATACTTTAAAGCGTTTTGAATTGTGAGGGCGCGGGACGTCCTAAAGTAGATTGTCTCTACTACTAATTCTACACTATAATAAGTAGGTATTGGTCTAATTTACGTGCGTGCGCGCGCGTCTCTTCGCCTGAAAGAGGCTCTACTTATCCTTTGACGATCCAAGACGTAATCGAGCAGGTGTGTTACCGGGGCTTCCCGCAGCGGCGGCCGGAGCGGCGGCGGCGGCGCG
>CAXARK010000365.1:0-14990 GCA_963971205.1 Aethes cnicana
ATCAAAACAATTTAATTGGAGTGGGTAGCAATTAAGTAACGACTTAGGGCTTTAAACAATTTACATAGAAGTAAAATGTTTAAAGTATGAACCACATATAGGATAGGTAAGCCATTTCACCCAAACTGTACAAAACTTAAAATCTTACATCTCTTATTAAAACTCTTATAGTATATCATATTATGATGGAAGGTATAAAAAGTTGCGATGATTTACTAAGGAGTAAGTATACGAATGTATATCTTAAATAGATGTAGTTACCTAAAGAACATACCTACTTGAAAACCTAAAGAACATGCTTAGAATCGATAACAGATTCTGTGGATAAATTATCGTCACAACGTTTTGCTTGACCCTATATAACTTTGTATTACTTACTCAAGAAAAAAATATGTACCTACTAACGATAACCATTACCAGTTTAAGTAGATTGGCTCCAAGCGGAATGGAATAACTTATGAAACCAGTTAGATTGCTAAGAAGATTGTTTCCACTTTAAAAACATTACGTTATCACATTCGTAACACATCAAAACTATATTAGTAGTTTTGATGTGTTACGAATAAGTCTGTAGAAGAAGTCGCGTCTGTAACTTGAAAATTAAAATAAACTATCAAGTCGAGGTTACTATATCAACGACACTGAACACAAAATAACGATTTTTAGAAAAAAATACTGCATGTATGTGTGTATGTATGTCAGGATTTAACTCGAAAACTACTGGATGAATTGCAACAAAATTTAGTTAAAATAAATTGTGACACTTACGTACAATATGGCATTATTATTCAGATTTGTTTAATTTTCTTTATTTCGTTGTAATAAATAAACAAGTGTTAAATAAATAAAACCAACTAATTATAATTAAGACTTTTGAAATGTAAACTATTCAATAAATACTTCAGAAGAACACTATAGAAAAAACCCCAATTTTTTTTATTTCTAGCACTAAAGCCTCTTAGATATAGAAATTACCTCCATGTTCAGTTCATACTGTTAATATGGCCATCACCTGGCCATATTCACATACCTACACTGTCGGAAATATGGCCATTCTCCCAAGTTTTAAAAATTAAATCACAAGTTCTATTTGGTGGTCGGTTTTCTCCTGCCTACATTAAGTTACCTAAATAAATACACAATGAAATAAATAGGAGCTTTTAACTACAACTGTTATATAGTGGGCTACATCTGGGCTCAAACCAGGCGCGGCGCACTCTTTGATTTCTTCGCGCTCGATACAAGTACCCGCCGGCTTCGCACCGTGGCGTGATGATTAGTGGTTGCCGCGCACTGCTAGCGAATGCACGCGCGCGCGTTTTCTCTTAAACGTCGCGACGCAAGAGTGAAATGTGCTATGAATTTTGAAATTATGTAAAAAAATATTGTATTGCAGAGGGTTGTATTAACAACAACAGTAAAATGATTTGGTAAAAAGTAATTACTTGGTAAAGAGTAAAATGATGAAATTTGGTATGGAGGTAGTTCAAGACAACCCTTTTTTTTATTTTTTCTAATAGAATAATAACAATAACTATGCATGTACAGTACTTATAGTATCATTGGGTCTATGTACTCGGGACGAAGTCGCGGACAACGGCTAGTATATTATGATAATGCAGTTGTGTGACTTCAGATGCACTTGCAGATTCATAAATTGACAGATAAAGTAGGTATGTGATAACTTAATAGTAAATTACGTTGTAGCATCTGTGTAGAATAGTGTTTTTAATAATAAAAAAATATCTAACTTAAATATATATTTTGTTAATGTAATGACACTATTCTACCTAACCTATGTACTAATACTAGACGCATCATATGTTCTCGAGTGCGCCAGCCCTAGCGCTAGGGCGTGGCCTCCGAAAGAGCGCGCTGCATGTGATAGAAAGAGATGGCCAATTTGGGAGCGTACGGTGCAACAAAACCGGTTTTTTGTTAGCAGTCGGCCTTCTGTACGTTAGTACTATTACTTATTCTGTGCTCAAACCTTAACATGGCCATATTCGACCCAGGTACCTTAATATTCATTACGGAAAACCGCATGGAAATCCGTTCAGTAGTTTTTGAGTTTATCACGGTCAGAAAGACACACCCCTAAAACGACTGGCTTTCGGGGGTAACAAATACGTATTTTAAGTTATAACGATATCAGTAGCATCATTTCTAATTCCGCATAAGAGTCAACCGCTGCGAGTCGAACAGCTGTAGGTTATTCATGCGTCACGGTCAAATCTAGAACATACAGAAGTTCATCGTGACTCAGTCACTACATTTTAAGGCCGTGATCATATCGGTCACAAACCATGACTTTTTAAGTTCTATCGTGGCATAGGTATTCCCATTAGGAGGAATCAAAACGGCCGTTTTTCCATACAAACGCTGTCCCCTGTTTCCTCCCTGGATAAAGCAAATATCCACATTTTTTTTGTCCTAAAATTCAACGACCACTACATAATTCTAGGTTCCTATTTTTTCCTTTTTTTGATTAATCAAATTTTTTTTTTCCTAAAATTCAACGACCACTTATTCTATGTTCCTATTTTTTCCTTTTTTTGATTAACCAAATATTAAAAAAGATATGAGCCTTCAAAAATCGAAAAAAATTGCCAGATTTTTCGTTATGTTCAAACACCCAGCAAACAAATTTGACGAAATAAAATAAAAAAAAGTAATGTATAGGGACACAGATAAAGTCTTCTTCTAATTTTTAAAGAAAACTGCAATCAAATGGGTCCAGTTTTGGAAGAGGAAATAGAGGGCAACCAAACGTTGTTTTTGTGTTCTTTTCATAGGTATTTTCCGTCCAATTTGCAGTTTTCTCTATCGTGCTTAGCGGGGGAAGGCTTGAGGTTGGGGAGGGAAGCAGACTACGTACACAATGAGTGTGATGTGACACGTTGTCGATAATTTTATCGATATTCTAGTGTTGTTTGTCGATATCGATATTGAACTTAGGGATTTATGATTCGATCCGATCATAATCAAAGGAAACAACAAAGGAACAAAAGAAACATACATACATAAGTACATATATACATAGGTAGGTAAACACATCACCTTACTTTGCAATGCGTAGTCGGGTAAAAAGTACAATCGCGCTTTCCGCAGTGTCAGTGTCACGCATTGAAATGAACCGGTATTTTTACAAGTTTCATAATTATTAGCACCAGTGAAATAATCATTTAGACCATTCTTTCTGTATTGGCTTAAATTTATTAAAAAAAATGTTTTGTACAATGTATTTTAATCAAAATCGGTGCAGTCGTTTTTACTAAGTACCTGAGCGACCAAGCTTTTGCTTTATCCCATTGATTTTTCATAATTTGGATGATGACAAATGCTTTGCACGATTACTTGTTTAACTTTATAGTGTTACATGAAGGACGGACAAACAAACAAACAAACACACTTTCACATTTATAATATTGACGTGATTTCAACTAAAATAATTATAGGTTTAGTCATAAAAAGGATATATATCTACGTTCTATCTATATACTTATTGTAACAAGAAACTGAATGGCTTAGGTACTGACTGACTGATCGATCAAAGGAGTTTTGGAAAGTGCCTCCTTGTAGGAAAGGATTTTTGTAATCCCCCCCCCCCCTCAAAGGGATGAAAAGGGAGTTGAAAATTTGTATGTAACTTCTAAACCGCTAACACGAAATTTGGCAAAAATATTTATTTTATGACATACATGAGCACTAAAAAGTATTTATGGAAAGTGTCTCCTTATAGGAAAGGTTTTTTGGATGTTCCCCCCTTAAAGGGATGAAAAGAGGGTTGATAGTTTGTATGTAACTTCTAAACCGCACCGCTATCATGAAATTTGGCAAAAATGTTTCTTTTATGAAATACATGAGCACTAAAAAGGATCTATGCAAGGTGTCTCATTATAGGAAAGGATTTTTGGAAGAAGTAAAAAGTTTGTTGAAAGTTAGTATGTAAATTCTAAGCCGCTGGGCCTAGAAACATGAAATTAGGCAAAAATCTTTTATGACATAAATGAGCACTAACAAGGAATATAATATAACTTAAGGATAGGAGTCCTATATTAACAGTCATTAATCTAGTTGAAAAACTCATAACCTTTCTAACTATGAAAGCATAACACTTTAAATCTTTCATAATGAACAGAGTTTTGCACTTTTGTGAAATAATCTGGCACAAGTGTGCCAATTTTTTACACCCGCGATAATACTTTGAATTTCCCTGCTGATTATGTACTTATACATATACAAAATTCTTATTTTTTTAAACAAATCTAAAGAGAACCGATAAAAAGGTACCACTTCAGATAATAATTTTTCACTTTAAATGTTCCCTATTTAGTTATTATGTTGCTCTAAATGAGTCTAAATGTTGCACCCGCGATAGTGGAATCGCCTCAAACAAATTTTCATCCCCTATTTCACCCCCTATAACGTGAATTTTCTAAAAAGGGTGAAACACGCGTTTATTTATTTGTAATGGAATATCTAAATCATAACATTTTGGGCATAGATATATATAATACGTCGTATAGAACGGATAAAGGGGGTCATGTGTCGGTAGACACGCACACGACATATGACCCCCACTTTCTTGTTGTCCAATACAAGTATGGACACCAAGCGTGACTGCTCAGCGAGACACCGGCGAGTGCGGATGTCAAACAACATATATGCAACCC
Source organism: Aethes cnicana (assembly GCA_963971205.1). NCBI lineage: Eukaryota > Metazoa > Arthropoda > Insecta > Lepidoptera > Tortricidae > Aethes > Aethes cnicana. The sequence goes on from CAXARK010000365.1 coordinate 4,677, forward strand.
TTAAAAAATGCCGACTTGCGTGATAAAAGGCTGCAAAAATCATGTAGGCAAAGAGAAAAAGTGTCATGGAACATCATATCATCGGAGATTAACATTAACATTACCTTGTGTTTATTCTATATATGATGATTTTAAATATGAAAGTTCGCATCCGCCATCTTCTGCAGTTGACAGTTCACGTCACGCATGACTAGTGGGCGGGACGGAGTAAAACAAGAAACTAACTGACTGATCGATCAAAGGATTTTTGGAAAGTGCCAAGGAGGCACTTTAATAAAACTCACTGTTTACCCCTTTAAGGGGGAATTTCCAAAATCTTTTCATATAGTAAAGGGGTAAAAAGTGGGTTGAAAGTTTGCATGTAACTTAACTTCTTAATCACAAACATGAAATTTGGACAAAAATGTTTTTTTTTAATGACATAAAAGAGCACTAAAAATGATTTTTGGAAAGTGCTTCCTTCCTGATAGGAAAAGATTTTTGGAAATTCCCCTCTGAAAGGGTTTGAAAATTTGTTTGTAACTTCTAAATCGCTGGGCCTAGAAACGTGAAATTTGGCAAAACTGTTTCTTTTATGACATATTTAAATAAGCAACAAAGAATTTTTAGAAAAAGCCCTCCTTATAGGGGTAAAAAGGGGGTAAAAGTTTGTATGTAACTACTAAGCCCACTGGGCCTAGAAACATTAAAGTTGGATAAATGGTTTCTTTTATGACATAAATGAGCACTAACACAGGATTTTAGGAAAGTGTCCCTTTATAGGGGTAAAAAGGGGGTTAAAAGTTTGTATGTAGTTTTCCTGCTGATTATGTATAAGTAATACAAAATTCTTATTTTTTAAACAAGTATCTAAAGAGAACAGATGAAAACGTATGTAGATGTTCAGGTAATAATTTCACTTAAAATGTTTCCTATTTATTTATTATGTTGCTCTAAATGAGTCTAAAGGTTGCACCCACGATAGTGGAATCCTTTCTTAAACAACGACGCCTACAATATACAATCAATGTTGTCTCCAAATTTCAAACTTCCATCATCAGCTCAGCGGTTTGGGCTGGGCGTTGATTAGTCAGTCAGTCGCGACATTGCATTTTATATACTTATGTACAGATAAAGAAATACCTATATTATATATGAATACCTATATTATTACATATTATTTTTTAAACAACACGACAACACTAACGGCCCGCCCGACTAAGTAGATTTTTTTTACTTATTAAGTACTTACCTATAAAGAAAGGATAAGTAAAGAAGTTCTAAATTAAACGCGCGCGAGCGAAGCCGCGAGTAAGAGCTCTAGTACATAAAGATAAAACAATATTAACACGCTTCGCAATTGCCAAAAAGTAGGCGGCCGGTCGGCCGGTGCTCGAGCGACGGACACCGCGCGGTCGCGGGCGGGGTGCGGGAGACGCGCGTCACACAGACATTGGCATTCCCACTCACACATGGATAGCTCGGTTGGTCGGGCATAGCGCGACAGCAACAGAATTCTCAAATACCAATTTTTCAATTCTCTCGCCCGTTTCATTTCCTCTTAAGGTCCAATTTGGAGGCTATTGATCGATCGCGGCCGCATGCAAGCGCATGTTGCGGCTGAGCAGCCGACGCGTGCGGCCGTAGCGAAGCGACCAATGTAGTAGTGGTGGTATGGAGCCGTATTTTTTGTATGTTATTAGGTCCTTCAGAGTAGTTTACGAGTTCAATAAGTATATCCAAGGTTGCAACTTCGAAAACTTTTTGCTAGCGGTGGTATCCCATCCGCAGTTACACGGGTTTTTATTTTAGCCCTAACCATTTTCGTCTTGCTGCCTATGTGGTAGGAAAGAGATGGACAAGGTTAATTTTGAGCGTTAAGGTAGTATTCCAACTTCATCATCATCATCATCATCATCATCATCATCATCATTTCAGCCAAAAGACGTCCACTGCTGGACATAGGCCTCCCCCAAGGCTCGCCACTCAGCCCGGTCCGGTGCGGGGCACATTGCTCGCAGGACTGATTGGCCGATGGGGCCGGAAAGTTCTCGAGTGGCGCCCGCGAACCGGGAGACGAGCTGTCGGTAGGCCTCCAACAACTTGGAGCGACGACCTCGTGAAGGTCGCGGGAAACCGGTGGAAGCAAGTAGCACAGGACCGGTCCAACTTCATCGATCGGTTGCAATACTTACAATCCGCGGCCGGAAAAAATGAGTTTTTTCGAAATATCGATAATGTTGCCTCTAAGTATATACGCCTTAGATATTTAGTTCACGTTTTCAAGTAATACCTGTGCTAATACTTATGAAACTTTAAAGGTTCCGCCTACCAGTGAAAGTGTTCAGTGTAAATTAGGCACTCAGTAAAATATTTGACACAAAGCTCGAACAAGTAGACTTTACTGTCCGAAACCAGTGAGCAAAATCGTGTTTGTTTCACTTAGTGAGAAAAAGTTTTTATTTTAATTTGTTTTTTTTTTAATCCATCCACTAGTTTCCGAACACACGTTTAGAAAATTGCCGCGATTCTTTATTCATATCTTTCTTCTTGATTTTTGACAAATTAACTTATAGTAATTCTTTTAAAACATAACATTTGAGTGAAAGGAGTGAAGAAGAAATGTTATTTCATATTTTTCATGTTGTAAGTATTCTTTGCAAGTAAGTATCTTTTATGTGTTCTGAAGTGTTCTCGCTACTGAGGTGAAAAATTGTATGTGCTACTCGAGAGCAATTTATTTTACTTCTCGTGCCTTTGAGTCCTTCGCTAAGCTCAAGATTCTAAACTAGAATCACTCGCTGGACGCTCGTGATTCAACTATAGAATCTTTCGCTAGTTCAGGCCTCAAACATGGCACTCGAAGCAAAAACAATTTTGCTCTCTTGTTGCACAAATAACTACCCAACTAACAAAATAACGTTGTATAAGAGTTGCAAGAACGTTGTTCATTCCCTGTTTGGTACACAAAGTTGGTCGTATAAACGTAGTTGCCAACGTTTACTAAACGCGAAAAAGGCCCAAATTATATGACTTTTTCGTTACATAGAAGTTGTATAAAAGTCCGGCAAGAACCCATTCAGTCCGGTAATGGTTATATCCGGACTGTTATGGGACTTTAGTGGTTCCATAACAGTTGTATAGACGGTACAAGGTAACTGAAATGTCGCATAAGGGTTTAATAGGGACTTTTATGGTACACATTTGTCGTTCCTGACTAATATGTCATATGAGCATTGTGGAATTTTAAAGATAAGTTTGTAACGTGTAATTCTAATAAGAATTTTACTCAGAAGAAATTCACAATGACGCGAAAAAAGTGTGAGAGAAATGTGTTCAGTGCACCTATTTCTTATGGGAATTTTAGTTTTATGACAATATAACTAATACCTCGAATTCTTTGAATTTCAGTCTCTGTACAAAATTATTTACATTTTGTTTTCATACTTAAATTACAGCCATCTTGTCTAAGTTACAATGGGACTTCTATACGACTGTTTTCGGACTAAAACATCGCATAATTGTGGTTTGTGAAACCAATGGTCGGCCATGATAAACGTTTTTAGGGTTCTGTGAGATAATCCATACTAAATTATTATAAATGCGAAAGTAAGTCTGTCTGTCTGTCTGTTACCTCTTCACGCTTCAACCGCTAGACCGATTGCGATGAAATTTGGTATACAAATAGTTAGGGCCCCGGGAAAGGACATAGGCTACTTTTTATCCCGGAAAAATGGATAAATCCCGCGGGAGCGCGATAACCGAATTCCACGCGGGTGAAGTCGCGGGCAGAAGCTAGTAATATTATAAATGCGAAAGTAACTATGTCTGTCTGTCTGTCTGTCTGTCTGTCTGTTGCCTCTTCACGCTTCAACCGCTGGACCGATTGCGATGAAATTTGTTATGCAGATAGTTAGGGTCCCGGGAAAGGATATAGGTTACATTTTATCCCGGAAAAACGCATAGTTCCCGCGGGAGTGCGATAACCGAATTCCACGCGGGCGAAGTCGCGGGAAGAAGCTAGTAATTCATATCCATATAATATTATAAATGCGAAAGTAACTCTGTCTGTCTGTCTGTCTGTTACCTCTTCACGCTTCAACCGCTGGACCGATTGCGATGAAATTTGATATGCAGATAGTTAGGGTCCCGGGAAAGGATATAGGCTACATTTTATCCCGGAAAAACGCATAGTTCCCGCGGGAGTGCGATAACCGAATTCCACGCGGGCGAAGTCGCGGAAAGAAGCTAGTAATTCATATCCATATAATATTATAAATGCGAAAGTAACTCTGTCTGTCTGTCTGTCTGTTACCTCTTTACGCTTCTACCGCTGGACCGCTTGAGATGAAATTTGGCATGGAGATAGTTGGAGTCCCGGGAAAGGACATAGGCTACTTTTTATCCCGGAAAAGCGCATAGTTCCCGCGGGAGCGCGATAACCGAATTCCACGCGGGTGAAGTCGCGGGCAGAAGCTAGTAATTTTATAAATGCGAAAGTAACTATGTCTGTCTGTCTGTCTGTCTGTCTGTCTGTTACCTCTTCACGCTTCAACCGCTGCACCGATTGCGATGAAATTTGATATGCAGATAGTAGGGTCCCGGGAAAGGACATATGCTAATTCTTATCCCGGAAAAACGCATAGTTCCCGCGGGAACGCGATAACCGAATTCCACGCGGGCGAAGTCGTGGGCAAAAGCTAGTAAACATAATAAGCAGCAAGATATATGTCACTATGCTTGCAATGTATTTTGCAAAATAAAACCTTTATTAACAATCCTTTTGCTAAAAATAAAATATATACGGAACCATTTTTTGGACTAAGTTGTAGTTGACACAATGGTAGTTTATCCTAAATAAGTGCCTGTAGGACCTTTATATAACTTTTAGGTCCGATTAAAGTTCCCAAACCCTTTTAACTAACGTTTGTACAACGTTGTACCAATCAGTTGTATAAACGTTTGCACAACCTGTACACTGGCACCATTATGCGACGTTGCACAATACAGTCGTATAAACGTTTACATATCTTATATTCTGGCACCATTATACGACGTTGCATAAAGAGTCGTATAAACGTTTACATATCTTATATTCTGGCCCCATTATACGACGTCGCATAAAGAGTCGTAAAAACGTTTGCTCAACTAATTTAAAGGACCTTTTAGTTACAGGACTAAATCGTTGTATGAATTACGGTTATACAACGTTTTAGTTGTTAAGTTACTTCTATACGACAGTTATATAACCGAAAGTCGCATAAGGCAGGATTATAGGACTAATTTGTTTGTTGGGTATTATATTATGTTACTTGCTGCTACGGAACCCTTCATGGGCGAGTCCGACTCGCACTTGGCCGCTTTTTTTCTTTCGAAACCTTCCCAGAATCACGGCGAATACAACAAAAAAAGAATCAGTCAAATCGGACTAGCAGACACACACGGCAATTCATTTTTATACATAAGAAGATGTGCTCGAGGGGATAAATCTTTGCAATAGATCCATGCAATTCATTAAGTTAAGTAGTAATTAGGAACAAAGGGAAGAGTGATTCACCTAACGACATGATGTACCGTCTTGCAAACATCTTGGTAAGTACGATTTATTATACTGTTAGCGATAAGGCGGGCTAACATAAGTAAGTATATGCTTAGACATTGATAGCAATACCATGAACTTTAACTATACTGTATAAAGGTCCTATAAAGTTGTACCATGCCATTGCTATCAATAATGACATAATGTAATCTGTACATAATGACGATGCAAAAGTGATTGTAAAATCCTACTTGAATAAATGGTTTTTATCTTTATCTTATCTTTATCTAATACTTATACTACGTCATGAACAAGTTCAGTTATTTCTGCTGAATATATTTGACTGAAACAAATTAGGTACAATATTCATTGAACAACGAGGTTGATTTCATAAAAATAAACCTAATGGTGTTAGTCAAGAACACGGGTGCGAGAAAAGAATGCCGGCTGTGCCTTTTTGCTCTTCTGGGCTGGGGACACGACAGATACTTATTTACTTACGCATAAAAATGCAAGTTTCTTTATTGATACAAAATAACGCTTGCGCTTGTAGCATAAGATACCGTGTACTCGCCGGGCCCGTGTCGGCGCCCGCGGCCATCTCAGAGAGTGAGTGCGTCCGAGATCCACGATCCACGTCAATAAGAAAATAAGTAACTATTTCATGGAGCAGTCCCAACAATCAAATGACGCTTTCCGTAAAATTTCAACAACATGCTCTGACGCCAAAACTGTGCATGAACATTTAAGTAAGTAGTATTTATAACAAGTCGAAAGATACAGTTTCGTCCGATTCTTTCACATTACTGATCTCATAGACATGATGGTTGCAATATCTTCCTTGATCTGTTAATTGAATGAAAAAAGATTTGGTATATGTTAAATTATAGCTACATTATACAGATATACCTAGTCTAACTATAGTTATTATTCTGTACCTACTACACTCAATGGCTATGAAATCGGGATATTTTGTATAGGATTTCCATTGAGTCTAGGTTTAAACCAATAAGTACTATTTGTACCCTCACAAAACGACTTCGATGAAATTTCGATTAAGTAGGTAGGTGGGGAAAAATATTTTTTACCCTATAACCTGCTTCGGTTAAATTCCTACTTGAACGGATATTTAGTACACTGCCCTAAACTCGGTATGACATTACTTACGACCAAGGCTGAATCGATTGATAAGTATTCCCAGAATCAGAATGTGCCTTGTTCCGGGGTGATATTGAACTACCCCCGTATGTCATCACAGGCCGGCGGGAAAGTAGGTACGCTTCATTACCATAAAATCGCAAAACGTGATCAACCTTATCAAAACTCTTCAAATTCCAAAACTCTAAACATGTGTCTTGCAATTTGAGTTACTGCTAACATACCTAATTTAGAAATACGTTAACATCGAACAGCACTAAATAGACAAGTAAAATTGTGAACAAACTAATGAGATCGTATAGTATCTAAATAAGTAGGTATATCTTCTATTAATAATTCTACTGATAATTATATAAGTCGCTGTGCAGCAAAAGTTAAGATTAAATGATAAATTGGAATTCATTTGTGTATAGTTTTTATCAGAAACAACTCATTGAAATTTCCTTAGAATAAAACACAAAATTGGTTTAAGTAATAATTTTATACTTAAGCTTACCTGATTACGTATAGTATCGTGCATCGTTTAAGTATATTGAATTAAACGATTTCGGGCGTGAAGTACAACTATCTGCGGCAATCAACAACACACAACTGGCTCGGAAATATTCGGAATGAGCCGCAGCGCGGTGACGAGGCTACAGCTGCGCGGGAGTATCGCATACATTGAGCTATAGAGCGGTGATCAATGAGTAATGCCTGTTTCGAGCGAGTGATGTACGCGGGGGCGACGGCGGCGCACGCGGCACGGCCCAGGCCAGAGGATCATGTCATGATCGATACACCATCTACCAACCAACATGAAAAAACAACACCATGCACATCGGCGGTAGCATTGCTTTTGGGCTGCGCATCAGTTTGTGATACGGATTACGGACCAGTGGTGGTTTTTGAATATGAGGGTCAATTTCGTACAGGAAAACTACTTCACGCACTTTGCCCTTTGACAATCGTATATAATCCACATCGCAAAGGTTCAGGGTGCGGGCAGGAAAATGACTTCTTAAATAACAATAGGTACCTACATGATACAAATGCGTAGCCATATAAGAGCAGAATATTTGAAAGGTGACCCTGATGCTTCCATCCATATGCTTAAAATCGGAGCTAAAGTACCTTATTTCTACATCTATTTACAACATATATCTACCTACATAATTAAAATTATATTTATTTTCAAGTTAAGACTTATTTTCCGATATAATGATTGAACCTTTACATATAAACGGACAAACAGACAAAAATTCTAAACTCTGTTGGAATGTGTTCTGTTATTGATTCTAAGTATCCCCAGTCAACTTGTTTCGAATATTTTCTTTGTACAGACTTTCGACCCTCTTTAGCTTTATTATCTTTCTAATATATAAAATTCTCGTGTCACATGGCAGTGTTCGTAACCAAACTCTTCTGAAACGGCTCGACCGATTCTTATGAAATTTGGAGTGTATGTTCAATAGGGCTGAGAATAGGACATAAGCTATTTTTCATGCCCAAAAAAGAAATTCCAAGGCGGTACGAAGTCCGCGGGGTCAGCTAGTATGTATGTAAATCTATACATCTATCGATGTATAGATTTACGAGACGAGATATCTTGTACCTATATCTAATATTATACCTTCCCCTTATTTTCTATCCTATTTTCTATTCGTACCACAGCATATTTCATCCATCATCGAAGGCTGGAAGTTTGGAAGACTAAAGAACCAAAGGCCTGGTTGAATACTGAATTTTTCGCTTCAGTGATATCATTAAATTTTGAAATTACCTACTCTGATTTGAATTGATCGGTGCCGGCGCAATCTGTCAGATTTGGTTTTGTATGCTTTACATACAGCAAAATCACGCAAAACGTTACCTAGTCGACCGAAATTAAAAATTCTACCTACCTATAAATTCTACCTACACAGAATGCACGAATGAATAAACCAAACAAGGCACCTACAACGAGATAATGTCTAAATTGTAAGAAATATTATTACACAAAAACATTTCAGAAACAAAGGTTCTGATTTAAATTAAACAAAAGATCATTAGCTACTGCTGTCGGTGTAGGTATAAAGTACCTTCTCCTTCATAGATGTCAAAGGGAACGGAGACCTTATTGTTAAGTTTCTTCGTTTACATAAGGTAGGTATCTTCAAATAGGTACATACATTATGCCGATGTTTTTAGGTGCTCTTGACGGTTAAACCCTGCAATGAAAATGCAATGTGCATGAGAACCGACTTGTTTTGGGAGCCTAGATCGGCAGATAAATACTATATCGGTTCCTTACAATAAATAACGAAAATATTGGCAGATTTTAATTATTATTTAACACGTGACCCGCTTGTCTGCAACAGCCCTGCCGGGAGCTAAGGCCTGTGCCTTAGCTCCCGTCAGCGGCATTGCGCTTCCCCATCTTCCGTTTGCAATGCGGAATACGAGTAGTTTTTCAATACGAGTTCAATTTCGCAGACCCTGGTTCATGTTGACAGTTTTGTAAAAAGTTCGATAACTGCATAGTTTATGGCTCATATATCAGCGAACGGTAGTTTACTGATGCGAGGTATCACATGCTAATTTTAGGAGAAATGTGTTTTGTGTTGAACCTACGATTGAATTATAGTCGAGGCTGCATTGCTCTTCTGAGCCAGCCGCGGCGTAGGCGGATTATAGTCAATACAATTATTAGGCACCTTACGTCACTTGCGAACTTTTTTATTGATTGCACCCTTATTGCACCCATGGCAAAGTATTCGCGAGAGGGTTTGGGCTATAGTCTATAGGACTTCACGACACACATCTTTGAATTACTTCGCAGATGCGTGCAGGTTTCCTCACGATGTTTTCCTTCACCGAAAAGCTCAGTGGCACTTTTACTAACTATGAGTACCTAATTCATAGTCGATACCTTACAAGTACCTCAAAATATTTTCAACCCTGAGTTTCAGCGTAAAGTAACTTGGTAAGAAATACCAACCTATTATAAGCCTAAGCCGCTTGCCGTCTGAAAAAGGCTCTGTTGGAAGGAAACACCGCTTTCAGTATAAATCGCTCAAAGAAATTTCTATTTAGACATAGATATTTACTATAATATTTCTTGTCGTTTTAATTGTTAGCGGTGGGCTACATCTTTCTTAACTTATACCTTAACTAGCTACTGCCTGCGACTCTGTCCTTGTGGACCGCGCTCCCGCTTACATCTTACCTATGCGTTGTTTCGGGATAAAAAAAAATACTATGGTATGGTCATAGTATTTTTTTTATCCCGGAACATTTAATCCAAATCGGTCCAGCGGTATAAGCCTAAAGAGGTAACAGATATACAGAGAAAGTGACGTTCGCCTTTATAATATTAGTGCGGGTAACTAGTGTAAATGTTCAACCTTGACGTTCCCAAAAAATCCCTATGCTATTACGTGTCCTACCTATCTCGAGTGCTACTACAATTTTACCTAGAGACAAAATATGAAAGGAAAAATATGAAGGAAACAAGTTAAATATTTAGAAATACAGTTCGAGTTCATCAATTTGTCAGGAGTGAAAACCTCTTTTGTCTTGTCTTGTAGACGCAAGATAAATGCAATGAGCTTTGCCAAATATGTATTGTGTTATCTGTAGATGTGCAGAGGCTAGTCGCTGGTCGCGGCCTGTGGAAT
>CAXARK010000366.1:0-17001 GCA_963971205.1 Aethes cnicana
AAACGGCTGGACCGATTTTGATGTAATTTGGTATAGAAATATTTTAAGACGCTGGAAATAACATAGGATAGTTTTAATCCCGATATTTTAATGAAATCGAGGTTTCCATGGGTTAAACCATTTTTTTAATACTTGTGTTTTATATACTTGGCTTGTTATCTTTTCTCGTATTCGAAATGAAAAGTAGAGTGTTTAAATCGGGTCGAAAGCACGCATTTCTGCCTCGAACTATTGGCGCTCTCATTTCATTCGAGCGTCAAAACATCTCGGCAGGATTGGATGTCTTTCAGCCCTCGGTTAACAATCTACTATTCTTGTTTTTTCAAGCTCCCTTCTTGACTCCTGGCAGGCGACAAGGAATTACAAGATCGAGCCAGTGTAGAAGGGTTACCTCGAGCCCATGCGCGACGGCGGCCACTCGGTCGGGTCCGAGCTCCCCGGGCCGCAGCACGAGGCGCGGCAGACCGGCGCGCGCCCGGCGCAGCGCGTCCGCCAGCCGCCAGCCCGCCGCGGCTCCCGGCGACACGCACACCAGCCGCAGCTCCTGCCACATCGCGCCCGACGGCCGATACATAAAGGATTGTCCTGATACAACGCGATTATCGCGCGAATAAGCGATGCGGATCCAACAATTATTATTATCATTCATTTTTATTATTATTCTTGGACCCTTGGAGACTATACATCTTCAAAGTTTAGGACTCTACTTCTTTCAATGTAATTTTAATACGTACCTATATGTATATTTTATACATGTAATGCAAATGTAAATTTTGTAACTATGTGGAATTTTGAAAAAACGCCTTCTGTTGAGTTTGTTGCGTGCGGCGCTTCTTCGAGCAATGGGTTTAGGAAGGAAGCCCTGGTAAATAATTTTTCTGACGTGTAAAAGTGCCCCTATGTGGCCAATTTGCTGAATAAATTATTGAATTGCGGCCATGGCGCGTGATGACAATTAGGCGGATGTCAATTAAGACACCTATTCCAATTCAATAAGTTTGATCGAGTAAAATTCGCGCGAACTTCCGTTCATCACGTATTCGCGTTGCATTAGGATGATCCCTTAAGCGACACAACCTGGTTATTGTTACCTAACGACTCTTAACGAGCTATTTAAGCCCTTTTCCGGGATACTACTACTACTACAGCCTATTTGCGTCCCACTGCTGGGCACAGCACAGGCCTCCTCTGATCACGAGAGGTTTTGGGCTATAGTGCCCACGCGGGCCCAGTGCGGATTGGGGATCTCACACAAATCTTTGAATTACTTCGCAGTTGCGTGCAGGTTTCCTCACGATGTTTTTCATCACCGAAAAGCTTAGTGGTAAATTCAAATTGAATTTCGCACATAAGTAAACTTAGAGCTGCGAGCCGGAATCGAACCCCCGACCCTCGGCATGAGAGGCGGTAGGTCGAACCACTAGGCCACTACGGATTTATGCTGTCCGGGATAACTTTGCCGGAAATTTGCCAAGATTTTCCAGGATATCCGAAATACCACCATCTTATATACATGACCACAATGGATAAATGAATATGAGTTGAATAGATTACATGTAGGCATTTTACGTATGTAACTAGCTTCTGCTCACAACTACATCCACTTAATATAAGCGCGATGGCCTTCTGCTTGAGTTTGTTGCGGCTCTTCTTCTCAAGCAATGGGTCTAGGAAGCGCTGGTAAATTCTTTTTCTGACGTGTAAAAGTGCCCCTATGTGGCCAATTTGCTGAATAAATGATTGAATTTGTATTTGATGGGTTTTAATTGTGACTAATCCATTGTTGTATAATACGGTTTTGCTTCGTTGATGGTACCTGCAACTTAGAGTACAGCGGGTTGCCCAGCAGAGTCCCCAGCACCTCCAGCTCCAGGTCCCCCAGCGGCACGGGACTGACTCCAGGAGTTAACTAATGGTACCTGCAGCTCCGAGCAGAGCGGGCTGCCCAGCAGAGTCCCTAGCACCTCCACCTCCAGGTCCCCCAGCGGCATGTGGCAGAGCTCCAGCACCTCGAGCCGCGCCCGCGAATCAGCTACGCTCTCTCGCAGACCCTCCTGACACACGAGAATAGTAGTTTATACAACTGCTACATAATAAAGGCCTTATGTATATGCAACTGTGCATAAAAGTTGCATACACTACTTTAAGTACACTCATTTTATTATCGCGGCTCGTTTCATAAAACCCATCTCGTGTTTTAAGGACCTTTTTATGTAGCAGTTAGATAAACTACTATTGAACGTCTTCAACGTCATGGATGTTGTAATGTGAATTTCACTTTATTACCACAGATAGATCTGGTGGATTTAGGGTCATAAAATAGCGGTTTTAGTAGTGACCCAGGAGACAGTAACCATGGTAACTCTAGAGACAGAAAGTTGATTCGCCCTTTCACTCAATCAAATTAAAGATAAAGATAATGTATTGTTCAACATGAGTATATATAGTTACACATATATGCAGATATTATACAAAAAAAAATGGTTCGTTCTTCATGCTTGCGGCGTACAATTTTTTGTGAGTGTTTAAGGTTGAGGTGTTTATTTTTGTCGCCTTGTTTCGCCAATATTTTTATACAACTAAGAGTGGCAACAAGCGGCCGCCCTCCGGATGGTAAGAGGTCACCGTTGCCTATAGACGCTCGCAACACCAGAGGCATCACTCGCGCGTTGCCGACCCCGTAGAAACCTTTTCACTCCCTGTTTGAAAAACCCCATGTAAGTTGCAACCTATTGGAAACACCTGCGCAGGAAGCTCATTGCATAGTTTTAGTGTCCTAGGCAGGAAACACCTTTGGAGCCGAATGGAATTACAATCACAGCTTCATAATATAATACAGCACTCACCAATTCTTCCGGTGTGGGTGGCGGCGGCGGCCAGCGCACCACCAACGCCGGTACCTCCCGCGCCGGCCGCCCGCTCAGCACCAGCCGGCGAAGCCAGTGCTCTGACGAGAGTCGAGCGCCCAGCTCGCCCACTATACGACACAGAAATCATTCTTTCACCATCATCATCACGTCCACAACTGAACCATAGGCCTCCCCCAAGGCTCGCCACTCAGACCGGTCTTGTGCTACTCGTTTCCACCGGTTACCCTCACGAGGTCGTCGCACAAACTTTTTGCAGGCCTACCGACAGCTCGTCTCCCGGTTCGCGGGCGCCACTCGAGAACTTTCCGGCCCCATCGGCCATCAGTCCTGCGAGCAATGTGCCCCGCCCACTGCCACTTAAGGTTAACAATTCTTCGAACTATGTCGGTGACCCTAGTTCTACTGCAGATATCCTCACTTGTGATTCTATCACGTAGAACATACAAATTATTTTATTTTGAAAGCGGCAGAGCCAGTCTGTGATCTTTGATTGCTGATAGAAATTGGGCTGGCTCGTCCGGGGAAGCACCACGCTCTCACGCAATATCGGCGAGAAGTAATAGAATGTAGCTGAACAAACGAACAGACACTTTGATGTTAAACAATCAGCGCCACCAATAAAAACAGCTCAGACAGAATGGCCAGTGCAGTGCATTTCTGACCTTTAAAAGGGTCTAGGGAAATCGGAATAGCGGGAAGGAAAGATATTATGAGGGTGATGTGGGAATGGTTTCCTAATATAAAGTCAAAGTCATCGTAATACTAGAAATACGAAACTTAAATAGTAGGCGGGACACATTGCTCGCAGGACTGATGGCCGACGGGGCCAGAAAGTTATCGAATGGTATAGAGAAATGACATGCTTACATGTGGGCCCGCGGAGCGAAGACTCATACTCCAAACGCATTTCTTCCGGTGACAGGTGCTGCGAGCCCTGCCAACAACCATCGACATCGTCAGCACCAAGCTGCTTCTAGACCGCAGACACGATACGGCAGCGCGGCTAGGCATCTACAGGCATCGGCAGGGAACTTGAGCGGTGGACTTCGATGCGCAGAAGTCGAAAATAAGGTCTCATCGGCAGAGGGGCGCAGGACGCAGCGGGCGCTATGTCGTGCGCGCACGCTTATTGGCCCTTCAGTCGTAAACATGCGCAGAAATCCCCTCTACTTTCACTCACCGTTCAAGATCCGTGCCGGCACCTGTAAGGGCCCTGGGGCAAAAGAGAAGAGGGCCCTTTCAGAACTGATTTGGTATTTTGAAGTAAAAAGAAATATGGCTGTCGAGCTCAGCAGGATTAACCTCAGTAGTTACGCTACTGGTAAGGCCCCCATTTTCTTCTGCCCTTAACCTCTACGCCATTGAACATAACCTAATAAGTGACAACCCCCTTTGCCACTGCTTGTGGATTTTTTGCTACAAGTGTCAACCGCACTGACACACGTCTAATAACATGGTGCCACTACTTGCCACGTTCATTCCCGCAGCATGAATTAAACTGTAATGCAATAGAGTCGCTGTATCTATACATGGTTATTTTCCCACTTTGGCAGAGTGCATATCGGACTTGTACATTTTATATAGAGTCAAACAAAACTAAAAAATGAGCTTAGAATCGTTAGCTGATTCTGTGGGTAAAATATCGTCACAACGTATATTTGGAGGTGGGATTCACTGACCTGTACGTAGACGACGTTCTGGTACCGCACCCACTTTCCGTCTTCTTCGCTCACGAGCGGCTCGAACTGAGGGCCTGCGACAGTCGCGCACGTCACACAGAGACGGACGGAAGGCAAGAGTGCAGGGGCCACATGTACTGGCGGTGTGCCATCTTAGCAGCTCGTACAGCGGCGGCCGTTTTACTGACACAATGCGCGCGACGGTTGCTAACCGACGCGCGACGGGCGTCACGATCGCGCAATGTGTCCGTACACTATGTAACGAATCTTGCAAGCTAAATTTACTACTACTACTACTACAGCCTATTTGGGTCCCACTGCTGGGCACAGGCCTCCTCTCACCACGAGGGTTTGGGCTATAGCTAAATTTAACCCACTTCTAATTATCGTATCATGATGAAACTTGGCACGTATATGTAACTTGGATGACAATGCCATAACATAATATGGAACTACCGAGCTGATCTGATGATGGAGCTTGGAGGTGGACACGGAAACGTCAAAGGTTGTTTTAGTTTTAAACTATTTATTTATTATTCTAAATATAAAGTTATGAACCGGTTAGTGCGCGTCCATTACGTCCATATCTAAATGACATTCGTTAGATCTAGGCATGGTCTAAGAAAACAAGGTCCGCCGATCCGGGTGACGTGTCACCCTTACTTCAAAGGTTTTATTGCAATAAAACAAAAATTAAGGAAATATTTGCTGCCGTTATAATGCAAAATAAATTATCTGCGCATTACAATTGTCATTTACTTGTTTAAGCACACAAAATGGGACAAGTTATTTATAGTTACGTAATAATTTAATGAAACACTCACAGGATACATGGGTCGGGGATTATTTTAATAGACCACTTGCAACACACACCAGTGCGAATGACGTAAGGGTGACACCCACACTACTACAGAATACCAGACTGTCATACCTGTCATACGAAGGGCCTGGGGGAGGCCTATGTCCAGCAGTGGACGTCCTTCAGCTGAAATGATGATGATGATGATGATACCTGGCGAAGTATATTATTGTATCATGGATCTAGGCGCGTCCTTACGTTACGTACTCACCTTCAATAGAAAGCTTCGCATCGAGTAACTGCATCAAGGGTTTTACTTGAGTGTACTGCATTCTCTGGGTTTCCTGAACTTGGCGTTTGATCTTCACTACCCTGCGTCTCGTCTTGGCAGGATTATCTTCACCAGCACCGATGACGAATTTTAACTGGCTAGGCTCCGGCTTAGACGTATTGGGTGTAGCAAATCCAGTTATGTCCACTCCGAAAGGACCATTTGGTTTGTCCGAACCGAATATTCCCAATGATGGACCAGTTTTAGGTGCATCAGTATGACCGCGCAGATTTGTACCGAAGATTTTAGAACCAAGATCGATACTAGGTGTGGAATTCGCATTAGTTTCCAGTTTAGGGGCTGTACTGTCTCCAGTAGTTCTAGTATTGAAGGTTAAACTAGGCATCGTCGTCGAAAATATACTGCCAGCTGTGGATTTAGGGACTAAAATATTTGTGCCAGATGATTGGTTGGCTTTCGCAGTCGCGCCCTGTTCAGTGGTAGTTGTGGGTTGAGTGGTTAGTTTGGCGCCGAAAATACTCGTGCCAAACGATTGCCCAGTGGTTGCCGCAGTCATATTTGGTGTAGATGAAGTTGTTGCAGCACTAGGAGAGCCAAACATAGGTTTGGCACCGAACATACTTGTGCCAAACGATTGCCCAGTGGTTGCTGTAGTCAAATTTGGTGTAGATGAAGTGATTGTTGCACTAGTTTGGCTAAACGTTGGTTTGGCACCAAAAAGATTCATGCCAAACGATTGCCCAGTGGTTGCCGTAGTCACATTTGGTTTGGACGTAGTAGTCGGTGCACTATGAGGGCTAAACATCGGTTTGGCACCGAAAAGATTCGTGCCTAACGATTGCCCAGTGGTTGCCGTAGTCACATTTGGTTTGGACGTAGTAGTCGGTGCACTATGAGGGCTAAACATCGGTTTGGCACCGAAAAGATTCGTGCCAAACGATTGCCCAGTGGTTGCCGTAGTCACATTTGGTGTAGATGAAGCAGTTGCTGCACTACGTTGGCTAAATATTAGTTTGGCACCAAAGAGATTCGTGCCAAACGATTGTCCAGTGGTTGCTGCAGTCACATTTTGTGTAGATATATTAGTTGTAGCACTAGGAGAGCTAAACGTTGGTTTGGCACCGAACATACTCGTGCCAAACGATTGCCCAGTGGTTGCCGCAGTCATATTTGGTTCAGAAGAAGTAGTCGTTGCAGTAGGAGAGCTAAACATTGGTTTAGCACCAAAAAGATTCATGCCAAACGATTGCCCAGTGGTCACCTTAGTCACATTTGATTCGGACGTAGTAGTCGTTGCACTGGGAGAGCTAAACACTGTTTTGGCGCCGAACATACTCGTGCCAAAAGACTGTCCAGTGGTTGCTGTAGTCACATTTGGTTCAGACGAAGTAGCCGTTGCAGTAGGAGAGCTAAACATTGGTTTGGCACCAAAAAGATTGGTGCCGAACGATTGCCCAGTGGTTGCCGTAGTCACATTTGGTGTAGATAAAGTAGTTGCTGCACTAGGTTGGCTAAATATTAGTTTGGCACCAAAGAGATTCGTGCCAAACGATTGTCCAGTGGTTGCCGCAGTCACATTTTGTGTAGATGTATTAGTTGTAGCACTAGGAGAGCTAAACGTTGGTTTGGCACCAAAGATACTCGTGCCAAAAGATTGTCCAGTGGTTGCCGTAGTCACTTTTGGTTCAGACGAAGTAGCCGTGGCAGTAGGAGAGCTAAACATTGGTTTGGCACCAAAAAGATTCGTGCCGAACGATTGCCCTGTGGTCGCCGTAGTCACATTTGGTTTGGACGTAGTAGTCGTTGCACTAGGAGGGCTAAACATTGGTTTGGCACCGAATATACTTGTGCCAACAGATTGCCCAGTGGTTACCGTAGTCACATTTGGTTCAGCCGAAGTAGCCCTTGCAGTAGGAGAGCTACACATTGGTTTGGCACCAAAAAGATTCGTGCCAAACGATTGCTCAGTGGTCGCCGTAGTCACATTTGGTTTGGAGATAGTAGTCGTTGCACTAGGAGGGCTAAACATTGGTTTAGCACCGAACATACTCGTGCCAAACGATTGTCCAGTGGTTGCCGCAGTCACATTTTGTGTAGATGTATTAGTTGTAGCACTAGGAGGGCTAAACATTGGTTTAGCACCGAACATACTCGTGCCAAACGATTGTCCAGTGGTTGCCGCAGTCACATTTTGTGTAGATGTATTAGTTGTAGCACTAGAAGAGCGAAACATTGGTTTGGCACCAAAAAGATTCATGCCAAACGATTGCCCAGTGGTCACCGTAGTCACATTTGATTCGGACGTAGTAGTCGTTGCGAGCATACTCGTGCCAAACGATTGTCCAGTAGGTGTCGCAGTCACATTTTGTGTAGTATTAGTTGGAGCAATAGGAGAGCTAAACGTTGGTTTGGCACCAAACATACTCGTGCCAAACGATTGTCCAGTAGGTGTCGCAGTCACATTTTGTGTAGTATTAGTTGGAGCAGTAGGAGAGCTAAACGTTGGTTTGGCACCAAACATACTCGTGCCAAACGATTGCCCAGTGGTTGCAGAAGTTATAGGTGTGGCACTAGGTTGAGTAGTCAGTCCAACATTTGAGTTCACTCCAGAAGACGAACTGATACCAAATATATTTCCCGTAGATTTTGTAGAAGACACTCCAGAATTATGAAAACCGAAAGAGAAATTAGATTTAGGCAGATTACTGCATTGTATACCAGTGGAGGCACTAATACCAGGTGCATTAGAAGAACTAGATGTTGTAAGTTCTGGAGGTCTGGCAAGGAACACATTCGATTTTGAACTGAAAGAAAATGACATAGCAGCATTAGGCTCAGATACCGTGGTATGTCCAGTTTTATCAGACTGAAGTGCAGTGGTTGATGGTGCAATATCTGTTCCAAAGGAGAAATTGAAACGCGTTGGCACAGGTTTATTAGTGGCGGATTTTGTTGAGGCCATATTAGCGTTGAGAGTAGACGGAAATGGTGCTCTAGAACCACTGAAAGGTCCAGGGTTGAAGGATTGACCAGGCTGAGAACCAAAATTTAATGTACTATTGAGAACTGGTGCGGTAGAGGCACCGGTATTTCCAGCTACGCGGTTGCTTGATCCGATACTGAAGGAGAACCCAATGGGCCCCGTCTTCGCCCCGTGTTCTGTTGTCGCCCCGTGGTCTATTGTTGCCCCGTGTTCTCCCGTTTCCCCGTGTTCTACCGTTGCCACGGGTTCTATAGTCGCCCCTAGTCCCGTCGTCGCACCGTCTCCCGCTGCCCCAGGGGTAAGGTCAGACCGACCAACCGCCGAAGTACCGGAATTGGAAGTATTGGAACCAATGGGCGCCTCCGTTACACTTGAAACAAGTTCTTGCGTTTCATTGTAGTCTCCGAAAACTGCCAACAACACATTAAATAATTGTTTTTTTTTTTGTGCCATGTTTTAACAGTACATTTTGACGCAAGAGCGAAAGCTTTGTCATTTTATCACGAGTCCCTAGTTATGTTGGCGCGAGCGGATGCGAGTGTTAACATTAGGGACGAGTGAAAATGCCGTTTTCGCACGAGTATCAAACGACATTTTTTAATACATTACATTTACGAAAAAAAAATGTAAAAAATAAACAGGACCAAGTTCTAAAAACAAAAAGCTTTAGTGCGAAAAGAACAATTTGATCACTAAACAGCTAAACTGGTATTGAAATGTTTACTGTTTGAGCAACTGACTCGCGCACGAAGGGTTCCGTATTATTATCTATAAAAACGGCAAAAAAAATCATGTCTGTTGTGTGGGAGCCCCCTTAAATATTTATTTTATTCTAATTTTTATCATAACAGAAATACATCATCTGTGAAAATATCAGCTGTCTTACTATCACGGTACATGAGATACAGCCTGGTGACAAACGGACAGCGGGGTCTTAGTAATAGGGTCCCGTTTTACCCCTTGGGTACGGAACCTTGAAAATTATTGTGTTAACGCTTGTGGGTGAATCAACTTTTAAGGCCGTTTCTATACCCAGCTCCGCCGTCACTGTCACTCGTGCAACGAGTAAAAAAGAGAAAGCGCTACGCACAAAACGCCCGATTTAGTTGGTATTTAACGCGTTTTAATTTCTATAAAAATACCGTCTTAAAACATGGCATTTATAAAGCTTTCAATGTATGTATAAAATGGATATTTTTTCTTTTATATTTAGTTTTACATAGACATAGACATAGACATTTATTTCCCAATATCAAATTACAGCATATTTTACATGTCAAAATAAGAGAATTTCACATTGAGATCGTCAGAAAGAATACAAAATAAAAATATAATGAAAATCAGGAATAAAATATTTCACCGTTAGGATCGTCTTTTTATACCAAAATAAGAAATAATATTAACAAATAATAGGATTAATATGGTACAATTGGTATGTCAAATTATATATTACAAATTTATAAATCTAAGTCCATGTATTCTTTAACAGAATATAACGGATGTTAGACACTCGGATGTCGGACACTGTTAGATATAATAAACTGGAGTAAAGTTGGATTAAAGGTCCGAGTTAGAGGTTACTTTGGAATTAAATTGTATCGAGCGAAGTTTCGTGAAACGTGCAACGAAAGCTGTCAATGTGAGGATGATCTAATCAAATATAAAATATGTTTTTTTCAAAAAAAAAACTTTTAACGTTTCTTAGAAAAGTATGATCTTAAATGAGCAATTTGACGATGTTGGGTCAGGGAACGGCCTTATTAGCTCTCATTTCTTAAATTGTTTGTCTTAGCATAAAGAGATGAATGAATGAATAAAGGCTATATAAGCTAGGGAGGTAAAGAGGGTTTACTCCGAAAGTTGGCAACGTCGCAAATAGCTGTCAAATATTTTGCTGTTTTCATTAATTTCGGAATATTATTGAATGAAAACATGAATATTATGGCTCTATGGTTGAATAAAACATTAAGTATGGATTGCAACAATTATCATAGGAACACGAATTTTTTAGGATTATGGAAGTACTATCTTTTGAAAACTCTCCATCGCATTTTCCATGCATTTTAATGTAATCTTATCATTTGAATGCCTAACCAACAAATATAAAACGAGACGCGTCACTCAACCATAGAACGATATCTTCCTTTTTAATTCAGCAATATTGAGAAATTAATAAAAACAGCGAAACATTTGACAGCTATATGCGACGTTGCCAACTTTCTGGATAAACCCGCTTAATTATATTTAGATATGCTTCTATCCAAGCGGGGTATGCAGAGACCCGTAGGTCTCTGCATACCCCGTGATTTATCAACTCACCAAACTTCAAGTGATCTCTGTTTTCTAGCATGGCGACTAACTCACGCCTCACGTCAGGGTCTATGCTGTTATCGCGCATGTATACGCGTTCTCCCTCACTCTACAATAAACACATTGAAATTATAGAACACGAGCTATTTACCGCGACTTCGTCTGCAAAGAATTTCGTGCTAAACTAGGTACTATTAGTACCTAATGGTCCAATGTACCTATTAGTATAACTTTACTGGATTAAGATATTGTTAAAAGTAAATTTCTTTTTTCTTCTTTAGATTATCTTATCTCACTCGATTATAAATGTAACCTAACTATATCTTTACTCATCTGTGAAAACTTGTAAATGGCTTAGATGTATCCATAGAAAGCATATTATAGCAAATATGTAAATAGCTGTAAGTTTTCCGAATCAACAAAATTAATAAATTAAATTAAAATTAAACTTGCCCTCTAAATTAGACCAAAAATGTGTACACGCTGCCATACTCTCAAAAGTTAGTGCATTAAAAGCTAAAAAAGCGTAAACGTCCAATGGTTGACAAATCGACTTAGGGTGGGTTGAAAAAACCTATAAAGTATGCTTAGAATCGATAGCCGATACTGTGGGTTAATTATTTGTTATAGGATCCGACCCACCATGTATAGTAGTTTATCTCAACATCTGTACAAAGAAACATAATCAAATATTTTACCATTATATTTGGGTCGTCCCTTACAGCTTCCGCCAAAATGCGCGCTCCTTCGTTCAGTAGTTCACATTCATCGAGGCATAAGGCAAGGAGATTTGGGAACCTGTATAAATAAATTATAAGATGGTAAATAGTAGATTGTGTGACTAGGGAGCAAAATGGTATATTTTACTGCGGGTGACGGATTGAATCCAGCAGCTCAATCACGTTCGCCAATTAGTTTGGCGAATTCAAGCCAATGGCGCTTGATTCCGGTGAATCAAGTGCCTTTTTTGTAGCGATCACGTCTGCCACTTAGTTTGAAATTAATTGTCATTTTCCTATACGAAATTGAACCTTATTTGGTAAGCAGTGTGGTTCAATCTCGTATAAAGGTTAATTGAATGACTGAATGATATTTTCTGATATTTCGGTCTTTCAAACCAATACCTACTGTCAAATGAGTCAGTTTGACGTTCCAAGCTAATGGCGAGTTGATTCATGCATAGTTGACGGACTCCTGGTCGTTAAATATGGCCGCCGAGCTGTCATTCCATACAGAAACGTCATTTTATCCCATAGTAAAATATTTAACGTTAACGTTAACTTTAGTGGACGATTTGAATCAACTCAGTTCGTAATTGGTTTGAAATGTCAATGTCAAATGAAATGCCGAAATATCGGAAAATATCATCGCCATTTTATGAATATTGTGCTGTGTGTTGTGTTTCTTCTGTACAGAAGAAAGTTATTAACCGACCGACCCTCGCAGAAGAGAAACATCCAAATAGAAGATTTGTCTTCATTTGCCACCGAAAAAATATGAGCTCAAGATGTGGCCGCCGACTTTTATCGTGTCGTAAAATGATTTTGTGGTAAACGCCAGCCAATGTGTACTTAATTTCAATACCTAGCTGCATTTCAAAGGTGGGTGTTATTTGTTTTTCTATAGTTATAACAAATTTCACATTTTGTTTTTGTACATAACCTAAGCACATATCATTTTCACATCAAATAAATAGCAAGGTCTTCAATCTAAAACTATTTCCTATTGTTATTATATTATAATTTCCTTGCTTTACACAATTTGTGGCATTCTTTTATTAAAGATAGCTACAGTTAATGTGAAACAGCATAGTACCCTACATTTCAATATGTGCACACCACGACAATGTTCTACAATAGCCCACTCATCAAGAATGTGTGGGCTGTAAGTAAATGCCATAATGTATAAAAAGTATGTACTTAGTGTTTAGTTCAATTTAGTTTGGCAGCCTAAAGACTTAGGATAATAGCGCAGAAATCAATAACGGTATAAAGATGTGTTGAAAATAATAGCAGTACCTAAAGGAAAAACTGAAATGAAGTTTGAATATGTTATAATATAAAACATAATTTAAATTTATATGTATTATAAGAATTACTCCTCTTAGTTTGCCATCACACCTGGGTGGGTGCGCCCAACAGTTTGAAAAAGTGATCTAGTTTCTCAACTGTACTACTTTGTTTCAGGGCTGGGGTTTACTTCAAGCATTTTGTAAAAATGAGTCGTCATGGACTGTTAAGATGCTATGAAATTAAAATGCCAAGATATCATCAACTACACATTACATGATTGAATAAAATTGCTTTGTTTGGACTATTTATTTCTAATTTCTATATCTTTCTTATCTCTATCAGCAATGGAATGGAGTCAGTCAGACAACATGTGTGTATAGAAAGTTTCATGGTAGGAAATATTTTAAAGTACAGCCTGCATTGCATTGATGCATAAGTAGGTACATTTATTTACCTTGAGATAATTGAACTTATTAACTTTAAATAGAAAACTTTTACCTAATTTATTTATTTATTAGCACCTTGTATGTAAATGTTCCGATAGTGTGAAAATAATGGAGTTAACAAAACAGTAAATACACCAACAGCATATAATGTGTCGCTGCTGAGCACAGGCCCAGGGCCAACGGTGTTAGAAGCCTAATGCACACTCAGTGTGGATTGGGGACTTTGCACACATCTGCAGATCCTGTAGGAGTCTGCGATTTGTTTGCTATTTGTTTACAGTAGTATGTGCAAGGTTTGTATAAAAAGAAATTGCCTTTTTATTTATTAGTACACCCATGTAAATGAGGGGATGGCAGCTAGTATTTATTATAATTGAACACTATCCATCCAATGGCGCAAAAAATGACAATGGCTGCCTACTTAGGAATTTAGGAATCCTATTGATCCCATAATTGAAAGCGATATGGATCAATTGCAGATTCATATTCCCTATGTAGGCTCTCAATCGGGTCCTAATATGATGAGGCGTGATTTGGTACAGAGGTTATGGAGTAATCGTAGGAATTAAGCTTGTTTGTATGTTGTATGTGTGTTTGTATCTTTACTGAATTTGCTTGTATATATGTCTTATCTTACATTTAGAAGTAACTGCAGTTTCTTTGCTGTGTTTTTTGTTTGTTTAAGGGTTTAGTGCGGCTGGGTGCTGCGGTTGCGACGAGCGTGGCGCCGAGTGTCGCCGCCCGCCGAGTTGTTTGCACACCCCCCCCCCCTAAAACACCGTACGTTATTTTGAAAACCTTTTCAAACATTGATACCTACTAAACATTTCATATGTTCATTTCACCTTTCCCTGATTCCCTGAGAAACGGTATGCTGTGCTGTGCTCTATATTTTAGGTGTGGTGCCTTGACGTCGCGCCTTAGCTGAGGGGCTCAAGTCTGTCGCAGTGAAGAACTGTGAAAAATTACTTCTTTAGGTAGGTAGCATGTAAGAGACCTTTATTTCTGCGCATGTTTACGACTGAAGTGCCAATAAGCGTGCGCGCTTAAGCTAATTAGTATAAACCTGTAAGTAAATTTCTATAAAATAAATAAAAACTGTTATATAATTGACTTACACTATACGAATTATTTCCCCTATTTGGGTTTTTCAAATTTTTAAGCAAAATACTAAAAAAAAAACTTATTTAGTAACACACGTATCATTCGCGAATAAAAACTCACGCAGACATTGACTTAAAAATAACTTTTTTTTTTGGGTTATTTATCTACTACTACTATACTATTTGCGTCCCACTGCTGGGCACAGGCCGCGCGAGACGGTTCGTATACATGTTCGTATACAGCTTGTATACATGGCTCAGAAGTGAGATGGGTCTGTAATTCTTCAGCAAGGTATTATCACCTTTTTTTGAAGAAAAGCACTACCGCACTTCTGTTCCATGCTTGCGGCGTTCTCCCTTCGTGAAAGACGGAATTAAACAGCGTCTGAAGGGCCTTGAGGACTGATTTACAATCCGCCTTCAGGAGTTCGGCTGTAATTCCGTCGTCACCGTCGTACGCGCTGAATTTAATTTCTCGCGCGGAAGTTTTTATCTTTTCGGTAACTCCTAACCCTGAAATATTTATATTGCATGGTATAAAGAGCAATCATAAAGTGCATGAATATGCACTGCAAAAATGCAAGTGACTTTGTTTTATAATAGTACTGAGTGAAAGATAAGAGCGTAAATTTGATACTTTCTGCGTCCAACTTTAAAACAGCTGTAATTTCATAGAAACTTTCAACTCCTCTTTTTACTCCAATTACGAGGAATTTTCCAAAACTCCTTTCATATTGCCCACTTCGGTCTAAGAGAAACCTTACTGCCAAATTTCATGTTTCCAAGCTAGGTTTAAAAGTTTCATACAAATGTTCAGCCCAATTTTTACCCCACTTAAGGGAAATTTTCCAAACATCTTTTCTCAGTGCCCATTTAAGTACGACATAAGAGAAAGCTTTCTGCCAATATTTATGTTTCTAAGGCTAGCGGTTAAGAAGTTTCATACAAACTTTCAACTCCCTTTAAGCCCTTTTAGGGGAATTTCCAGAAGTCCTTTCTTTCTTAGTCACTTACATCTTACATCACAAGAGAAACTTTTCTGCCAAAGTTCATTTTTCTAGGCTTAGCGGTTTAGAAGGTACATACAAACTTTTAACCCCCTTTTTACCCTCATAAAGGGACACTTTCCAAAAATCCTTTGTTAGTGCTCATTTATGTCATAAAAGAAACCATTTTTCCAACTTTCATGTTTCTAGGCCCAATGACTTAAAGTTACATACAAACTTTTAACCCTCTTTTTAATCTTATAAGGAGGCACTTTCCAAAAATACTTTGTTAGTGCTTATTTAAGTATGTCATAAAAAAAAATTGACAAATTTCATGTTTCTAGGCCTAACGGTTTAGAAGTTACATACAAACTTTCAAACCCCTTTTCATTTTATTTCTAAAATTAATTTCTAAAAATACATACCTATAAGGAGGCACTTTCCAAAAATCCTTTAATCGATCAGTCAGTCAGTACACCATAAATTTAAACAACTAATCGTGCACAGTATTTGTCATCATCCAAATTATAATAAATCAATGGGATACGGATAGCGGTTCACTTGACTAAATTCATTTTAGCTATTTTCTCCCGAGCAAAAGACTACTGCACCGATTTTTATTAATATACATTATACAATGCATATTTTTAAAAGTTAATTTAAGCCAATACAGAAAGAATGGTCGAAATGACTTCACTATCGCTAATAATTATGAAACTTGTAAAAACACCGGTTCATAGCGTGACACTGACACTGCGGAAAGCGTGATTGTACTTTTTACCCGACTGCGTGTATGTATGTATGTTTCTTTTATTCCTTTGTTGTTTCCTTTGATTATGATCGGATCGAATCATAAATCCCTATGTTCAATATCGATATCGACAAACAACACTAGAATATCGATAAAATTATCGACAACGTGTCACATCACATTCATTGTGTACGTATTAGTCTGTCTCCCTCCCCAACCTCAAGCCTTCCTCCGCTAAGCACGATAGAGACAGCTGCAGCTTGGACGGAAAATACCTATGAAAAGAACACAAAAACAACGTTTGGCTGTCCCCTATTTCCTCTTCCAAAACTGGACCAATTTGATTGCAGTTTTTTTTTAAATTTGTTTGCTGATTGTTTGAACACAACGAAAAATCTGGCATTTTTTTTAGATTTTTGAAGGCTCATATCGTTTTTAATACTTGGTTTATCAAAAAAAAAGGAACCTAGAATTAGTGGTGAATTTTAGGAAAAAAAATAATGTCGATATTTGCTTTATCCAGGGAGAAAACAGGGTACAGCGTTTGTATGGAGAAACAGCCGTTGTGTTTCCTCTTAATTAAAATTGTTGCCACACACATCTAACCGAAACCGTCCTACCTTGCCACAAGTTGCGAGCAACGAAACAAAGAGGAGATGAATCTATTGTGGTGAATTCTGTGTTGGCGATTGGGAAGAATGAACCGATGTGCAGTGAGGGATTTAATAAAGCTCAGCTTATTAGAGACTATAAGCAAGTGTTTAACTGTT
>CAXARK010000367.1:0-12686 GCA_963971205.1 Aethes cnicana
ATACATTGATGGATCGCCTTGTTGCCTATAACCTTGCTGATCGAGTGGTTGTCGGTAGCCTTGGGGGTCCACGTTTTGCTGGTATTGTTGTTGATCCATACCGGATCGATCATGGAGCATTTCCGAATGAACTGTGCCGGTTCTAAGCTCGTTTCGACCATAGCTCGCGCTGCCGGTGTCCATGTACATAGGTTCTATGGGTTCATTGGTGGGCTGACCTAATATACTTTGCCGTCTTAACCCTTGCCCCTGTGAGTTCCAATCCTGTGGAGCGGGTCTTTGATTTAGATTTTGCGTTGGTCTCGCTGCAGACGATAGTCTTCGTCCTTGGTTTGTGAATTGTTGACTACTTTGATCCATGGGCGGTTGTTGTATCGCGTCCTGTCTATTCAATCGGTACGACGAAGGAGGGCCTTGAGGTACACTATGTCCATACGCGCCTAATTGGTCACTTTGTGAATACGGTTTTTGATGGTCTGGCACCTGTGTTTGCGAATTTGACCAAGGGTCTTGATTTGAACTGTAATACGGGTTAGTAGTCCGATCATCCGAGTTGTAATTAATGTTATTCGCGAGTCTCTGATCTAAAGGTTGCACTGGTTTATTAAGCTGTTGAGTGGAGAGTCTTCTCGGGGGTACTCCATATGGAGCTTTGTTGGCTTGGGGGATCTGTGAATGCATCGGAGGGATATGATTTGGAATGCTCTTAACATCCAAGATCTTTTCAGATTCTTGTGATACCGGTGTAGCGGCCTGTGGATCATAAGGTCTTTGTCTATATTTGTCTCTTAATCCTATTCTGTCAAAGCCAGGATGCTTAAAATCTGGGGCGAACTGCTTGGCAGTCATTTGTGCTATATCACAGTCTTCTTTTGCTTGGTCTGCCGCATCATCGGCTTGTTCGGCTTTACCTCGAGCTGTGGCGGTCCTGTAACAAAATATTTTTGTAAATATGTATAAGGGTTGTTCAGACTGTTATGTTATACTTAACTGTTATTAATAAATAAACAAATAAGAGTGTCCATGCACGTAAATGTAATGTATCTATCTACTCATGTGTCCTCAACAGCAGAAGTAGCTAAGGGTCATTTAGAGCTCATCAAATGCCTTAGCCATAACCATAAGCAGTTTTAAATATGAATGAATAATATAATAGTACATTACTACAGAGGCTGGGAAGAAGGATGTTGCAGGCCGAGTATTACTCGTATATGTACGGCCGAACGAAGTGAGGCCGGATAGTTACGAGGCCGACAACATCCGTTCCCCGCCGATATTTTATCTTTTTTTACATAAATAAAACTGTGATACCTATGTAGAAAATATGGTTCATGTTTTTTTAATAGCTGTATTGGCAGAATGTCATAGCGAACCATAGAGTAAATATCGCTTGCAGCTTTTTTAGGGTTCCGAAGTCCACAAGGAACCCTTATAGTTTCGCCATGTCCGTCCGT
The DNA here is from genome assembly GCA_963971205.1 of Aethes cnicana. Classification (NCBI taxonomy): domain Eukaryota; kingdom Metazoa; phylum Arthropoda; class Insecta; order Lepidoptera; family Tortricidae; genus Aethes; species Aethes cnicana. The sequence continues at coordinate 1,455 of CAXARK010000367.1, forward strand.
CCGTCCGTCCGTCTGTCCGCACTATTGCTCGGAGATGCTTAGTTCTAGAAAGCTGTAATTTGGAATGAATATACATATTAGTTACGCTGACAAAGTGGTACAATAAAATTTTGAAATATATTTTTTTATAGGGTACCTCCCCTACTCGTAAAGTGGGGATGTAATTTTTTTTTCTTGCGTACCCCATGGTGCGGCATATCGTTGAATAGGTCTTAAAAAAATATTGTGGGTTTGTTAAAACCATTTTTTGATTAAGTGATGCGTTTGTGAAATATTAAGCTTTAAAGTGCTATTTTTTGTTAGAGTCACGTGTCCTCCCCCCCTGCCAGCTAAATGGTGGTATTTGGATGGCTGAAAAAAATCACGGTTGTGGCATATATAACGTAGTTGAAAGGAAAACTATCAGAGCTAAGTAGGCTGTACAAACTTACGAGTAATAGTCGACCAACTTATAATGATGATTTTTCTCGAGCGGCAGGGGCGTCGGGCGGGCACGTCATACCACAGGCTAGTTAGATGCTAATAAGTCTTAGAAAGGTACTGTGGGCATCCTAAACTTCGGAACCCTATAATTTGCGCGTGGCCCGACACGCACTTGGCCGGTTTTTTTTCAATTTGATAACTGCGAATGGTCATTTTATACTGCGGCATCTAACTTCTTATACCAATAATTCAAACTACCTCGATTTTATCAGCTCTCTTCTTTTCATTTCTTTAAGAAAATAGGTAGAATTAGGCGAGTCTTAGTGCGATTCTATTTTCGTAGAAAAAAAACTGAACAAGAAACGTTCGGATACGCGCAACGCATCAGTACCGACGTGTATTTTTAGAAATTTAAATTATGCGTTGATTTACCTTTTGAAAATCTTACAATTTTCAAAATTACTTATATGTCATATAATTATGTTAGTTATAAACAATTTAAACTAAAGTTTTAATTTAAAGGAAACTAAAAGTTTTCAAATTTTTCCGAATAAATTCGAAATTTAACATTGTACTAGTTTCCGAACACACGTTTAGAAAATTCATATCTTTCTTCTTAATTTTCGACAAATTAATTTAAAGTAATTCTTTTAAAACATAAAATTCAATTAATCATTTGAGTGAAAGGAGTGAAGAAGAAATGTTATTTCATATTTTTCGTGTTGTAAGTACCTTTTATGTGTTCTCGCTACTGAGGTGAAAAATTGTATGTGCTACTCGAGAGCAATTTCTTTTACTTCTCGTGCCTTTGAGTCCTTCGCTAAGCTCAAGATTCTAAACTAGAATCACTCGCTAGACGCTCGTGATTCAATTATAGAATCTTTCGCTAGCTCAGGACTCAAACATGGTAGGACTCGAAGCAAAAAACAATTTTGCTCTCTTGTTGCACAAATAACTATTTTTGATTAAGTGATGCGTTTGTGAAATATTAAGCTTTATAGTGCTATTTTTTGTTAGAGTCACGTGTCCCCCCCCCCCCTGCCAGCTAAATGGTGGTATTTGGATGACTGAAAAAAAATCACGGTATGGCATATATAACGTAGTTGAAAGGAAAACTATCACAGCTAAGTAGGCTGTACAAACTTACGAGTCATAGTCGACCAATTTATAAAATGATTAAAAAACCAATGATTTTTCTCGAGCGGCAGGGGCGTCGGGCGGGCACGTCATACCACAGGCTAGCTAGATGCTAATAAAATAAGTCTTAGAAAGCTACTGTGGGAATCGTCAACTTCGGAACCCTATACTTTGCGCGTGGCCCGACACGCACTTGGCCGGTTTTTATTTAAATAGCGGAATGCCAAGATGCTGTGTCACAAATATATCAAATGGAAATTAAAAAAAAGTGAGTTGCCGGCCTAGGCCTGCAACATTTGTATGAAATTTTATTATAGACCAATTGTCTAGTCGCGCCTGAAACGTGATACTTCCCAGGCTAATAAGGAGAACATAATATCAATATTTCATTGCATGTTTGAGAAATAGTACATTATTGCAGAGGCCGCCAAGTAGCGCATTGCCGGACGAGTCAGTTAGAAGGCTGAGCGAAGCGAAGCCTTCTATTAGTACGAGTCCGGCAATCGCAATTGCGGCCGAGGTATATATAATGCTTTTCTCAAACAGCGAGGAAATACGTCGTATACGTCGGGGCAAGTGCGCCAGGATGGGGTAAGTGCGCCTAACATAAATATATCGAAACCTATAAATATTACTCAACTAGTAGTTGGCTGTTTACAAGGCATAGGGGCGAAATAAATTTAGGCGCACTTACCCCAAATCAGTATTTACTACTTCCATGATCGTGGATGATATGGCCATGGAAGTTGTACTTATTACCTCCATGGATTAGTCAGTTTCTAGAGGTGTCTCAAATAGCAAGCGAATTAAAAAAAACACACACGACAATAATGTTTTTGCTGGCCAAGGCCGGCAATGGACAGCCTCGCGTCTTCTTTTTTTGAAAGTAACACGAACATTTCCGAGCATGTTTGAGAAAATAATTATTAAGGGCTCGAACCTGGATGTTGCAATGTCAGCCTTCTGTAGCGCGATCTTGGAGGCGCGCTGCGCCGCGGTGACGGCCGCGTCGACGCGCTCGCGGAACTTGGCGGAGCGCATGAGGAACATGTGCCGGCGCTTCTGGCTGGTGATGAGCACGTTGTTCTTGTATTTGCCCTCTTCCCGCGTACCGTCACGCAGCGTCGTCACGCCGTATCCGTACTTTCTGTTGCTCTGCCACTCGCCTTCGTATCGGAGACCATCGCTTCGCTCGCTCACGCCGAATCCGTAGCGTTTATCGTTCTTCCATTCACCAAAATAGGTTTCTGTGACACTGGCGTCTAAGTGTTCATTCTGTAACGTAAGATATTGCTTTTTAAAGCCTGAGAACTTACATAGGTGTATGTGGAAATATTCTGCCAATCTTATCCATCGGTGATGAGGTCCAAATAGTACATATGTGATCATCATCATATCAACCGAAACAGGTCCACTGCCCAAGCATTAGGCTTCATCAAGGTTTGACACTCCGTCCGGTCTTGGGCGACTCAAATCCAGTGGATTCAACAGGAAGGCCTTCTATCTTGTAGAAGGCCTACCGCCAGCATGTTTCCCTGTGCGCAGTGAACCGTTCGATAGTAATGAGGGTAATCACGCGCAAATGAATTCGCCGCTAGAGGCGCTTGAGTTGCTTGAGGAGTAGTGTTGCCAATTTGGCACATTATGTCCCGAAACGTCAAACGTCACAGTGACATTGTCACTAATGTAGTTATGATATAACGATCTTTGACAGCCACAGGTGTCATACGATAGCGCTAACTGGTGAGCAGAAACACGGTGGCCCTCATAACTAGACAACAGAATATTTAATAGTACTACATACAGAATGGCCACGGAATCACCCGCCTGAATCTAGCCGGCGCGCAACTTGCGCCCAACTCGCCCTTACCGTCATTTGTTTCATCCGGAGATGGAGAGTGAATCGTTGGCCCGCGTAGTGGTACACACACATTTACAAGTGTACAGACGTCCTCGCACGCACACAGACGTCCTCGCACGCAAAATTGACACTTCATTCCAATTGTGTTCGAAATCGTGCTTTTATAGGCCATGTCCGCCGTGTGACTGGACCTTGCATATCGTAGTAGATACTCGTAGACGTGGAAGGCTGCAGGGTAGGTACCTCAACGACGAAGCTGGCGTTGGAGTCGGTGTGCAGCGAGCCGTGCGTCATGGCGGAGTGGGAGCTCTCGACCGAGGAGACCCAGGAGGAGGCCGAGCCGCCCGAGCCGCCCGAGCGCACCGAGCCCGTGCCGCGCTTGTCCAGCTCGCCGGCGCTCCGCTGTTTGCGCAGCTTCTGCAAACAACAACCATCGTCAGCTATTTTATAACTCTACTAGGTCTGCAGCGGCAATACGTTTGGCCATCCGTTGATGCGGATTATGAACAGTAGTTTTTCAATATGAGTTCAAGAGTGGCGCGCATAAGGTTCAATTGACTGTCGTAATCCGCTTCACAAACGGATAGCCAATCGTAATGCCGCTGCTGGACTACTTCAAACACTAAGAATGGGTCGATTCAAAAGCAGCGAATTAAGTTTCTGTACGGAATAACAACTCGGCGACCATATTTCACGACCGTGTGTCCATCAACTGTGCTTGAATCCACCCAGGCTAGGCCGTCATGCAACCACGCCGCTAACCACCCTCTCACTAAAATCTTAGTTAAGAAGGGGCTCTATCCGAAAATAGGGTCCGATTTTCTGTCTATTCAGTAATATAATATACCATTTCGCTAAATCAAAAAAAAAATAGGGAGAAAGTCACGATACAATAATATACTTCGCCTGGGGCCTATTTCTAAGTATTAGTTTAATAGTCTATTAGTCATTAGTTACTAGTGTTTAAATTACAAGTTCTAATAATTCCTGTTTCTCCAATATTTTTTACTAGACTAGTAACTAATTGTTGTACATGAGTGAAAAATATTACTAATAAGTAGGCAAATTGGTGTGTTTCTTGAAACTATTAGATTTACTAGTTTATTAGTCATTAGACTCATTATTTACTAGAGATCAAATTACAAGTTCTAATAATTCCTGTTTCTCCAATATTTTTACTAGACTAGTAACAAATAGTGGTAAATCAATGAAAAATATTAGTTAAGATAGGCTGAACGTAATATGACTTATACCAAATTAAAAAAAAAAAAACAGCGATGTAAGTATGCAGTTTTGGCGGGATCGTAAATAAGCAAAAGAGTGGTTTGTTATAAAGTACTACATTTAAAAAAGATCTTTATTCTTCGTATTATATGGATCTAGAAATAATGGTTTTAAAGACTACACGGCTGTCTTGAAAGCAAAATATTTTATTTGGGAGCTTTTCCAGATTGTCTCAGTCAACTGTCAACCTTTGCAACCCAGGCCCGATACATTCAGATATTGAGTACTGAATCTGACCACATTTTAATTTTTTATCCGGTATTTTAGGTCTAATAAATTGTACTAATAACTTTTACAAGACTGCCGAGACCAATAGCTTTACCCTTGTAATTTACAAGAGTAACACTGAAATTGAATTTTCATGAAACAAAACTGGCTTTACTTGGGTAATATTAGCCAAATATTTATTAGCTGACAACTAGTAACTAATATCTACCATCGTAGATTTCAGAAACGCACACTAATAAAATTGTAAAAAATATTAGTTCCTGGGATCATATTATTAGTCTAATAAGCTTGGAGAAACAGGGACTAAGATAATATTTATTAGTTAGCAACTAGTAACCAATATTCTACCATCGTAGCTTCCAGAAACGTACACTAATGAACTTGTAAAAAGTATTAGCTCATGGAGTAATATTATTAGACTAATAAGCTTCGAGAAATAGACCCGTATGACAGTCCGGTATTCTGTAGTAGTGTGGGTGTCACCCTAACGTCAATCGCAGTGCTGTGTGTTGCAAGTGGTGTATTAAAATAATCCCCGACTCCCATGTATCCTGTGAGTGTTTCATTAAATTGTTACGTTCATTTGTTTTTAACTTGTCCCATTTTGTGTACTTAAACAAGTAAATGACAATTGTAATGCGCAAATAATTTATTTATTTTGCATGATACTTCCAGCAAATATTTCCTTCATTTTTGTTTTATTGCAATGAAGTGGCAACTCGACCTTGACGTTACGGTGACACGTCACCCGGATCGGCAGACCTTGTTTTCTTAGACCATGGTCTAAGAAAACATGGGAGAAGGCGTATTTTTATTTAGGGTTAGGGATAGCTCCCTATCCCAATGTACCGTTTCGAATAGAGCCCAAGCTAATCTGAGGTTAGCAGCTTCATGCACTTTAGTCCTTAAAGGACCACGCGGCAATTTGGTGTACAATGAGAATGTATGGGATTTCCTTACACTACAGTTATTCTTAGGAAGCTTTGAAATTGAGAATTGAGATTTGCTATCTCACTGCTGTCATGTCACTTGGCTTCCCGAATACTAGGTAGTTTATGCTCGAAGTGATAAGTATATATCACTTTTCATATCCCTTCGGCTATACATAAGTAGAGTTACTTATCCTTCCCAAATAGCCGCGCGGTTAAAATATCATCCACCAACATTAAAACGTCACAAGTCATATGTATGAAAATCTTACATAAATACTTATGCAACCTAACATGCACATTGTTACGTTATGTTAGTATGTAGGTACCTATATATGTATTTTTATACATATTGATGTAAATGTAATGTAAATCTATATGTTTAAATTTTGAAAAAAGGCCTTCTGCTGAGTTTGTTGCGGCGCTTCTTCTCAAGCAATGGGTCTAGGAAGCGCTGGTAAATTCATTTCTGTTAAATCCATTTAAAAGTGACGTGTAAAAGTGCCCAGATGTGGCCTATTTGCTGAATAAATATTTTCATTTTCATTTTCATTACTGGTCGACATAATTAAAGGCTACTTTTTATCCCGAAAAAATTCATAGTACCCGCGGGAATGCTTTAACGAATTTCACGCGAACAAAGTCGCGGGCAGAAGCTAGTTGTTTTATGTTACACTAGCTTCTGCCCGTGACTTCGCCCGCGTGGATTTCGGTTATCGCGTTCTCCCGGGAACTATGCGTTTTTTTCGGGATAAAAAGTAGCCTATGTCCTTCCCCGGGACTCCAACTATCTCCATACCAAATTTCATCTAAATCGGTCCAGCGGTTGAAGTGTGAAGAGGTAACAGACAGACAGACAGACAGACAGACAGAGTTACCTTCGCATTTATAATATTAATATCGATTTATGTAGCTCTGACAATAACAAAATGTAGGTTTAGTAAGCGTCCAAGGATTAGGCTGCGTTTCCACCAGAGATGTGGAGGATGCGATGCGAGGGATGTTTTCATGAGCCAATTGAAACATCCTCGCTCCGGTGAGCTGTTTCCACCCGAGTTGAGCTAAGCGAGGATAGGTAGGTACAGTCGACTCCACGTACAAGTATACACTGGTGGCCTTATTGCGCTCACAATAAAGTTGAAATTGGTAAAATAGTGTATAGCTAAAGTGTGTGGTCTTGACTGTACATGAAGTGTTTCTATTGGTTCATGAAAACACATCCCTCGCAACGCATTCTCGCACATCTCTGCTGGAAATGCAACCTTATCGTCGGTTTTTGGGACATCCTATTCCGTACACTAAGTTCAGACGGGGCAAGTGCGCCACCAGGGTTAATGTACTTAAATAGATTTTTCAACCTTATTAACTTGTATAAATAGGGACTATAGATGTGTATTGAAAAGTTTTGTTTATTGCATGTATGGCCGCGTAATTTATCGATAGTCGATTAACATTCGTAGTTTTCGAATATACAGGGTCAAGCAAAACGTTGTGCCGATATTTTACCCGTAGAACCAGCTATAGATTGTGAGCATGTTTTTCAGGTTTTTATTTTTTTCGGGTTGCTAAAAAAAATCTATGGCCCAAGCCCATTATGGGATTGACGGTGTGAGCGATACTTGAGCAATACCTGAACCCCATACAATAGTTATTTGTTATGCAAGGCTGCAAAGTTGTTGTTTGCTGTGAGTGCGTGATTGAGACCCGAGTGAACGAAGGATTCTAGGGTTGAACCACGAGCGAAGCGAGTGGTTCAAATATAGAATCCTGAGTGTAACGAGGGTTTCAAGGCACGAGACCGCAAACGACTTTGCTGCTGAGCGCAACACAAAGTTTTTCACCTCACGCGCGATTTTTCGGGAAGAAGACTTAGTTCGGCGTCACGTTCAGTTTGTGCTAACTCTGGAGGAGTTAAATTCGTATCGTCATCGCTAGAATCGCTCATATTTTCTTTATTACTTCGTGTAGGTATTCTAAATTACAAAACCAGCAATCTAAAACTTTTTTTTAAATATTTTTTTTTAATGTTTTTTTTCCGGAGGTTGCGTTCCAAATCACTCTTACTCGTACTTCAAGATTCAATTATTCATTGAATACAGTTAAAATATACACATATTTAAGTATTTTTGTGATAAAACATAGTGAAATAATGAAATACATCTGAAACGGTGTATTATTAATATAATTTTATTAATGATGATATTAAGTAAATTGAACCTTTATTTTAATTAAACTCTCACGACGAATTGCGTTTCAGAACGTATCGTTGTTTTTTTATTGTGACAGTGGCGTCATGCGTCGTTCGAATTTCAAAAACACTTTCCACGCTAGCGGATAAAAACAACTTTTGCGCTCGGATATCAAGCTGCAAAACGACCACTTTCGAGCCAGTGAGGTGAAAACATTTTTTTTTTACTAGCTGATTCTCTGGGCAAAATATCGTCACAACGTTTCGCTTGAACCCGTATATGGTAGCACTATGTCACTTGCTTGCCCCGAGTAACTGGTAGAATTTTTCCATCCAAACATTGCTGTTGGAAATGATCCTGACAGCTTACTACGAACTACGAGTACCATTAATCTTAAAATACTTTTTTATTAATTGAGAATCAGAGTAGCATGTACATCACACCAAGGGCATATGAATTGAAAAATTGTCTAAACTTGTATGCGCTGACACATTCTACTTATTTCGATGTTGTTGCTCAAGATGTCCTTAACAGGTGGATGACGAAGAACGTACACTCATTCAAATAAAATTAAATCATGTGTAACGACGCATCTTAATGCGTATCCCTGAACATAAACCGGGATGAATGAGCGGCGGATGGGCTGAATCAGCACGGAATGCAGCAGTGTAAACAGTATTTCATTGGAATTCTTTATTTTTAGTAGAAGAGCGAATCTCAGTCAACTGGCAGAATTGGGTCAACGCTATTGTAATACGCGGATCGTGTGTCTGTCACTTCTTGGTCCCTGATGTCGATCCGGTTATCGAAATCTTTATAGTTAATGATCGCAACCAACACTTCATGCTGGGGCTATATTCGAAGTCCTAAATAGGGATCTCGCTGTTCCCTATAGGATCGCTCACACGTCACGTGAACTTTAAGCAGCTAGATTTAAAGTTCAACTTGACGCGTGAGCGATCCTATAGAGAACAGCGTTAGATCCCTATTTAAGTCTTATTAACTTCGAGTATAGGCCATGTTACAGTAATATTTTTTTTACTGGTAGAATTGGTATTTCTTAAATAAACATCAACCACGGGCTAATTTAGTTTGCGATCCCTAAGACAACCCCGATCACAAACAATGCAAATACTTAGGTAGGTACATGAGTTCTACACTTCTACAGCCTTTAAATACCAATAAACAACCTTTTCTAGCACTATAATCACGCCAGACGCCAAAAGTTAAACGAAACGAGGGCATACAATAAAATTTTCTGTTTATCCTGTTAATACATGTAAATTTGTAGATGTAACTACGATTTAACACCCCTCCAATAATGAGATTTAAATGCAGTTAAAATAACGAGTTTCTAGTATTTCTCATGAACAAAGGAAACATGCAGTGAAATAAACGAATTTAAATGCAAATTAGGTTACGACTTGAATACTCTTTTAAACACGTCCAAACTTTTTATTATTTAGTTATAATATGAGGTATGCATGCACTGGAGTGTACCGTACTCGATATAAAGTACCTACAGAAAGGGCTGATTTTTCAAACGTCAGATAAAATTTATTCTACGGATAGTCCATACAAAATTCGAATTTATTCCGGATCAAATTCAAATTTTGTATGGACTAGGTATTAGACGAATAGTCCAAACCATCTCGTGATAAGAGGAGGCCTGTGCCCTGCAGTGGGGCGTAAATAGGATGTAGTACCTAGTAGTAATATTTGACGAATAAATTTCATCTGACTATTGAAAAATCCGCCTTAAATCACTTAAAGTTGTACCTAATTAGGCCAAGTTGCGTACATATGCATTAGCAAAAATAAATCACTGTTTTTCTTTTTCTACCATTTAAGGTCTATTCACAAGAGCCAACGAATTAATCAAACTAAATAATGGATAGTTAATAATTTGACATTGTATTTATTTGCCACATAAGTAGGCGAACTTATGTAGGTCATTCCGCTCAGTGTCAGCTCATGAGAATCCACCAAATACTAATTCTGCTTAAAATATTAATAATAAAACCATGTTAGTATATATAGATACGTACTTACTTTGACTACATCTAGTTCTTCTAAGATAACGGTTTGTGCTACCGGCTTGCAAATAAAGTAAAATATTTTTTTAGTATGCACGTAAAATAAAAATAATTTAGTAATGTGCATGCACACACGAAAAGTACAATTAGAATTACCTATACACATATTCTACTAAAATCCACACTTATATAAAACTGGTGAAACTATAAAAAGCGTTTTAACGTAGTTTGGATGATTAAATGAGTGGGAATGATTAAGGATAATACTAATAAGACGCTAAAATGTTTTTTGGCCAAGTGATCCTACAGTACAGGCACGTACAGGTATTACCCATAGTACGTAACGTACGTATGTCAGTAAAAGCCGGTCCACGTGTTAGAAGTTAGAACAGTGGGCGTCAGTTATTAATGTTATTATCATTGGAATTTGGAAATGTCATCTTCTCTAAATATACATCTTTGTCTTTGTTTGAGGTTAAAATTCATCGCATGGCAACCGATTGATAAATGCTGTCAAAGTAATAATTACTCGTTCATGGAAAGTATGGAAGTAGGTATACCTACTATGAGAAGCATTATGTGCGATATTAAGGCGATATTACACGCTAAATTGGCAACACTGAGGTCTCCGAAACGTCAAATGTCACAGTGACATTGACGCTATTGTATGAAATGACATAACGTGGACATTGACAGCCACCACCTTGCAGATAGTGGCGCTAACTAGTGAGCAGGAATACGAACGGTGGCCCTCGTTGCCTCGGGCAAAACACACAGAAAAAGAAAGCGGGCCGGACGCAGGTCACCCGCCCTCTAACTAATGACTGAGGGGCTATATTCGAAATCTTAAAATAGGGATCCCCCTGATCCCTATAGGATCTTATGCAGCTAGATTTGAAGTCCGACTTGAATATAGCCCCTGACTGATCGATCAAGGTACAGCAAAAACTACTGGTCGTAAGCTGAAGTTTGACATGAAGTACCTTGGGGAGTGTAGGAGAGACTACTAGACACTAAGAGAGGATTACCGCGGGAGACGATTAGTCATTCATATGTAGGTATGCTAGATGGATAGACAAACGAAGGGCCCAACACGCACCACGCCCGCCTTCTGTGTGCTTTGCCTTTTATGGGGAAAGAAAATA
>CAXARK010000368.1:0-5000 GCA_963971205.1 Aethes cnicana
CGGCCGCCCGCTCGAGAAACTCAACGTCTTCTTCGAGGTACCGCCCGCCGCTGAGACCTTGTCGTCTTCTCGATATCGCTTCGAAATCACACTCGCATTTAAATTCAGTATGTCACCATCAGGACGGACCGTTTCCGACGTTAGGCAGGCCTTTCCATCGAATTTTCGGTGTTCGTTACAAAATGGCGCCCGTGTCGAGTCGTGCGCATCACTGCATAGTATAAAGCAAAGTCGCTTTCTCTGTTCCTATATTCCTATGTACGAGTATGCTTAAATCTTTAAAACTACGCAACGGATTTTAATGCGGTTTTTTTAAATAGATAAGAGTGTTTCAAGAGGAAGGTTTTCGTATATAATTTGTTATAGTTTAACGCTCAATTCCCGCGGGAACGCGGACGAAGTCGCGGGCAGAAGCTAGTCTATTATATACATAGACATATATAATACTTCGTATAGACCGGGTCTACGCACATGACATATAACCCCACTTTGTTGGTGCCCAAAATTGCCTAATCCAAGTTTGGTCACCAATCATGACACAGTGCTCAGCGAGACACCGGCGCGTGCGGATGTCAAACAATATATACGCAACCCTTAAAAAATGCCGACTTGCGTGATAAAAGGCTGCAGAAATCACGTAGGCAAAGTGAAAAAGTGTCATGAAATATCGTTTCATCGGTGATTAGATTAACATTACCTTGTGTTTATTCTATCAATCGAAATATTTTTGTAAACAATAAATTTATGACACGACGTCGCCATATTTACGCCATGTTACGGAGTTGCCATAGTTACGGAGACTGCTTGTTAAAGTAACCTTGTAAAGACGTCATTTTTACACATGAAGAATTTCACGTGAGATGTTTAATTTGAGACTTCTAAGAAAATATAAATAAATAATTATTATGTCAATAAATAAACAAAAGTTGATTTATGAATCATGTTTTATTAGAAAAAAGGATATTACAGCATTCACGTCGCTTGTACTGAATAAAATAAAAAAGTCAGCAACACCTCTCGTTACGTCACTGCGAGGTTATAGCGCGCAAAACATTCTCGTAGTTCATGCAGTTGACCACCAGACGGCGCTGTATTTCGTTGTATGAAGAAAGTGGTGACTGAATGTTCGGATGGGCCTATCCCTAACTTTGAGTATATAGCTACTGGAGATGCCATAACGTCAAATCCTCGAACAAATTTTTTCGCCACTTTTAGCGGGGAGCGAGGTAAACACGTACAGCAAACCAGCAAACGACGCAGAACTCAACAGACACAAATTTTGCTGTTGCGATAAACGCACACTACAAAAAAAAATCAACACATCAAAAAATACCCGCACACAGATAAAGTTTTCACGTAACTATGCAGCATACATATGAACAAGACTAGTGATGGGACACATCTGTAGAATGAGTCAAATCAGATAGATGAATGAACTGAATTATTTTATAGTATTTTATTTTATAATAAAATTGTTAAAGTGGAAATTCTGTACATTGAAGATACCCAAAAATATATTTGTTTCTATGTATGTATGTCTGTATCTGTATTTGTGTCCTTAGCCCACACACAGTTTTTTAACTGTGGAATGAACTGTTGCCCGAAGTTTCCGGGCGGATACATATGTAAAAAAATTAAAGTAGATTGGTATTTTGTGTCTATATATATATATATATATATAAAACAAGAAACTGACTGACTGTTTGACTTACTGACTGACTGATCGATCAACGCAGAGCCGAATCTACTGGTCGTAGAGAGCTGAAATTTGGAATGCAGATTCCATAAGGAATGTAGGGGAGCAATCTAAGATTTCCCGAAATTCCCACAGTAACGGAAAAAAACGGGATTTTACATTTTAATATTCCTGCGCATATTTTACCCGCGACTTCGTCCGTATGTACTAAGAATTCAGGCAGCTAATGGTTCTATACATAGCGATAGTTATAGGAAACCAAAAACGAAACAATGTATTTTCCCACGGGAATAAGATGTTTTCCCGTGGTAAAAAGTAGCCTATGTCACCTTCCAGCCTTCCATTAACTCTAAACAAAAAAATCACGACATAAAACCTCTCCGTTGCGACGTGAAGGAAGGACAAACAAATAAACTTTCCCATTTATTAACCGACTTCAAAAAAAGGAGGAGGTTCTTAATTCGTCGGATTTTTTTTTTCATGTATATTCACCAAAAATAAATAGAAAACGTGAACCGATTTCGATTATTCTTTTTTTGTTCGAAATGTGGTACTTTCAAGTTGGTCCCATATTAATTTGGTTCAGTTCTGATGATGGGATCCATGAGAAAATGAGGGAACTCCTCGAAATTAGCAAGCACATAGATGATTTTGGTGTCAATTTCGAAGACTTCAGAGTTACTTATGTACTTCTGTAGTAATGTTTGGAAACTGTACCTACCCGAAAAAAAAATGAAATGAAAAAATATAAACCGCCTTCAAACTCCGACAGACTGCGAAGTCGGTGTCAAGTGAACCGACTCAAAGAAATGATAATCATATAGTGAACTTGACATTGACATCTCAGTCTGTCGGGAGGTTAAAGGCGGTTTTTATTTTTTTATTAAAAAAAAATATAATACTAGCTTCTGCCCGCGACTTCGCCCGCGTGGAATTCGATTATCGCGTTCCCGCGGGAACTATACGTTTTTCCGGGATGAAAAGTAGCCTATGTCCTTTCCCGGGACCCTAACTATCTCCATGCCAGATTTAATCTCAATCGGTCCAGCGGTTGAAGCGTGAAGGGGTAAGTAACAGACAGACAGACAGAGTTACTTTCGCATTTATAATATGAATATGGATAGTATGGTAGTATGGGCCCGCGTGGGGACTATAGCCCAAACCCTCTCATGATGAGGGGAGGCCTGTGCCCATCAGTGGGACGCAAATAGGCTGTAGTAGTAGTAGTAGTAGTATGGATAAGGGTCGTCAGCAAAATGCTCCGAACAGATAACACGTGTCGGTTTCCAAGAATTCTCCTTTATATAGGGATCTTTTGGAAATCTAAAAGGATTATATGAAATAATGTACCTATATAAATGATAGTATATGCATTACACATCCCTCGTAGTCCCCAACTAAATATTGTATTCCTTTTACCTAGACTGACCTTTTACTTGACTATTAAATAAACCTCATTGATTGAATGAATGAATGTTTCACTCAAAAGTTGAGTCGCTTTTTTGACTTTTGTCACATCCCTAGACCGATTCGCTCCCATTCATGTTTACATTTTTCTGACGTTTACGTATCGCAAAAGATTTTTCTTTAAATAGAGATTTTACTTCAATACACATTTAATAGTTAGTAAAAATACTTATCCTATGATAGGAAACGCGATTTAGTTGCGAATTTGAGCGTTCAGATCGCCTTTTACACGAGAATACCGCACAAGACACCATTTTTCAGGAGAAACGTCTCGCGTCACGGAACGATGCAAAATGGCGGTGAAGCGACCTTCAAGTGGGTTTATATAAAGACTTTGAACAGTTGAACCATGTACTTTGCCGGAGGGGATCGCCCATGTATGGCATCTCCAGTGGCTATATACTCAAAGATCCCTAAGTATAAAAATCATTGATTATATAAAAGTGAAAAATCAGAAAGGGACGTAAGACGTGGGAAGGAGGGAGATGGCGCCTTACAAAATTGCACCAGCTTTGTTGACACGTTTCTCAATTACAACTCACGTACCACGGGAACAAGTTATTGAAATCTGTCCTCCATACATCAGAATAGAACAAGACACCAATTTCTACCACTTTAGCTACGTATTTATTCAACAATCAGCTAAAGAAAATTCATTAATTTTCGTTCGTCCGAACGATCGGGTATCTCGCGTTTACCTTCGGGAACTCTCGGCCCTCGCTCGGCACAGAGTATATGGCTGCGTTCCGAATTGCGCGTAGAGCGCTCACAGCACCTTGCATCCTTTTTCCTCTTACGACTCGACTTTCAAGAGGAAAAGGGATGCAAGGTGCTGTGAGCGCTCTGAGCGCGTTTCGGAACGCAGCCCATGATTGCTCTCGGTCGGTCGGTAAATGTTACGTTGACAACTGCTGTCAACGTAAAATTTAAAATTATTTTATTTATTTTTAATTTGCTTTCAACTGAAAGAACACATCATAGTATGAAACCAATGGTAGAATTAATAACAATTTAGAAATAAATACACACCGTGATTAACTAGATATTTATTTATCAATACACAACAATAATATTAAATCACTTTTGTTCCCATTAAAATAGCATGCAGAGAAATCGGAGTCCAGTTTCAAGCCAGGTCAACAGGTTAAGGGAAGATCAGTGTCCAATTCAATGCCAAGGTTTATCAAAGTTCATCAACAATATTACCGCTTAAGTTCACCAAAACGCTCACACAACGAAATTCACAAACAACAACAAATTTTAACATGTCAATTTTCAACAGATGTCACAGATGTATGTACTTGACTTGACCACAGATAATTTTTGAACTAAAAAAAGATGCGTTCATAAAGTCACTTTTAAAATATCGTTAAATCTCATGTTATACTTACTGAGTTAAAAACTGATTTACATATTTTAAAATGCGTTTTAGAATATTTACGAATATTTAAACTCGGTATTTCCAGTAATTCGAATGATCAAAAATTAATAAATTGTGATTGCAGCACTTTAAATATTTTAAAACAACGCCACCTACCTTCAAGGTCCCAAACTATTCTACGCAGTCCCTTTTCAAAGGAAAAAGCGAATGTACAGTCAAGGGCATTAATATGTATACACTTTTGGACCTTAACACAACGGAATAGGATGCAAAAGTGTACGCATATTAATGCCCTTGACTGTACTAAGTGAAAAGCCCATGTTCTATTTCATAGTATCTCTTATGGAGTGTGAACGTGCGGATTTGATAAGCAACACACTTGCCTCACCTCACCCGCCCTCCCGTTTTCGACGATACCTAGAATTGCAAGTATTATTTTACTAATCAGCTAAAGAA
>CAXARK010000368.1:10000-15170 GCA_963971205.1 Aethes cnicana
AAAAAATCTGTTCTAACTAAACAGTTTATCTTAATGCTGGTCATAATTTGTGGTTTTTGAACGCAACATATAGGGTTTATGATATGAATGTAGATAAATGTTAGTAATCAAGTAAACAATGTATTTAAAATCAAGTATATGTATAATGATTCTAATATAAAAAAATATAATGGAAAATTAATCAATACAATATTTTTTCAAGAATTTTAATCTTTAATTTACAAAATCCAAGATCCCATAGGATAGGATCCCTATTCACTTTACTTTACCCAAATTTCATATAAACCTTTCCATCTATGTCATTAGGATTAATAAATTAAATATTAAGTCCTATGATGAAAGGCATGATTTCATGATGTATTTTCCCTTTCTTCTTAAGGTTTCTTATTTTGCGTTGGGAAATGTGGTAATAAATGAAAGCCAGTTACTAATTAACTAAAGATTTATTGATGTACAAGTTGATAGATTAGCGAGCTGTTCAATCCAGCGACTTGGGCGGCGAATAGTTGAGGTACACGAGGCCGGACGCCTTGGCCTGCGGAGATACAACAAATCGTCAGACAATATACAATATCATATGAAATTATTCGGGAAAGCCCTGGTTGTCTACTATATAAAGTAAAATAAATAAATAAATTCAAATGCTGAAAATTTCATATTCAGTTCAGCATTCATCATCAGATAATGCCTGTGCCTGTTACTTTCCTAACATCCAAGGTAGGAAAATAGTTACTTGTTAAATTATTGTATGAATAAAAATTGTTAGCCTAGTAATAGCTGAAGGAACATTATTGTGAGGAGAGGGCATGGTGAACTGAACCACATCTTTCAAGGTCCTTTATATCCTAATTGAAGGTACCAGAAATCACTGCATTTAGACATTTCCAATTTCCTTAGTCTATCTATGGTTGCAAGTGTGTATATGTTTGAGCGGCTACTTTATTATTATTATATAATATTGACAGGCAGGCAGTTGATCAACTGATAAATGCCTGTATCCCAATTGTTCTGAATTTAAGTATTTCTTGACCTGTTTAAGAATTTGTCAAGTCTGTTCTTGAACTGGTAATGCTCTGTGCTGAAATTACGTCTTCTGGCAGCTTGTTCCATGAATGAATCACTCTGTTGCTTAAGAAGTGTTTCCGAGGATTGCTATGACAAAGCTCTGTTAGCAATTTGAGCTAATGTCCCCGCAGAAGCGTGTTGTTGTTGCGCTTGAACAATTCATGGAAGTTCTGTAAGTCATAATATCCAGAAAGGAATTTAAATGTCTCTATCAAATCTCCACACTCTACGCTTTTTTAAAGTTGTGAGTCCCAATATTTGCAATCTTTGCTCATATGGCCGGTTATTCAGCTGTCGGTAATTTTGTAAAGCTGCTTTGTACCTTCTCCAATAGTTCAATATCCTTTATAAAGTAAGGGTCTTTATGTACGTCCAAGAGTCCCTGATGTTCATAATTCGTTGTGTATGTTTGGTATGGGTATGGGTGAGAATAAAGCCGTGGTCACTCACCAGCACAAGCGAGCCGATGGAGAAGGCGATGCCGGCGAGCAGCACGGCGTTGTAGCGGCGCTGGTTGGCGTCGTGCCGCGCCTGCCACGAGCCCTGCGGCACCGGCAGCTCCTCCATCGTGGGCGGCTTGAACTCGCCTGCGTGGTAGCGCCGCGCTGCCAGCAAACAGATCTCATTGTACATACTTCTTCTCCCGTATCATAACAGACAATGGCCAACTGGCTTCAATATTGTTTCCAAAACTGAATTTAACACTCGCCAACATAGTCAAAGAATTGTTTAACCAATCAAAAATGAATTGGCTACAATTTTCCCAATAATTTGTGAAAGACCAACTTGATAATAAAATTACGAAGCAAAACAGGAAAAATCATTTACAATGCCAACTGACACCATCTAGTAACTTGAAACACTCGCCATGGAAAATTAAATTTCTCAGCTGATTACCTAACAACTATACATAACTAAGTCAATAGTTAAACAATAAAACAAAGGCTAAGTGGTAGCCTCATGAACCTATTGTTCACGGGTTCTTATCCCCATTGATAACATTAGTGTTATCAATGGGGATAGGTGACAGGTTAGGTTATGGCTGGAGTTATGTAACTATTGTGCACAGGAAAGGATTGTTTCAGGAAGACCATACATTTCCTATCATTCCTTCAAGATAAAGCTACCTTAAGAAGGAAAGACGCATTAGTTAACAGGTTCACACAGTAATCAGGAACCACTGACGTCTTATTCGAATATCAAACTTTAGGTAAAACAAATGAATACTTGCCAGTTTGTTGCAAAAGCCTAGACACGATGGGGCGTGACACAAACATTTTCCTAATTTGATTTTCTTGCTAAGATATTACACTGGAAAGCGGATTTATCACCACTTCTCCTTTTCTCACCGATTTAGATTTTTTACAATCAATCAAATCCACAGACTATGTACTAGTGAACAAAACAAATCACAGACAAGACAAGATTTTTTTTCTTTTATCGGTCGGTCCCTTAGAAAAAGAACATACATAGAAGCCAGGCTAAAAGAAGAGCTTGGTACTATATATCTTACTCGCGAAACCCAAATTACTTTTGACATATGTTAGAGTGAAACGGTAATATGCATTTTGTTACTACCATTTCACGGGTCGTCACTAATTTCAATTCAATAAACGTCAAATGGACCTCTTTTGGACCTCTTATAACCTAACCAAATTAAAAATGTTCTTAACCTTTCATCCTTGGTGTCGTGACGTTCGCAACATAACTTGATCGTGTCATACGGGCTCAATTTATTTTGGCTGGCGATCTGTGTCTCTCCGTAAAATTAAGTTCTTTTAGTATTATTTCAGCGAATACCCTGCGAAGCGTTTAAGGTGTTGCTTTTTAGCATACCTAGTGTCTTTAGGCAATATGTCCTGTGTGGTTGAAGGATGCAAATCCCACTCAGGAAGAAAAGAAAATGACGATCAAGGAATATCATTTCATAAGTGAGTTCAGACTGTTTTTGAATCTTTTAAGGCAACGATCTAACCTAAAATGATGTAACAGTATTACTAATTTATAGATTTTATCATTTCATTCAGTTTTACATTGATGTATCCGCTTATTTGCTTATTTCCTGAATACTCTAGGAGGTTAGTTTTTCTTCATAGTGATGTGTATTTTATCGACATTCACACAATAAATAAATGTCGATAATGTTATCATATGGGAATAAGACTTAAATATGTGGTATCATAATTTATAAAATAAAGGTTTTGATAAAGAAAATGTATATTTATAGAATATTTGAAAATAATGTATTACTTATATTTCTTTTTTGAGTAAGATAACAAGCCTGAACAAAATTGTTACCTACAGATTTCCAAAGAATGCACAAATGAGAAATGAATGGATGAAAAGTATCCAACGATCTGGTTGGAGTTGGAACACACATAGTCGCATTTGCTCCAAACATTTTACACCAGATTCTTTTGAACCAAATGAAAAGTTAAAATATAGGCGACTGAAGGCAGATGCTATACCAATATTAAATTTGTCAGATACTGACATGGTAACGTTGTTCAAATGATTACGGGCGCGACTTTTTTTACAGACTTATTATTGAATTTCCACGCGAACGAAGTCGCGGGCAAAAGCTAGTTTGTTATAATTATCGATACAAAAAGCCGACACAACACATCACTAGCAAATTATGAAACCAGTGACCACCTACGTTATTTCGAAGTAGAGCTCTATATATGCATCTTTTTCTAACACATTGATGTAATCATAAGAAAGTAAGGATGGATATATTGTCTCATATTACTCTTTTAGCCTGGCTTCTATGTTATGTTCTTTTTCTAAGGTCGGTCCGGTAATGTGCCATGGATACTTGTTTTTCTGCCAAGTTTATCATTGAAAGAGGGTGAGCGCACTGGTGACTTGTCGCCCGCGATAGTTACGTCACTCTGTCAAGTCCAAGGAGATTAGTTGTATAGAGATGCGCGCACTGGTGACTTTTGTTACCCGCGACAGTTTTCTCAGTTCGCTTTGGAGATGTGACTTTTGAGTGACAGAAACTTTTTTGTCACGGCGACAAAAGTCACCAGTGCGCGCACCCTCTTATCATTGAATATTTTTGAACATAATAGAACGACAAGATTTTTTTAAATTTGAGTATTTTCACTGCAAAGCAATTCAGAAAATCATATGGCGACCGGATTGGTGCAGTTGGTAGTGACCCTGCCTTCTGTTCCGATGGTCGCGGGTTCGAGTCCCGCTAGGGGAAAACTTTGTGTGATGAGCACGAATGTTTGTACTCAAGTCATGGATGTTTAGTATTTATATATGTATGTATTTCTCTAATATGATTATAATATTACTATTTATATCGATGTCTCACCGACCAAGTCAGTCTATCAGGTCTCCAAGACCTTTTTGAAACCCGGTAGCTACTTACTTATACTTACCTACTCGAAACAAGTGCAATTTTAATAATGTTAGACTGGCAACGCATTCGTGATAGCAATGTCCACTTCTGGCGTTAGAAATTAATGTCTGTTATAGAAACCTCAATGTTCTTGCCATCAGGTGGCCGTCTGTCAGTTTGTCGGTCTGGCTGGAGACCGGCTAGTACGGTCGACATCGAAGAGATGTTTACACTTACGCCCTATTCCGTTGAATTTAGGACACAGAATATTTGTCCAAGTGTAAACGTCTCTTTGACGTCGACTGTACCTTACCTAATTTACTTATAAACTCATTGTAACTAGGTATAATGAGGGTCCTTAGCAAAATATGGTTTCTGTAATTACCTCTTTGTGGATTTCCCGGTTAAGCAAATAACGCTGAATAAATACCTACTATAATTAGCGACAAATACTTGGTTTTCGTAATAAGCGAATTAGGAGCCACCTACCTACTAAAGTAGTAGTAGGAGTAATTACTAGTAGTAGTACTTATTTACTCAACTTATCGTTGAAAAATATTTCCATTTACCATTTATTGAATTCGTATAATATTTCAATGTGTGTTGCAGTTATGCTTTCTTTAGAACTACTTAGTAGGCAGTTCCTTTCATGTTTACATGGAGGACGCAATGCGTGACCTCGAATCAGCTACGAATGTTACGAAAGTGAATGGCATGCATCGTTTGTTAATTTTGTTATCGTTACAAGAA